>CM074436.1:36876414-37268914 GCA_037101425.1 Elopichthys bambusa | reverse complement strand
ATAATTATTATTCTCATTGCTTAGTTGCTGAATAAATCTTTGGCGCTGTTACAATTTGAATATGGGGTCCTAGTAACTGAAAATGTGATACATATTATTCAGGTTTTGGCTCAGCGGTGAACCAAATAACCAAGGTGGAAGAGAGGACTGTATTGAACTGATGCCTGCAAATCCCGTCCTGAACAACTGGAATGATCTGCCATGCTCTGAGAAGAGAAAGGGGATTTGTGTGAAATACATAGTTCAGTCATGAAACTCTAGATGGCGCAGGCTGATGGGTCTTAACGCAAGCTTATGATAATTACAACGTTAACTACTTGGCACAAGCTGATTGTTTCATGTCACATCTGCAGCCAATGAGCTTGTTGCTCACACATTTAAATGGCTGGTTACATTCACTATAGCAGTGTGCAGCACGCTTCAGAGTTCCTCTAAAACCCTCCACCTTCCCCAGGTCCACCTGTATAGATCTGCTATGGGTTACTCACAGCAGCATATCGGCATATGTATTGGCAGTAGCAAGTTCCTGTACTTGCTTTGAAGCAGCAGCAATAATCTATAACAACAGCAATAATCTACAGCAGGAGCAATACAGCAGCAGCGTAGCAGATCTATTCCGCCTACAGACCAAAATACATTAACACCGTCATATCCATTAGCATGCTAACAATCTCCTGAGAGCTGTCATGATAGAAATAGGTTTTATCAAGTCTTGTTTTGCTTTTATTGTTTTATTTACTCATTTTAATTGCAAATGCATCATTTCTGATGGATGTTTCTGTTTTTAAATCAGTGCCATCTGATGTACAATAAACTTACAATATCCTGTTTCTCATTCAGAGTGTCTTTAAACCTGCTTTTGAGTTGAACTGCTTTTTGTTTTAATAAAATGGTCATTTGTCTTTTTTTGTTTTTTATTTCATATTTCATTCTCCTGTATCTGTTTATTGCACTTTGGATAGATTTCCTCCAGTCCAGCAGGGTGCAGCAGAGAGCAGGTTTATCCTACTGAGGAACAGAAACATCAGATTCAGGGCACATGCTGCGGTTTTCTTGCATCATCAATACAAAGGTCCAGTTTGGCCTGTTTAAGGGTGTGTGAGACCATTTGAGGGATCACAGATTCCTCTTGTTGGCTTTTGAAGCTGAGTGCAGGCCAGTTATAGTGATCTAACTGCTAAAAATATCAGGTGCAGACCAGCTTCTGCTCTTTCAGTCTGCAGAAAACAGAGTTTAGAGGGCAGTTTGAATCATTTTAACTTATGTCAAATGCCAGTAACAAAGAAGTTTTCACTCCTGACGACTGTTCTGGGAAAAATGTAGGATTTTCTGAGCTTCTACCATTAATATCTGGTTTATTTATTTACTTAGCCTATTTGATTGATTGATACCATCACACATCACAGAGAAAATGGCAGAACAGTGACTTTTTCAGAAGTATGGTGTCTCTTATCACTGTTATGTGGACGATACACTTTATCTCTCTGTCGAGTCCAACGATGGTAGCTACATAAATAATCTTATCTCCTGCCTAGAAGAAGTAAAATTGTGGATGCCTGAAAACTTCCTCAAGCTTAATGGTGTATCAAATTAATTAAAAAGAAATATGAATAATTAATTATACAGTTGAACGAAAAAGCATGGGAATCGCTGTATGTTATTTTTTTAGTACTGTTCTGAGTAAGATATTTTAGATAAAAGATGTTTACATATAGTCCACAAAACAAAAAATAGCTGAATTTATTAGCGGAAGTTTGGAAACCATTGATTCTCAATACTGTGTGTCGTTGGATGATCTACGACTGTTTGTTTGTTTTGTGATAGTTGTTCATGAGTCCCTTGTTTGTCCTGAACAGTTTAACTGCCCAATGATCTTCAGAAAAAATCCTTTTCTTCAGTTTATAAGGATTTTTTTTTTTTTTTTTTTTTTTTTTTTTTTGCATGTTTGAACCCTTTCCAGCAGTGATGTATGAATTTGAGATCCATCTTTTCACACTGAGGACAACTGAGGGACTCAAATACAACTATTAGAAAATTATTACCAAATTATTACAATTATTACCAAATTACTTAAGCCCATAAGCCGTTTTAAAAAGATATGTCTTAAGCAACTTAAAAACCTGAAGAGGTGTGGCAGATCATATATTCCCAGCTAACAGAATTTTGTTATAAGAACGTTCTCTAAATATTCAGTGTTGGCTTTGGGAATGTAAAAAACGTCCAGTTTTCTTGATGTTAGAGGAACGGTATGATGTTCCTCAAGTGTTCTTTCAACTTAATTTAGATTTAAAATTCAACATTCTAGGAACGTTGATTTGCAACATTCCAAGAACATAAAAATGTCCAGTTTTCTTAATGTTAGTACAATGTTATTTAAAGGTTAGTATGATGTTCCTGAAACATTATTTCAATCATTTAAACACCTGCTGTGAACAAGCACTGAAAGAAAGAGAAATAAGAACACAAACTACAACTTTCTTCAGCCACAGTCTTAGATGAACTGAAGATGAAAGACATTAAATCTCTGAAGATCTGATTAAACAACTCCACAAACAGCATTACCAGCTTCACTTATTACTAACCAGACTGACTTTATTTCTGTCACACGTCTACAGAAGCTCTTATTGAGAATTAACAGAGGTTTAGATGTTGATCTTATTGAAAATGTCCCCATTATGGTGATCAGTGTTTCAATTAGTTGTGCAGTTTGACTCTTAGCTTTTTACGTGAGTTTGTGGTCTTTGTAACAATGTTTACCAAAACATGTAGTTTGTTGCAAAGAAATCCTGAAGCAAAGACGATCAGGTAATATAATATTTGGTGATGTTACGCTTCAGAGCGTGCATTGAAAAAATCACAGCTTTCAGTGAAGCGTGAATCGAGATTGGTATCACTTCAGACCGATGATGTCCGAAACCTTGCTTCCGCCTGACTGGTTCAGAAAGCGGTTTAAATCTTGGTGCGACATTTTGACAGATATGCAGTATAAACCCACGGATCCTCTGAAAATGTGTGGTTGTGACAGAAGTGAGTTTTGCCTATTATGACCAAAGAATTACAAAATATGTTTATTACACAGTTATGTTATACAATCATTATATACCACCAGAAAATACACATTTTATTCATTCATAAATAGAATAGTCTATGTGGAAATTTATTTTTGTCTTCACCATTATTTCTAAGCCTTAACTGGTGCAAAATACAGCGTATCAGATCACATCAGGTCATCTGCTTGTTTTACACTCTTTGACCACCAGGTGGTATTGTGAGGAAAATTAAGCCTCGAGAAATGAACCCTTTTTTGAACCACTTGGCTGAAAAGCTTCAATGCTTCATGAGGCTTCATCTCACCACCACTAATAATTTTTATCATCTGGGCTACCACATTGTCCACATTCAAATCTAAATTGAAGACATATTTTGTCCTTATTGTTTGAGATGTATACGCGTTTTGGTTGAACGAGTCTCATTTGTGTTTGTTTATTTTAAGTTCTTTTCTTGCTATCTTACTCTGTTCATTTTTAACAAATTCAGTTTTTTCCTGTTTCTTTTACTGTATTTTCCTAATTGTACAGCTCTTTGGTTCAACATTTGTTAGTTTAAATGCGCTTTATAAATAAACTTGAACTTGAAAAAGTGAATATCCTGTTATCATCCACTGCAAACAGGAAGTGATCATCCCACAATCTCTATTTTCTTACCATCATCCTCTCTGTCCCTCAGCACCACAGTAATGCAAATCACCTTCCAGTTTATTGTCATCAACACAGGTCCAGTTAGGCCTGTTTTAGGGTTGAGTCAGTTTGGGTGATCACACACCTCTTGTTAGCCATTGTAACTTGATCATAGGGAAAACTCCATTTTGATTATATGAGTCTGAATATGTAATATAATTATAATCATAGAGTAGTATGAGTCTACGGAGGGTTTTAGAATGAAAATGAAATCTAGATTTATCTGTGTCTGAACTAATGAAACCACTTCCTGTGTAGGTTTAGCACTGTTTAAAACACAGCACACATCCTAAAGACCTCCTCTGTAAACACATACTGTACTGTAAGACTGTAAGTTAGAGCAAATAATGGAATCAGGAACCTTTTATGTGTGCAGAAATATTACTAACAGATCAGGAGCTCGAACACAGATTCACCTCCAGGATGAAGGAAAAGATCGAAAGCAAAGTAAGCAGAAAGTTTCGTTTGAAGATGGTGTCACTAATACTTGCGTGCATGGGAAATGTTACATAAACTTTCAATCGTGTTCTGGGGAAAAATTTGTCTCATAGTTTTTGATTTTATATGAAATGTTCCATATTTTAGCGATGTTTGTCAATATAAAAGAACATACTCTTTAATTTATTTATTTTTTATATTTTTTTTGGCAACGGTCTTTATCTAAAAACAATGCTGGATTACATACAAAAGTTGATTTGAAGTGTTATATCTAATAATATGGCATGAATGGTTGTTAACTGATATTTGTGTGTGATATTTCAGGAGGAAGTAGATGTTTGGTGTTGATTACAGTGTGTCTCGGGATCATTTGTGTTCTTCTGCTGGTCTTCATCATACTGCAGCACATCTCCATCACAGCAGAGAGAGAATCTCTGTTCAAGAGTTACAAGAACACAGTTGAAGAGTTCAATCAGACCATCAACACCTTACAGCACAATTACACTCATCTAATGACTGAAAAAGACCAACTGAAGAGCAGCTTCAACTCTCTGAGTCAGAAGAAACTGGAGCTGGAGACCAGAGTTAAAAATCTCACTGCTGAGAAAAGCCAGTTACAGGAAAGGATTGAATCTTTGGGTCAGAAGAAACTGGAGCTGGAGACCAGAGTTAAAGATCTCACTCTTTGTTTGTTCAAATCTGATGAGTTGAAGAGCTGGTCTGACAGCAGGCAGTACTGCAAGGATCATGGTGGTGATCTGGTCATTATCGACACTGAAGAGAAGCAGGTGAGTTTGTGTGAATGTCTGTTCATGAATGAGGGGAATCACACAACACACCATTTCCAACTAAAAAGGGGAAACTTTTCTTTCAGTTTGGGCGTTTATTTACATAACAATGGTGTTTTGGGGGCCTGAAAATGTGCACGTTTTTGAAAAAATTGTCTTTGTGTAAAGTATAAAAACGTGAATTTGTGAAAACGGTGATGTTATGCATGTGTAACAGATGTAGGCTAGTAAGCGCTGTGCGTGTAAAAAAATGCCGGCAGGCCCAGAGTTCGAGTCCCACTTAAAGTGGGCGGTTCGAACAGGAGGGGTTACACATGCGTATTACTTGTTCAATCTATAGGCACGTAGTGTTTCTTTACAAAGTGACATTGCCAACTACTGGCCTGGCAGCAGAATACGGTGATTTTAGTCGTTTTCATGGAACCATATGAATAATGAATACTTAGTACGTTATTGCAGTGTAAATGTACCCTTATTCCTGTTTTTATTCACACACAGAAGTCCATATCTTCATTCATCAAGGAGAGAGTTTGGATTGGTTTGTCTGACTTTGAGAACGAGGGCAACATGAAATGGGTGGATAATTCACCACTGAATCAAGGGTAAGTGACAAAACACTCACAGAAAACCAGAGCAAATGTATTTTAAGCATCACAACCTCTAAAAATAGCTGAACTCATCCACAAACACCAAAAAAAAACAAAAAAAAAATTGCAACTTGCAAATTTTTGCACTTTCACTTTTGCTCTTGCTCTCTTTACTCTTGCCACATGTTATTCAGGTTTTGGTATGAAGATGAGCCAAATAATGCAGGTGGAGATGAGGACTGTGTCGAACTGATGCCTTCTGCCACCATCCAGAACTGGAATGATCTCCCATGCTCGGAGAAAAGAAAAGGGATTTGTGAGAAATAGGGTTCATCCCGTATTGTTTTGTTGTTAACTGTATTATTTTATTGAATCAATCTTATTGTGATCATAAAATTTCTGATTGAGGTTCCTATCTCTTACAACAGTCTGCTACTTTAATTTTATTTAAACTGGCATCAATTTAATTTTACAATTTTATATAACATACAAAATCACAAATTGAAATTCATAAAAGAAAAATGTAAAACTGTCAAAAAAATGTAGTGCTTTAATAAACTTATAACATCAGTGGGGTGAGCACATGCAGAATGATGATCTGGGCCACGTGTGGCAGGAATGATGGCACTTGGGCGGACCGCTCCTGTTTGCCAGATCTGGGCCTCAAGCAGGCCACAGCAATGCCACATGTCAGCCAAGAGCAAATAAATAAACCAGAACTGGACCTTATCTGAGCCACAAAATCTTATATTTCATTTATAGAGTCATCTCAGCATTAACAAGCCTGTTATCAAGCAGAATCACTGAAGGAAAGAAGAAAAAAAGAGATGAGCAGAAACACAAGAACTACAACTGACTTCAGTCACAGCATTAGATGAAATCAACTGAAGATAAAAGACATTAAACCTCTGAAGATCTGATTAAACAACTCCACAAACAGCATTACCAGCTTCACTTATTACTAACCAGACTGACTTTATTTCTGTCACACGTCTACAGAAGCTCTTATTGAGAATTAACAGAAGTTTAACTCTCATCTTTGTTTCATTTAAGGTTACCATGATGGTGATTGGTGTTTCCATTAGTTGGCCTCTTAACTTTTTTTAAGAAGTTTTTTTAAACCTATTTGTCTTTTCTGGCTGCTGTGTGTAATAATTGAACATAACTGCCGAAATCAGTTCAAAGATTGAAAATGAAAAAAAAATAAAGAACACAAAAAGGTAAACTACAAACACAGATATCAGTAATCAGCATATGAATCTCAACAATGGTGACAATAAACAAAATATTCAGACAGTCAGATCAGCTGCATAATTTGTCCATGCTCTGATGCATTCTGGGAGTTTTGTACTATGGAACCCAGCATGCATTGCGGCTACATGACACTTTTGATTGTCACCATTGTTGAGATTCATGTGCTGATTCTTGATGTCTGTGTGTGTCAGCTTGAAAGGCCTTTTTTTTGCAATACAGCTGGGTCTCATGTCATTGAAAAACAGGGTTTGTAACAATGTATTAATGGCACAGCTTCACTTTTTAACAACATCAGTGATTCAGGCATTTTACAATGATAATAAAATCATTGATAGTCATCAGCTGGTCTCTTTTCAATTTTTGTTACTACTGCAAATGGTTTTGACAACCACACTATCACAGCAGCCAAGATAAACAAAGAGATAATAAAAGTTAAGAGGCCAACTAATGAAAACACCATTCACCATCATGGTAACCTTAAATGAAACAAAGATGAGAGTTAAACTTCTGTTAATTCTCAGTAAGAACTGCTGTAGACGTGTGACAGAAATAAAGTCAATCTGGTTAGTAATAAGTGAAGCTGGTAATGCTGTTTGTGGAGTTGTTTAATCAGATCTTCAGAGATTTAATGTTTTTTATCTTCAGTTGATTTCATCTAAGGCTGTGACTGAAGTCAGTTGTAGTTCTTGTGTTTCTGCTGGTCTCTTTTTTCTGTTTCCTTCTTTCCCTCAGTGAAGATTTTGTGGCTCAGATAAGGTCCAGTTCTGGTTTATTTCTTTGCTCTTGGCTGACATGTGGCATTGCTATGGCCTGCTTGTGGCCCAGATCTAGCAAACAGGAGCGGTCCGCCCAAGTGCCATCATTCCTGCCACACGTGGCCCAGATCATCATTCCGCATGTGCCAGATGTGGGCCGGATCTGGGCAGACACAAAGTTGCTATCTGGGCTTGCTCCATCACAAGCATGTCAATATGACCTTCTTCTAGCCAGTAAACTACAGAAGTCTAAATTGTCCCAGATTGCAATAATTTACCCTATTGTGCTGATATTGAAACTTTTGAGTTGAATTACTTGAATGGTCAATATAATGTAAATACAATAAAATGGTCAATAACCATTATTACCAAAGCTCTTGTTTTTTATTTAATATTTCGATCTTTTTTTCATACTTCGGTGTACTTGATGCATGATTATGGCGAGAGATTTCCTCCAGCCCAGCAGAGAGTGAAGTGATCATCAGAGAGGAAGAGAAACATCAGATCCAACATTTTGTTTTACCAATTTATAGACATACAGTATTTGTTTTCAAGTTTAAAGTTCAAGCCTGTAAATACTTTGTCTGTTTGCATAATAATAAAAAAAATAATAATAATAATAAATAAAGTTCAAAGCACTTCTACTTACATGTAAGAAAGTATCTTTGAAAATAATATAATGCTATTTTTAAACAATGACTGTAGTTTACAGTTTTCAGAGAATTGCGTGATCGATTACAAACTAATGGTGAATTCCAAATGGCATCTGCGCACCTTTAATAGGCTCCCCGCGGGACGGCGGTGCTACTTGAATAATGGTGGTTCTAAATGAAAGTGAAAGTGAGCAACATAACCATGAAGGGTACATGCTCGCTTCAAGGAAATACAATTACCATTTATGTGCATGTGACACAGGCTGTTCGTTTGAAAGCTAGATGGTGGGAGATTTCAAGTTTACGTAGACTATAAATATAATAATTTATGTTGTTTTGTTCTGTTGTGATACATTTTTGTTTTGCATTAGCAATATTTAAAGTTCAAATAAATCTTTTTTTTGTGTAAGTACCATATTTTTTATAAATTCAATTTTAAAAAGTGTTTATGTACAAAACTCTCTGTGGTCTAGGGTTTTTTTTTTTTTTTTTTTTTTTTTTTTCATATCCAATGAGTCAAAGAAGAGCAGGCAGTACTGCAGGGATCGAGGAACTGATCTGGTCATTATCGACACTGAAGAGAAGCAGGTGAGTTTGTGTGAATGTCTGTTCATGAATGAGAGGAACCACACTTATTCCTGTTTTTATTCACAGAGGTTCATATCTTGCATAGGACTGGATAGGGAGAGTAAATGTTGAAATTAAGTGTTAATTTCAGTAGTATGTTGAAAAGAGTATGCCAAAAGTCCCCGGATGGTCCGCTATTTCCGTAGTAGATGGATCCGTGCACACTATAAAGGCCAATATTGCACACAACATTGCGCTTTGGATGAGGAATCAGTTCAGAACTACAAACACAAGTAAAAAGTGTTTAAAAAAAACTACAAAGCGTGGCAGATATGCGCGACCAATGGTGAGAGGTTTGAGTGACTAATAATCAGTTTAACCTGATAGAAAATATTTGTTTAATGTTATATGTGTTATATTTCATTTGTAATATCAATGTGGACTTTTATAAAGATCTGATTGGCCATTAACTTTTCATTATGCATTGACCCTCTATGGTACGCAAAAAATGATTTGTGTTGTTTTTCCTGCTTAAAATTGGACACTTTATCAATATCAATAAATATTTTCATAAATTTTTAATTTATTTATTTTTTATAAGTTTGTTCCACAATGAAAAAATTTAAACATTTGGCATTTTCATGTAGAAAAAAATAAATATATTTATTGAAAACATCTATTTCTTTAAGTAGACACTTGAACAAACAAATGTATCTAGTTTTTAATGTATTAAAAGTTTTAACATTAGTAACATTTTATATCCAGCTGTTGCCCTCAGGCAACATTGTACTATAGTGGAACACAAGTTTTACCAAACTATCATATTATTATGTTATTATATCAAGTTATCATATCCATATTCATCCTCATCTCCATCTTCGCTCTCACCCTCACTCTCTCCCTGACAGATTGTCACTATGATTTCATCTTCCTCATCACAGTATGACCCCTCTTCATCACCCTCATCAACTGCCAGTGCTACGTGTGTTTTATACCTTTTTGAAGTGCTATAGAAAATGTGCGGATCATAATATGTGCAGATATAGTATGTGAATTAGTATTCTTATAAGTGCATTACAAAATCATGTGAAAATGCGAATATATTTAGATAATTCTAACTCTTTTCCTTACAAATATAATACATTTGTATTCAAACCTATTATGCCTGTATGGCCTTATGTGATTCCATTATGGTACAATGTTGCCTTGAGGCAACACAGTTTTTTGTTATTTTCTCTAAAACATTTGATGATATATAATGTAAAGTTCTTAAAAATACTTCTTTACTTGCCAGTGAAGGTGACTCATATTTTTTTTTTTTTTGGGGGGGGGGGGGGGGGGGTGATTAAATGGATACAAACAAGTGAAAAAAGCACTTTTCATTGGAGAAAATATGGAGTCATGTGACGTGCTGAAACAGGACACAGAATGGACCCCTGTTGGTCATGTTTTGGCCTTTTTTGCACTTTTATTGATTAGTATTTCAGTTATTCTGTCCTGAGATACGTTTGATCAATCAACTGGTGCCTTATTTTATTAAAAACAAACTAAAATAGACCATGTTGGAGGATGTAAGATGATTGCTAGGCTAGTTCACGGTGACAGGATGCGACAGAGAGCAAAGACGCAATTGTATGAAGTGATAATATGTCCCAAAGTTTGTGTACTCTTTTGCTACACACTCAAAAGTATGTACTGTTTTTTTTTTCACAAAAAGAGTACATACTTTTAGGGCGTAGTATAAGTAGGCGAATTGGGACGCAGCATAGTGATAGTGTTGGGAAACAGGAAGTAGAATATCCCCCTGGTGACTGATATTTGAACCGCCTCCTCTCAACCTGCTCAACATTTTGAATTCACAATGAGCTCACATATTACTCTCACTGTGAGTGTCACTGTGATCATCGTATGATCTCATGTGTTGACTGGGTTCTTATAGTTAACTTTTAGGTTCAATTCAATTCACATTTATTTGTATAGCGCTTTTTTTCACAATACATATCGTTTCAAAGCAGCTTTACAGAGAATGCATGTCAACATTACAATTTAGAGAATGCAGTTTGCTAATAATGTAATAATTTATTTACAGTCACTGTTAGCAATTTAATTGAAGGTAGAAGCAATGAGCTCCTGAAAAAATGAATTACATATTAACAGTAATTAGTATATATAGAAATTTGGGAATGTGCGTGTTGATCCAGATGTTGCGTCTTCTGAAGTCCTCGCAGAAGTTGGCGCCGTCTCTTCACAGGTGATGGTCATCTGAGGTCTTCTTAAGAGGCTGGATCCAAACTTAAGCTGATGTACTCTCTAGTCAACGGAAAAACGGAAAAGCAAATGGCAAAGCAAATGGAGAATAATTAGCGTAGCTGCTGTTCATAACATTAAACAAAGATAGTCATGTGCAATTGATCTGATATGAGATGCATTATGTGAATGCTTGGCTAAAGAGATGCGTCTTTAATCTAGATTTAAACTGGGCGATTGAGTCTGAGCTCCGAACATTATCAGGAAGGCTATTCCAGAGTTTAGGAGCCAAATGTGAAAACGCTCTCCCTCCTTTAGAGGATTTAGCTATCCTAGGTACAACCAGAAGCAACGTATTTATACACCATTCACATGACAGTGTAGTGAATATGACATCTTCTGAACTTGCCATACATTGATTTTTAGTGAGTTGATGGAAACACACTGGGAAATCACACTGATATAGATCAAAGAAAAAGTCCCTATACGTCATATGCAAATCTCTCATGCTCAGGGAAGATAAGATATATGCGCGTTTACACAACTCCCTTTTGTTAACATACTTATTTTCAGATCCTTATTTTCGGATCCTTTACTAATGTTTTTGGCTAAATTTGAAAGTTTCTCTTCACTCCTTGTTTACAAGCTGTTTTAATGATGTATTCATACCAATCTAATGCTGAAAGCTGATAGGCTTTGAATGGTAACCTCTGATAAAGATTAGTTGTGTTATCTTCTCTTGTGCCCTTTTTAGCTATATTTTGGACTGAAGCAAATATCTATGCAAATATTCTGTTGCCACCAGTGTACAAATGTAGATTTTTTAAAGAACATAAGTCAATGTAGAGACCACAGCTCATCTGTGAACACAGGCTAGTGTATTGTAAGACTGTGAATAAGAGCAAAAATTATGAAATCTGGCAGATATAACATAACTTCTGAAAACAGGGATACTGAGGGCAGAACTAGACCTCCAACACAAAACGGAAGAAAACCTCGAATGTGCAGTAAGCTGAAATTTTATTCTGAAGTGCTGATAATGCCGCAATAATGTTTGAGAAACTGAAACTTCTAATGAAAACTGTTTGGTATCTGTGTGTTTTTTCCCTGTTTGTCAGGAGGAAGCAGATGTTTGGTGTTGCTGACTGTGTGTCTCGGGATCATTAGTGCTCTTCTGCTGGTCGCCTGCAGTATGGTAGTAGTGCAATACTTTATAATCAAAGCAGACAGAGACCTGATAAAGAGTTACAAGAACACAGCCCAAGAGTTCAATCAAACTATCATCATCTTACAGAACAATTACACTGATCTAATGATTAAAAAAGACCAACTGCAGGACATCTTCAACATTGTGATTCAGAAGAAACTGGAGCTGGAGACCAGAGTCAATGATCTCACTGTTGAGAAAAACCAGTTACAAGGAAGTTTTGATTCTTTGAATCAGCAGAAACTGGAGTTAGAAAGCACAGTCACGTCTCTGAATAATGAATTAAACAAAAAATCATCTAAACGATGTTAGTATACGTCTGATTTTGTGTTTAAGCACTTTCTTCATTGTCTTTCATGTACACCATTTTAAAAGGTGTGTGCTTCTGTGTGGTCCAGTTTTTTTTTCCACATCCAGTGAGTCAAAGAGCTGGTTCGACAGCAGGCAGTACTGCAGGGATCATGGTGGTGATCTGGCCATTATCGACACTGAAGAGAAGCAGGTGAGTTCAGTGACAAACAAAACCAGAACAGGAGTCAATATTTAGTCCAGTGGATTTTGCCAGTTTGGGCCAGGGGTAGGAGAGCCACTGTCCTGCAGATTTTAGCTCCAACACTAAAAAAACCTCACCTGCCTATAGCCTCAGGATATGATTACATGACAACGATGTACTAAAAACAGATGAGAGCATTTTCAAAACGATCCCCGTTCACATGGATCTGCGAAAACGACTAAAAAAGCTGTATTATGCATGCCAGGCCAGTAGTTGGCGATGTCAATTTGTCAAGAAACACCCTGCAGAAATGTAATACACATGCATGATGTCACCTTTTTTGCAAATTTTGTTGTTTACATGGAGATGGTAAAGGTTCAAAACCTTGCATTTTGAAACCCATTTTCAAAAGTTTGCGTTTTCAGGCCCCCAAAACGCTGTTGTCGTGTAAATGAACGGCCAAAACATAAAAAGTTTTCCGCTTTCAGTTAATACCGGTGTCGTAATAACAGCCCCTTAGTAATCCTGAAGATATCGGCTCTCAAGGACCGATGTTGCCTACTCCTGGTTTGGGCTGATCTGTAAACAGTCAAGTGATGCTCACTGTAGAGCCAAATGGATCATATGGGTGGAGCTTGACCTAGTTCAGTTTCTCATCTGTAGATCTAAAGGGGGGAGCTTAAAAACTCAACTAATGATGAATAGGTCGCCTAGGTTTACAGCATGCCAATCAACAGTGCTTCATGCTGAATTACGCAAGGTCACTAGACCTCTGACTGTTACAGCTCGGTTGCTGAAGGGATGAGGCATGCACGGATTTCCACAGAATAGGATATTTAATAGATGAAGGTGAACGAAAAAACCAAAAGCACGTTTAGTACAACAGTACAACAATACAACAATACAACAAGTATACAACAAGTACAACAGACCAGGAGTGAGAGGAGTGAGTCCATTATAAAGGGTGTGCATATGATGAGGTCCAGGTGCAGGTGATGAGTGCTGATGGGGAGATGACGAGGAAGTGAGTGCAGGTGTGGAAACAGGAGGATCATGGGAAATGGAGTCCGGGAACGCAGGGAACTGTGACACTGACAAAAGTGTTTTGCATGTGTTCAGTCATTTGAATTTAAAACTTAAGGGCTTATAGCCTACAATGACACCCAGAATCTGCTCCACCTACATTTATGGTCAGGAGATGCATTTTATGTTAAAGAAAAGAATGAGGAATCACACCTATTATTATTTTATTTATTGACTGATTGATTGATTTTACACACAGAGGCACATATATTCATTTATTAAGGAGAGTGTGTGGATTGGTTTGCCTGACATTGAGAACGAGGGCACTTGGAAATGGGTGGATAATTCACCACTGAATCAAGGGTAAGTGATAAAACACTCACAGAAAACCATTGTGTTCTCTACACATTTGTTTGTAAACGCATCTTGTATTTGCTTTCTGAATATTTATATATTAAGTTGTGTACCGGAACTGAATTTGACCGATTTTATTCAGGTTTTGGTTCACAGGTGAGCCGAATAGCTTTCATGGTACAAACGAGGACTGCGTTGTACTTATGCCTACAGCAGACAACGTGAACAACTGGAATGATCTTTCATGCACAGAAACGAGAAAATGGGTTTGTGAAACTTAACGTCTATTCCTTCATCATTATATTTAATAAAGCTTTGACTTGTATTCTTTTTTTTTTTTTTTTTTTTCAGCTTAATTTCTTTTTATTGCATATTTAGTGAAGGTTCCTGTAATCAAAACTAATTTCTTAAAATAAGCATGAATGATTTAATGTTTTTGTTTGTTTTTTTCAAATTATATGTTTTCCAATATCGAGTATTAAGAAGAAAAATATAAGACTGTTGTTTTCTTACTCCTGTAACACAACTGAAGACATCCTGAGTAATAGTAAAATTGTTTTTGGGCTTCATAGGTTAATTTCTGCTCATTTCTGTCAGCAAAACTGTTGTCATACACAAGACAAAATATGCTTTAATTTTTTCAGCATTTTATGTAATTTTCAAAATTAAGATTGGCTATTAAGCTGTAATCTGTTAAAATAGTAGAACTATTGTATATTTTTCTGAAATATGTATATGGTCTGTGAATTAAAGGGATAGTTCACCCAAAAATTAAAATTATCCCATGATTTACTCACCCTCAAGCCATCCTAGGTGTATATGACTATCTTCTTTCAGACGAACACAATCAGAGATATATTTTAAAAATATTCTTAGTCCTTCAAGGTTTATAACGGTTGTCAATGGGGGGCCGTGGTTTGAAGTAAAAAAAATAATGCATTCATCCATAAAAAAAATTAATCCATAAGACTCCCGAGGGTTAATAAAGGCCTTTTTGAAGCAAAGGGGTGCATTTTTGTAAGAAAAATATCTATAATTAAAACTTTATATGTTCAGACAACTAGCTTCCGGCGAACGATGCACGCAGAATGGTCAAAGGTTGCTCTTCCGCCCAAATTGACGTGTGCAGTATGCGTACGGTTGTCCACCGGAAGCTAGTTATTTGAATTTATAAAGTTTAAAATATGGATATTTTTCTTACAAAAATGCATCCCTTCACTTCAAACGGTCTTTATTATTATACAGATTACTTTTTTTTACGGATGGATGCATTTTTTCTATCTTCAGAATTTGGCCTACCATTCACAACCGTTATAAACCTTGGAGGACTAAGGATATTTTTAAATATATCTCTGATTGTGTTCGTCTGAAAGAAGAAAGTCATATACACCTAGGATGGCTTGAGGGTGAGTAAATCATTATTTTCATTTTTGGGTGAACTATCCCTTTAACTGATTTTTCCGTTTTTTGGAATCATGGAACATTTCTGATAATCTGTGTCTACGAAACTTTCTCTTTGAATAAAATGATCAATTAACATTATTTTCACAGCATTTTTATTTTTATTTCAAATTTCATTATGTTGCTGCTTTACTGAGCTGTGGCTTTCCTCCATTCCAGCAGGGAGCAGCAGACTGAAGAGAAAAATAGAAACATTAGATTTACTTGCTAACTCTTTTCCTGCATCATCAATGCAAAGTTAAATGGTGTTTGAGTCCATTTGGAACACCATTAAGACTATAATAACTTTATTTTAAAAAATAACAGCTGTGTATGCTATATCACAATGATAGTCTCTTTGGTAGAAACTTTAGTACATGCAGGTGTGCTTTTGTTAACTAATTTGAAAATATGAAACATGTAAAATGTAAATAATCATACAATATAAGAAATGTGTTACACAATATATTTTACCATATATGTGTTTATACTGCATGAGTAAATATATCTACGCTATATTTTTCTGTATATTTTCAAATATACTGTTAAATCATGTAATATATTGATCATTCATATATAGGGAAATATATTTTCTTTCCATAAGGGAATCTGTGAATGAGTTTTGAAATTGTCACCTAGAGAGTGAGTGGATTCATGTAGTACACTCCCTCACAGCAACATTGTGTCGGCCCAGATCCGGCCCACATCTGGCATGATGATCTGGCCCACATGCTGCAATGAATTACGGTCCTTGTGTGGGCCGTTTCTGTTTGCCAGATCTGAGCCACAAGCAGGCCACAGCAATGCCACATTTCAGCCAAGAGCAAAGAAATAAACCAGAACTGGACCTTATCTGAGCCACAAAATCTGTGTATATTAAATATAGAGTGATCTCAGCCTTAATAAGCCTGGTAACAAGCAGAATCACTGAAGGAAAGAAGAGAACAGAAAAAGAGACCAGCAGAAACACAAGAACTACAACTTCAGTCACAGCCTTAGATGAAATCAACTGAAGATGAAAGACATTAAATCTCTCAAGATCTCAACAGAGGATGATTAAACAACTCCACAAACAGCATTACCAGCTTCACTTATTACTAACCAGATTGACTTTATTTATGTTAGACATCTTTAAAACTTATTGAGAATTAACAGAGGTTTAACTCTGATGAGTTTCATTTCAAGTCACCATAGCAGTGATTAGTGTTTCCATTAGTTGGGCTCTTCACTCTTATTATATGTTTGTCTTTTCTGGCTGTTGTGACAGTGTGTTTGTTAAACACATTTACAGTAGCAAAAGAAACTAAAGCAAAATGACATCAGGTGATGATGGTTGTTTGTAGATTGTTTTGTGGTCATCATGTAATGGCCTGATGTCATTTGAATCTCACAATTTGTATTGAATACATTTGTCATAAACCCAGCATTATTACTCCATGAGTTCCTGCAGCAATCAGAAGATTTTAACAGACATGAGCACTAAAAGTAATCTATGATGACACACACATACATTAAGAATCAGCGTATTAATCTCAACAATGGTGACAATCAAAAGTAGGATGTATGCTGGGTACTAGCATAGTACATAGTACCCAGCATGCATTGCAGCATGCCACTTTTAATTGTCACCATTGTTCAGATTAATACGCTGATTCTTGATGTCTGTGTGTGTCATCATAAATTAACTTTTAGTGCTTATGACTGTTAAAACCTTCTGATTACTGCAGGAACTCATGCTGTAGTAACACATGGTTAATGTAAAGTTACCAATAGCACAACATGGATTCAAATCAAAAACAGACTCAAAACAGTCAACAATCAATCATCGTCACCTGATGTCATTTTGCTTTAGCTTTCTTTGCTACTGTAAATGTGTCTAACAAACACACTGTCACAGCAGCCAGAAAACACAAACATATTATAAGAGTGAAGAGCCCAACTAATGGAAACACTAATCACCATTATGGTGACTTCAAATGAAACAGAGTTAAACCTTTGTTAATTCTCAATAACAACTTTTGTTGATGTCTACCAACAAAGTGGTTCAATGAACCCTGTCTGCGCAACTGGAATTTAAACCTGGTTAGTGTCTTCTGCTAGTTAGTGAAGCATTAAAGAACTACCCAAACTGCTAAACAACAGATTTGGAGATTAAAATAATATCAGATTTGTCTAATTTTAAATAAACACAAACAATATAGATGAAAAATTAGCTCAAGTAAGAAATGTACTTTTGCTATTGTTAAATAAATGTTCAGTGATATCTTCCAAATATTTCTGAATTTTGGCGCAATTTTTTTTCTATATATTATCAATATGGCAACTAGTAAATATGCTAAGTTTCTTCATGCTAGCATGTGTGGAAGTATTTAAACCAAACCATGTTACAACTAACCCTGCATTAGTCTGTGCCCCGCGCTCCCCTACTAATAGTTAGTTCATGTTAGTTAATACATTAACTAATGTTTAACTAATGAACCTTATTGTAAAGTGTTACCAATAAAAATTATATATACTTTCAGTCTTAATTGCTGTTGTAAATTTGTGAGCAAGCAGCACTGGCGGTGCTGTCAGTACTCCAATGCTTTGAATCTTTTACTGGTACAACCAAGGAAGCTTCAGACTGAAGAGGCGGCATTTCCCCATGCTTGTGAGCTAGGACACAATGAAAAGTAAGGAAATGAAAAGAGGATGCACAGTTTAAGAACTGACAAGACCTTGTGTCAGATAAGAGAACCACTGTTAAAGTTTAATGTCACAAAATGTCTTAAAAAGGTCTGCATTCCCGTGATCCGATAAGATTTCTTGTGACACAGGCTTAAATTTTGAATGAAAGGCAGTAGTGGTCGGTAACTCTGGTGTACTTTGGGCAGGAGCAGGTGGTCTGACAATAACCCTTTGACAACAGCGCATCCGCGCTTGAACTTGAAATGAACAAACGTTTTGTAGTGGTGTCGTTCAGTTCCCTGCCCTGATCAACCTGGCAAGATATGTTCTTAGCATCCCAACCATGAGTTCACCTCCAGAGAGAACATTAAGTCTTTGTAGTCGGATTTTGGAGGAAAGACATTTGATTATGTCAAAACAAAACCAACAACTCATCACATTTCCTCTTTGCTTTCTTGGCTTTTTTTGGCTGTTGTAACTCAATACACCCAAACTGTAATGTAAAAAAATCGAGGGTCAAGAGCCCAACTATAGCAAACACCGATTACCATAATGGTGACTTAAACTTGTGCCTCTTTCCTCTGTTAACAGCAAGTGTCTTCACTAATGGTCAATCATCACTCAATTATTCAAATGATTATCTCATTAACTTTAACACTGAGTGTGGACTCAAAGGAGAGTTAATTTACCACTGGAATTTTTGTTGTATATTAGCTTAATACAGTGGATTCCAAACTTTTTCTGCCATGCCCCCCTTTTGTAGAGAAAAAAATATTTTCGTGGCTGCATTTATTTATTAAAATTACAGTAAGCACATTAATATGCCTATTGTTAAATATTTCAATTTAAAATAACTTTTTTCTATTTTAATATTTTAACATATACTGTGATGCCAAAGTTACATTTTCAGCATCATTACTCCCGTTTTTAGTCACATGGCCCTTCCGAAATCATTCTAATATGCAGATTTTCTGCTCCGTAAAGATTTATGATTATTATCAATGTTGAAAACAGCTCCTTTTTTGAGGAAGCTATTTTTTCGGGATTCTTTGATGAATATACATGCACCCAAAAAGGCACTCTGATATGACCTTGATTGCAAAATTATGATTTTAAATATTGTGATTAATATAGAACTAGCTACTTACCTAGCCTACTTGGCTTCTTAACTTGATCGGCTTCATTACCCACCTTTGGTGGCAGTCGTGCTATCTAGTGGTCTGTTATTGCACAACAACAGCTGCTACAACTGATAACAGACCAATCAATCGGGTACAGCGAGTCATTTTGAGATAATAAAAAATTTCAAATTAATATTTTATGTTCAAATATTTACTTATCTGGCAAGTAGCCACATAATAAGCAGGATAATTACGCATTGTAGTCTTGTATCACCCTGCAGAGATTAGTTTTGCATAATAATCTGCTGACTGTGCACCTCAGTCTTACCATGCCCCCCTTGTCATAACAAAAATAATTAATTACAGAAAATACAACAGAACAAAAATACAAATTAAATAAACAAGATTTGAAGGTTTTCAGGAATATGCACTAGCAGTTGTATTCAGATTAATAGCCTAAAACAAAACTTGCACTGCATACTCTTTCTGTATTCATTAAATATAGATTAACCCTTACTAAATCTACTCAGATATAAGATCGTTGAGTGTTTTTTCTTTGTCATGTGTTGTTTATCCCCTAAAGCAGGGGTTCCCAACCATGTTCATTTTAAGTTGGACTGCAAGTCTTTATTGAAGTCTTTAAGCCGGTGTGAAATGAAACCACTTCCTGTTTGGGGTTAGCGCTTAAAAAAAAAAAAAAAGAAAGAAAAGTCTCTGCTTTCATATGAAGTGTATTAACATGGAATTATTTATTTATTTATTTATTTATTCACAGAAAGATGAAATTACTTGAAAAAAGGAATGGTGTAGCTGATGTGTTTGACGAAATGAGAACTTGCATACAGTTTTGAATGTGAATAATTACATGATGACTGACTTTTAGTGAAAACACCTGACGTTAACAAACAGAATCAATGAAGGAAAGAGTGACAATTTCAAGTCACCATTATGGAGAACAGTGTTTGGTTTAGTTCGGCTCTTGACACTTGACTTTTTAACATGGTTTTGGGTGGCTGATGTAATTGAGATAAAACAGCCAGACTAACCAAGAAAACAAAGAGAAAGTGTTGTCAGGTGTTGTTGGTTTTGTTTTGACATAATTATCGTTAGATCTGAGTCACTGATCTCATTTAAAGCCTAATCTCTGTGATTGAGTTGAGTCCAGAGCATACTTCACTTTTTATAAGTACGAGAGGGTCAGCGTACAGTGTGTATGGCACGAATTTCATCATCAGAAGAGTACACGCATCGCCGGGTTTTATATTATATATTGCAGTAATTAGTTTATCCACAAGGTGGAAATCATGCCCTGGGGGCGTCGATTCACAAGGTACTCGAAGAAACACAGCGACAATGGAGGCCTATATAAACGACAGATTGTGTGAAGAGGTACCATCATTTGTACAACTCTAGCATAAAAGAATACAATAGTTGGGCTCTTGACCCTTGACTTTTTTGTTTGGCTGCTGTAACTAAGGTTATAACAGCCAGACAAGCAAAGAGAAAAGATAATCAGGTGTTGTTGGTTTCACATACTCTTTATTTGTCCTGAATCACTGAACTCATTTAGAGCCAAATTTCTGAGTTATATTTACGTTATTGATTACAACAGTACTGTGATTTGACAGCAGAAGATCAGCTTTTTCAATATAATCTGAAGAATTTCTTAAAAGTTGTTCTGAGTTATAAAAACAAACAAAAAAAACTTTCTTTTAGGCACACACAGAATTCAAGAATCAGTGTATGAATCTTAACAATTGTGACAGGCAACTTGTTCTGATAAACAGATCAACTCTGAACATTAGAAAACACGCTACTAAAAAGTCACATAAACAGAACTAAGTGTTTTTGTGGTCAGGGGTCAGGGGTCAAGAGTCAAACTAAAGCAAAACCTGATCTCCGTGATGGTGACTGTGAAGAATGAAGAAAAACTGTGATTTTCTTTGGTGATTCTGCTTGTTAACATCAGATCACCTTCCTGACACATTTACACAACGAATGTGTCAAAATTAACACAACAAATGCACTGATGTGTAAGATTTTTTTTTTTTTTTTTTTTTTTTTGACTGGACTTGACAAAGAGATCATTGCAAATTTGGTCTTCATGTTCAGAAGTAGCACAGGTGTTTTATTTGTTGTTGTTTTCCTCTTTCCTTCAATGATTCTGCATGTTAACAGCAGGTGTTCATCACTACTTAATGACTTAATTATCTCATTAACTTCCCTCTTGAATGGTCTTGGTCTCTGTGTTAAAATCATTGACTCAATGAATGTGTCAGAATTAACACAAGCATTGTCCCTAAACTCACCCATTGATGTGTAAGAATTTAACACAGTTTGAGTCAGTTTTAACACATCCTTTCTAAGGGTGTAGTGTCAAATGAAATCACTTCCTGTGTTGGCACTATGAAATGAACTATTAAGAGTAAGCATCATTATAGGAACCACAGCTCATATGTTAAGACGTACTGTAAGACGCAAGAACAAATAATGGAATTAGATGACTTTTATAAAAATAATTGCGGAAATAAAAACACAACAAAACACTGCCAGGATGAAGGACAAGCTAGAAATCACAGTAAGCTGAAAGTCTGATTTGAAGCTTTTATATGAAATGTATTACACAGAATTATTTTTTTCTTTGGACTTATTCTAGTATATGTTCTTGTTTGCATATTTTACAGCAGTATATCCAGATGTTTGCCATTATAGAAGAAAATAAAATCTTGATTTGAAATTTTATTTTTGATAATATTTAGTGTATTCATTACAATTTGTGTTTTCATCTTGTTTCTCAGAAGGAAGTCGATGTTTGGTGCTGATGACAGTGTGTCTTGGGATCCTTTGTCTTCTTCTGATTGCTGCCATCATATATCAGCACATTCAGGGTGCTTCTAAACAAGGTTCGTTTTTGTGTACTTTCCTTTTTTTGTTTCTTTTTTTTTTTTTTTTTTAATTACATGTATACAAATGTGGTTCTGTTAGGATATCTGTGGGGTCCAGATGGCTTGTTCATATCCAGTGAGTTGAAGAGCTGGTCTGACAGCAGGCAGTACTGCAGGGATCATGGTGGTGATCTGGTCATTATCGACACTGAAGAGAAGCAGGTGAGTTTGTGTGAGTGTCTGTTCATGAATGAGAGGAACCACACTTATTCCTGTTTATATTCACACACAGAGGCATATAACTTCATTACTCAAGGACAATGTGTGGATTGGTTTGACTGACATTGAGAACGAGGGCAACATGAAATGGGTGGATAATTCACCACTGAAACAAGGGTAAGTGATAAAACACTCGCAGAAAATCACGTGTATTTATTTTAATCTTCTTAATTCTCATTTTAAAAATAAGAGCATCAAATCCTCCAAAAAAAAGTATTTTTCACTTTTCCAGTTTCACTTCCACTCTAGCTACTGTGCTAAATTTACTCTTAAAACTTTCATTGTGCAAGTGCAAGTACTGTTGATATATGAATTGTTTGTGTAACCTGCCTGGTCCTTACCGCCCTGCTCTTAACGGGACTCGAACCGTGCACAAACAATGACATTAAAAAACGTATCTCTTGTGAGCCTCTTGAGATCAGTGAGGTTTTACCTGCACATTGTTACATTCCTCTTTTGGTATTTGATAAATGGCTAAAAACTTTATTTGAACTCTTGAATAATTAGATATCTGACACATTTTATTCAGGTTTTGGGACGTGGGTGAGCCGAATAACTATCGTGGTGGAGATGAGGACTGCATTGGATTGAATCCTGGAATACACACCCTGAACAATTGGTGTGATTTCGATTGCTCTTACAAGAGAAAGGGGATTTGTGAGAAATAGTGTTTTGTCCTGTTTTTCATGCTTTTACTTGCATCATCTCATGGAATCAATCTTATTGTGATCATATTAGTCATTATTACAATTCCTATCTTTTAAAACAATGTCAGTTTATTTCATCGTGTTAACTGCTTTCATGCGAAATTGCTGCACACTTTACATCTGATGTGTTCATGTTACCAAGTGTTTCATTTGTACAAATATTAGTGGCATTGTATAGAAGTCTAAGCAGATTTCCCCTGATTCACCATGCACTCTAAAAAATGTTGGGTTAAATATGGACAAACCCAACAACTGGGTTAAATGCTTGAACAACCTGCTGGGCAGTTTTGTTTAACACAACTATTGTTTAAAAATTACTATATGGCTGGCTTAAAATTAACCCAAAAAAGGTTGAAAATTAAAAATCAGACACATAACTAGAGGCAACAGTAATATTCAAAAGGTGAACATTTATTAATAAATAATTTAGTATATGTTTATTTATTTTTATTAAACCTATTAATAAATGGTAATAGTCCAAGCAGTTTTCCATTCATTATAAACAAGCAATATAATACATTTTAAGTTGAGCTGGGTTTGTCCATATTTAACCCAACTTTTATTTTTATCCCAGCTTTTGTAGAGTGTGGTATTCTGATACTGAGTGTCTGTGAAGCTGCTTCTGCATTGAATTGCTTTCATTTTGAATAAAAAAGGTCAATAACCTTTACTGCCATGGAAAACGTCATTTTTGCTTTTAATTCACGTTTAATTCTTGTCTGTCAGCTTCATTGCATTTGATGAAAACACGTGTTGCTTTTTTGTTAAACAGATACAAACACTTTTAAGTTTTAACATTTTCTTAAACTTCCTCATTGTTGGTCTTTTTCACATAATCACTGAATGACCGATAACATCTCAAGCACCACCAGCCTAGTTTGAAAACTATGCCATTTCATTCATACATGTTCAACTTTTTAAGTCTTATTTTAAAAAAGCTTGATTGATATGTAAACAGTGCTGTAAGTGAAGAGAGGCTGATAAAAAAAAATGTTTTCATATTGTTTTCACACTCATGGTTTTACCTGAAATTTTGTGTGAGTTAATAAAAATGTGTAAAAGGATATCAGAACAGATGTTGTATTTTGAGGATATTTATCATGAATGAAATTCAACAGTGGTTCTCTTCGGGACCCACCTCTCTGCACATTTTGTATTTCTTCCTTATGTAAAGCCCGGGATACGCTGCACGATTTTTGGCTGTAAACATCGTGAAACAATCGTGGTGATTTCTGTGATCGTGGCTCTTAATCGGTGGTCCTATGTCATACAGTGAGAGAGGTTCAAAGTTGGCCGTTTTCCTAATCTTGCGACAAAATATAGCCTACGATCATTATCTGACAGTGTCAGAAATTCAGCATGATCAACGCACAGTGTTTGCTGCTACAACCTACGTCTACTGAACAGCCAATAAAAATGCGACATGAAATCAACACGACATGGCGCTAAAACTTACAACTGCTTACCTCAAGCTCTTTTCACTTCTTTTTTTGCCGCTTCCTTTTTATTTTCAGCACACATAAAATCTACAACTGCCAAAGTGTGATTCAACATGGTATTTTTGTTAACCGCTAGCACATTTTATTCTTCTATAGAAACTTGCATTGTAGCCTACGAGTCAATAGGTGTCATCACCGTACAGTGTACATGCATGTCGTGCCCAACTTTAATAGATCCATGTCGCACAGTGTGATTTGTAAAGGATTGCAAAAATCGTGCAGTGTATCCCGGGCTTAACGCACCTGTTTAAGATCATCAGTGTATTAGCAGAGAGCTACATGAACTGATAAGAGACATACCAAATGTGCAGACCTGTGGGATGAGAACCACTGCAATGTAATTTATTTGAAAACTGGAACAGCTTGTTTTGAGACACTGTTTCTGATTTATGGGGAATATAAAAAAAGGTTGGAGATCCGGCCCACATGCTGCAATGAATTACGGTCCTTGTGTGGGCCAGATCTGAGCCACAAAAAGGCCACAGCAATGCCACATGTCAGCCAAGATCAAAGAAATAAACCTAAACTGGACCTCATCTGAGCCACAAAAAGTGTGTATATTAAATATAGAGTGATCTCAGCCTTAATAAGCCTGTTAACAAGCAGAATCATTGAAGGAAAGAAGAGAACAGAAGAAAAAAAAACGAGCAGAAACACAAGAACTACAACTTCAGTCACAGCCTTAGATGAAATCAGATTAGTGTTTCCATTGGTTGGGCTCTTCACTCTTATACATTTGTCTTCTCTGGCTGCTGTGACAGTGTGTTTGCTAAACACATTCACAAAAATAAAGAAAGTTAGAGCAAAATGGCATCAGGTGATGATGATGATTGTCCGTTGACTGTTTTGTGATCATCATGAAACGGCCTGATGTCATTTTAATCTAACATTTGTGCTGTGCTATTAATACATTTACAGCATGAGCTCCTGCAGAAACCAGAAATGAAAAAAAATAACCATCTAGGATGACACACAGAGACATCAACAATCACCGTATGAATCTCAACAATGGTGACAATCAAAAGTGCCATGCTGCAATGCATGCTGGGTGTTTTGTACTATGCTGGTACCCAGCATGCATTCCACTTTTGATTGTCACCATTAACAGCAGGTGTTCATCACTAGTGCTTAATAAATGACTTAATTATCTCATTAACTTCCCTCTTGAATGGTCTTGGTCTCGGTCTCGGAGGGTCTGGTCTGGACTACACCTCTGGTTAACCTTCCTGACACATTCACTGTGTTAAAATCATTGACTCAATGAATGTGTCAGAATTAACACAACAAGTGTTGTTCCTAAACTCACCCATTGATGTGTAAGAATTTAACACAGTTTGAGTCAGTTTTAACACATCCTTTCTAAGAGTGTAGGACAGAAGAACTACTTCTTTATTGCACATTCACTTCTGCTATAGCTTCTGCATTCCGTATAAGTTGTCTTTGCAGCAGGGACTTTCTCTCGAGGAGGCAAATGAGGCAGTGCTTCCTCAAAAAAAAAAAAAAAAAAAAAATTAGAAAATAACCCACAGTACAAAATTGAAACAAATCTGTTCAAGTGCTAATTCACACCTCTCGTTTTTGTGTGTTCCCCATCCACACATCAGTCTGAATAAATAAATGAATGGGAAGACTAATTAAAGCTACAATATGTAGATTTTCACCACTAGAGATCGCCCATTCAAAACAAAGGTCTAGCTTGTTGACACCGAGTTTGAGTGTGGAGTCTTGGGAGATGTCGTCTTTACCTCACAGCCGGTGGAAAAGAATCAGGATGGGACTCAAATCCCATCCTGGCAAAATCATGTTCATGGATGAGATTATTAACGTATGTAGTATGAAGCAGAGCAGGGTGAGTAATGTTGGAGCTGAACGAGGCCGCTGGAGCAATTGATAATGAGAGACAAGCATGACACGTCTCAGGAGCAGTAGTACTTTTATTATCCTGCAGTCACCACTTCAGGAAACATGTTGATAAATGGCATGCAATAAATTTTAAAACGTATTGTATGATGGAGAAAATGCTGTATTACTTAGCTACTTGACACAATAGTGTTTTTCTCTAAAGCATGGTAAAAGCATGGTACTCTCAGAAAATCAAGAAAACTAAATTTAAACAATAAGATTAAACGTGTTGAGCTATATAACAATAATTCATTTTCTTTTTTTGCCGCTTCCTTTTTATTTTCAGCACACATAAAATCTACAACTGCCAAAGTGTGATTCAACATGGTATTTTTGTTAACCGCTAGCACATTTTATTCTTCTATAGAAACTTGCATTGTAGCCTACGAGTCAATAGGTGTCATCACCGTACAGTGTACATGCATGTCGTGCCCAACTTTAATAGATCCATGTCGCACAGTGTGATTTGTAAAGGATTGCAAAAATCGTGCAGTGTATCCCGGGCTTAACGCACCTGTTTAAGATCATCAGTGTATTAGCAGAGAGCTACATGAACTGATAAGAGACATACCAAATGTGCAGACCTGTGGGATGAGAACCACTGCAATGTAATTTATTTGAAAACTGGAACAGCTTGTTTTGAGACACTGTTTCTGATTTATGGGGAATATAAAAAAAGGTTGGAGATCCGGCCCACATGCTGCAATGAATTACGGTCCTTGTGTGGGCCAGATCTGAGCCACAAAAAGGCCACAGCAATGCCACATGTCAGCCAAGATCAAAGAAATAAACCTAAACTGGACCTCATCTGAGCCACAAAAAGTGTATATATTAAATATAGAGTGATCTCAGCCTTAATAAGCCTGTTAACAAGCAGAATCATTGAAGGAAAGAAGAGAACAGAAGAAAAAAAAACGAGCAGAAACACAAGAACTACAACTGACTTCAGTCACAGCCTTAGATGAAATCAGATTAGTGTTTCCATTGGTTGGGCTCTTCACTCTTATACATTTGTCTTCTCTGGCTGCTGTGACAGTGTGTTTGCTAAACACATTCACAAAAATAAAGAAAGTTAGAGCAAAATGGCATCAGGTGATGATGATGATTGTCTGTTGACTGTTTTGTGATCATCATGAAACGGCCTGATGTCATTTTAATCTAACATTTGTGCTGTGCTATTAATACATTTACAGCATGAGCTCCTGCAGAAACCAGAAATGGAAAAAAAATAACCATCTAGGATGACACACAGAGACATCAACAATCACCGTATGAATCTCAACAATGGTGACAATCAAAAGTGCCATGCTGCAATGCATGCTGGGTGTTTTGTACTATGCTGGTACCCAGCATGCATTCCACTTTTGATTGTCACCATTAACAGCAGGTGTTCATCACTAGTGCTTAATAAATGACTTAATTATCTCATTAACTTCCCTCTTGAATGGTCTTGGTCTCGGTCTCGGAGGGTCTGGTCTGGACTACACCTCTGGTTAACCTTCCTGACACATTCACTGTGTTAAAATCATTGACTCAATGAATGTGTCAGAATTAACACAACAAGTGTTGTTCCTAAACTCACCCATTGATGTGTAAGAATTTAACACAGTTTGAGTCAGTTTTAACACATCCTTTCTAAGGGTGTAGGACAGAAGAACTACTTCTTTATTGCACATTCACTTCTGCTATAGCTTCTGCATTCCGTATAAGTTGTCTTTGCAGCAGGGACTTTCTCTCGAGGAGGCAAATGAGGCAGTGCTTCCTCAAAAAAAAAAAAAAAAAAAAAATTAGAAAATAACCCACAGTACAAAATTGAAACAAATCTGTTCAAGTGCTAATTCCCACCTCTCGTTTTTGTGTGTTCCCCATCCACACATCAGTCTGAATAAATAAATGAATGGGAAGACTAATTAAAGCTACAATATGTAGATTTTCACCACTAGAGATCGCCCATTCAAAACAAAGGTCTAGCTTGTTGACACCGAGTTTGAGTGTGGAGTCTTGGGAGATGTCGTCTTTACCTCACAGCCGGTGGAAAAGAATCAGGATGGGACTCAAATCCCATCCTGGCAAAATCATGTTCATGGATGAGATTATTAACGTATGTAGTATGAAGCAGAGCAGGGTGAGTAATGTTGGAGCTGAACGAGGCCGCTGGAGCAATTGATAATGAGAGACAAGCATGACACGTCTCAGGAGCAGTAGTACTTTTATTATCCTGCAGTCACCACTTCAGGAAACATGTTGATAAATGGCATGCAATAAATTTTAAAACGTATTGTATGATGGAGAAAATGCTGTATTACTTAGCTACTTGACACAATAGTGTTTTTCTCTAAAGCATGGTAAAAGCATGGTACTCTCAGAAAATCAAGAAAACTAAATTTAAACAATAAGATTAAACGTGTTGAGCTATATAACAATAATTCATTTTCTGTCTATAAATGTAACCAAACAGTTGTTCCCTTGTCTAATAAAACGTAATATATTAAAGCATCTTTAGTGTTTCTATGGTTTCTACAACATAAGACCGAGGGTAACGTGGATACGACGCCATTGACAGGGGACTCCCGGACACGTCCCATATCCTTGGTTAACAGTCGCGATTTTCTCATGATTTACAAATAATTGGAAACATCTGGGATATTGTAAGTACTCAACTGAACAAAATATATAACAGTGGCCTAGTGGTTTTTTGATATTTTACTGCAAAAATCTTACATATTGTGCCTTTAAAAAGGAAAGAAACAGCTCACTCATTTAAATATCACACTTGAAATGACTTTAAAACACAACCAGTAAGGGTTTTTAAGTGAGAGATCAGCTTAGTCAAATGGAAGGAACATCTCCATGTCTGTGACCAGGGACTTCACTAAGCCTATAGGGAGGACTGAAGTGACCAGAGATGCTCAAGTGTTTTTCCACCAATTTTATAGATATTTTTAGATTTAAAGAATGACATTAATGAATTACAGCTACATGCTATTTTGACTTAAACCAGTCATGTGGTTAAAAATCAGGTAAAAGTCACAGAAACCATTCACTTGTGGGTAACACCAATATTTATACACATGACATATTAAATATCCTGTTTTTGGGACATGGTTCTCAACTGGTAGGACACTACACAGCAAAATCCTCAGTGTTAAATTAACACTGCTGTGGTTTATATGAGTCCACACTCAGAGTGTGAAAAGGTAACACTGAATCAGTGTTGAAGTTAAGTAGATAGTTAATAAGTAGATAATTAAGTGATTAAGTGACGATTGAGCATTAGTGATGAACACCTACTGTTAACAAGCAGAATCACTAAATGACAGAGTTAGATGAGAGATAACCTTAGATGAAATTAACTGAAGATAAAAGACATTAAATCTCTGAAGATCTTATTAAACAACTCTACAAACAGCATTACCAGCTTCACTTATTACTAACCAGACTGACTTTATTTCTGCCACACGTCTACAGAAGTTCTTATTGAGAATTAACAGAGGTTTAGATGTTGATGTCTTTGACTATTGAAAATAAGGTCTGGTTGAATGTTACTTTTTCTTCGGCTGTTTTAACTGTGTTTGTTATGGCAAGAACAGTAAAAGAAAATGTAATCAGATGATGTTGGATTGATAATAAGTATGTAACCATGTAACCAATCATGTAATTGTCTCCTTTACTGATCTCTAGTTTCTGATTATATAGGTTATACTTTAAGAACTGCCCATGATTGCACGTCTTGATAATCATCACTGGTGATCACAACTTAAAAAATATTAATAACTTTTCACACTTTTTTTTTAACTGATGCCATCTCAGCATATGAATCTCAACAATGGTGACATACTTCATGCCGCAATGCATGATGGGAGCCATACATTTTATACTATGGTGTCTCCCAGCATACATCACGGCATGAAACATATCACCATTGCTAATTTATATGCTAATTCTTGATGTCTGTGTGTGTGTCTGAGCATTTGTGTCATATATACATAAAAAAATCAAAATTCAGAATGTGTATCTCTAACAAACCAGTATTGACAGTGAAAAATAAACAAATATTAAGTAACCACTAATGATTAGTACTTTTTTTTAACTACTTTGTGATGACATTTTTTTATCACCTAATCGCCTTTGTTTGGGGTTTATTTTGATAAACATAACACAAACATATAAATGCCCAGAGTCAAGAGCCCAACTATAGCAAACACTGGTCACCACAACGGTGAGTACAAACTATTATTAATAAGAACTTCTGTAGACGTGTTACAGACACAAAGTCAGTCTGGTTAGTAATAAGTGAAGCTGGTAATGCTGTTTGTGGAGTTGTTTAATCAGATCTTCAGAGATTTAATGTCTTCTTTTATCTTCAGCTGATTTCATTTAATGCTGTGGCTAAAGAAAGTTGTAGTTCTTGTGTTTCTCTTCAATAATGCTCAGTCATCACTTAACTAATCACATAATTGCCTAATCAACTTCAACACTGCTCCAATGTTACTTATAACACTCTGAGTGTGGACTCATGTAAACCCTGAGCAGTGTTAGTTAAACACTGGAAAATGTATTGTGTATAGGGGTTCTGCACAACTTCTGTATTCTGTAAAACAGGTCTTTTGTATGTGTTTCCGTAAACACAGCTGTTTTACTCAAGAAACCTTTAAAGGAGTTACTAAAGATGAGTATAACCAATGCCACATGCATATGCAGATATCTAAAAAAAAAATAAAAAATAAAAATTCTCATTGATATTTGGAAATTATAATCAAATAAAACAACAAAAGGAACTATGCTGCTGTCAACGCTTTTTCCGACAAGTGGATGCAATGAGACCACTTTTCCCATTTGGTCATGTGATATTTAACATATCCCCCATTGACTTAATTGATTTTAAGGACATTTTAGTTCATTTTGGTGTCAAAAACCATTTCTGTACTATGTTTAGTCCAAGTGGGCCACAAACATCCTGAAAAGTGAAGCCAAAGCATTTCAATTTTAAAGACTGTTAAGGGCACAATTTTACGATGTGATAGTATGTCCTCTGGCTTCACATTCAAAATTATGTACTTTTTTTTCCACAAAAAGAGTACATTCTTTAGGGCATAGTATAAGTAGGTGAATTTGGATGCAGCTTAGGGTAAGTATTGGGAACAAACAAGAGAGCACTGGAAATAAAGAAAACAGGAACTATAGGAACAAAATACACTTCAACATAAATGTCTTAAACACAAGACAGGGGAACGTGGGGCAGGAATCATAACACCAGCATCCCCGCCTGTGATTTGCAAAAAGCCTGGATGAAGGCAGAACACTAACACTTACATATATACTGTGAAAATGTGAATATCCTGTTGTAACCATGTTGTGTTTTATATCTGTAAAAATGAAGGTATCATCCTCTGACGCCCGGTGCCACGTTGTTTTAAATTATGATTCAACCCCAGTCAGTTAAAAGTCAGCAACATAAAGGTCCATTTAGACTTGTTCTGTAAAATTGTTCATATGTGGTCACAGATTCCTTTTGCTGGGTTTTGTAGCTGCCAACATGGTTTTGCAGTTAACTACATGTGGTTAAATGTAGAAGATACAGGCATAGTTTGGATCTGAGGAGAGTTTCTGATTGGAAGTCTATATTTTTACTTCCCATGTGGGTTTAGCAATAATTTAAAAACATGACTCATCATTCTGATGAACACATATAATCTGTTAAGATGTATTGTAAGACACAAGAGCAAATAATGGAATTAGAGGCCATTTATAAAAGTGATGATGTTGACACAACTGGACCTCGAAAATGGAGTAAAAACCAGGATAAAGGGAAAGCTCAAAATCACAGTAAGCAGAAATTTTGTTTATATCCAAGAGAATTTAGCTAATAGTGTCACGGTAACACTTTAGAATACTGATCCTTCATTAATGAATAACTACACACACTGTAAAACCCAACAAGTTAAGATAACTCATTTCATTTGATGAAACCGATTACCTCAATTCAGTTAAGTAAAAAAAAAAAAAAAAAAAATCAATAGTTATGAGTACTCTGAACTTATTTTAATTGATTCCACTAAAACAAGGATATTTCTTAATATACAATTAAACTTTATACTGCATTTAATAAATCAAAAATAAATCATCAACTTCTAAACCTCTGTTAATTCTCATAAGAACTTCTGTAGATGTATGACGGAAATAAAATTAATCTGGTTAGTAATAACAATGCTGTTTGAGTAGTTGTTTAATACTCCTCTGCTGAGGAGAGAAATCGAACAGATCTCTTGAGAGATTTAATGTCCTTTTATCTTCAGTTGATTTCATCCAAAGCTGTGGCTGTAAGTCAGTTTTAGTTTGTTTCTCTGTTCTTCAGTGATTCTGCTTGTTAACAGCAGGTGTTCATTACTAATGCTTTTTAGTAATTATAATTTTTAGTAAATATAATTCTTTTTGGAATTATAATTTTCAATAACTCATTCAGTTTGAGTTCTGTTTCAGTCATTGTGTCCACATAACTTTCGGTAATATTTGAGTGCAGTTAACTCAATTTTATTTAGTACATATCACTGTTAAGTTTTACAGTGTAGTAACTACTATTAACTAACAAAAAACTCTGATTAATGAAATAGTAAGTAATAGTGTTCAGTTGAAGGTGATAGTTCACTATTAGATAATCAGTAACTACTGTTTTTTTATACCTCCCAGAGAACTAAGAACTACAGGTTCATAATTAATGTGAATGATGCATAATGTATAATTAATTCTAAAGTAAAGGTCATGGAAACCCACTAGTAATGACTGAAGTATTACTAAATCAATCAGTGGGAATTACTAATTATTTGGATCAGTATTCTAAAGTGAAGATCATGGTAACTAGTAATTACTCAAGTGTTACCAAATACATCAGAAGGAATTACTGTACAAAAATGTACAAAACCCTCAAAAGTTCACAATGACTCCAGTAGTTACTAGAGAGTGATCATGTTTTTCACTTTAGAATACTGATCCAAATAATTAGTAATTCCTTCTGAAGGATTTGGTAATACTTCAGTCATTACTAGTGGGTTACCATAACCTTTTTTACTTTAAAATTAATTATACATTATGCATTATTCATGTTAATTATGAACCTGTATATAGTAGTTCTCTGGGAGGAATGAAGAAAGTAGTTACTGATTAGCTAATAGTGAACTACCACCTTCAACTGAACACTATTACTTACTAATTCATTAATCAGAGTTTCTTGTTAGTTAATAGTAGTTACTAGAGTGTTAAAAATTGCATTACTCATTTGTTCCTGTGCAGTTATTCAATAATGAAGGATCGGTATTCTAAAGTGTTACCAGTGTCACTAATGTTTGAGGAAATTAGAAATGTTCTGTACAATATTAAGAACTGTGTTACATGAACAATGTCAATGTCTTATAAAAGTACATGCTATTTAAAAAGGCATCTCTAACATCTATTGGCATAGAGAGATTACCTAAAAAGGTTGATATGAAACTTAATTTCTAATAATATGAAGGATATTCACTTATATCTCTGTGTTTTCTCTCTGTTTGTCAGGAGGAAGCAGGTGTTTGGTGCTGATGACAGTGTGTCTCGGGATCATTTGTGTTCTTCTGCTGGTCTTCATCATACTGCAGCACATCTCCATCACAGCAGAGAGAGAATCTCTGTTCAAGAGTTACAAGAACACAGATGAAGCGTTCAATCAGACCATCAACACCTTACAGCACAATTACGCTGATCTAACACAGAAGAAAAGCATATTAGAAAGCAAAGTCACATCTTTGAGTGAGGAACTGCAGAAGACGGCTTCTAAAAACAGTTAGTTAAAATATATTTTTGTTTTTAGTTTATTTTTATACAGATTTGTAAAGTGTTTATCTATGAAAATCTCTGTGGTCTAGGTGTTTTTTTTCATATCCAGTGAGTTGAAGAGCTGGTCTGACAGCAGGCAGTACTGCAGGGATCGAGGAGCTGATCTGGTCATTATCGACACTGAAGAGAAGCAGGTGAGTTTGTGTGAATGTCTGTTCATGAATGAGAGGAACCACACTTATTCCTGTTTATATTCACACACAGAGACTCATATCTTCATTCAAGGAGAGAGTCTGGATTGGTTTGACTGACATTATGAAGGAGGGCGACATGAAATGGGTGGATAAATCACCTCTGAGACAAGGGTAAGCACTTATCAGTGATAAAACAAAGATATCACTGTAATTATTTTTCGCTGTCATTTCACCATAATTATTCAACTTCCCATTAAATCTACTAAAAAGTGTTCCAGAAATGCGCTTTCATTTCTGCTCAAGCTTCGGTACAACTTTAGTTCACTCTTGAAACATGCGATTGCGATACTTCGAGGATTGTTGATTCGTAAGTTGCTTGCGATGCTCCTCATTTGTTAGTTTATGAATGAGTGAACACTTTGGGGTTGATTTGATTGAACATTTGTGATTCTGAATAATTAAAAAACCTGACATATTGTTTTTTCAGGTTTTGGACCAAAGGTGAGCCGAATAACTTTAGTGGAGATGAGGACTGTGTTGAACTGAATCCTGTAAAACCAACCCTGAACAACTGGAATGATCTCTCGTGTTCAGACAGAAGAAAATGGATTTGTGAGAAATAGATTTAGACTTATCATGCATAGTCTTATCAACTTGTATTACCGAATCATTCTTATTGCTATACCAGTTTGGGGGGTTTTTTTATCCCAAGGGCAGGGTAAATCTATAGGACAGAACAAAATTTTAGCCAGGAAAATTGAGTTGTTTATTTAACCCAGCATAACGGGTTGATTTATTTTTTACTATAATACTAGCTTATTTTTTACTTCATATGCTTAAAAAAATGCTACCCTAAATTTTTAAGTACACTCAACTTCTAAATGTGGCTATTTAACCAATGAGGTTCATTCTCATGTGTTACGCTGCATGTTTGAACTCCCGGAAGAGGTTTGTTCTTGTACGCTGAGCTTCAGCTTATGTTCACTGAACAATGTTTACATGTGAGTAAAAGCCTGAAATTAAATCTTTTCATCATAAAAAGTGATCAAGTCTCTTCAGAAAATTTGGAAAGGCAGTCAATGGAGGGACAGACATCGCTCAGATTTCATCAAAAAGATCTTCGTTTGTGTTCCGAAGATGAACGAAAGTCTTACAGGTTTAGAACGACTAGATTGATGACAGAATTTTCATTTTAGGGTGAACTAACCCTAAGAAAAAGCTTCCATCCACATCCGTCTATCATAAATGTGTACTCCACACAGCTCCGGGGGGTTAATAAAGGCCTTCTGAAGCGAAGCGGTGCGTTTGTATAAAAAAAATATCCACAAGTTATGAAGTCAAATATCTAGCTTCCACCAGACTGCCTTCTGAATTCAAATTACGGAAAAACGCAGTAGTAGGTTAGTAGAATAGGGAAGGTGTAGGACATACAGCGTAAGCTTTTTGAAGAATATGGAAGGCGGTCTTGCGGAAGCACTTGCAAGGCGATCATTTGTGTTTATAAAGCATATACATTTTTTTTTTAAGAAAATGACCGATCATTTCGCTAGATATGACCCTTATTCCTCGTCTGGTATTGTTTAAAGCCCTTTGAAGCCGCACTGAAACTGTAATTTTAACGTTCCAAACATGAAGGGTTATGGGAAATGTAGTTCATAAAATGGTAAAGGAGACAGGAGGAGTGCCCTCTGGTGGCTATCATAGGCACTCCATCTGGCAGGCGTGATGTAGGAGCAGCTTCTAGAATCTAGATTCTCCTGAGGCCTTGTCCACACTAATATGTTTTCGTTTGAAAACGCATCTTTTTCTCTCCATTTTGACTTTCCGCCCAAGCTGAGACGGCATTTATATTAATGAAAACGAAGCTTTTTGAAAATGCTCTCCAAAGAGGATACATTTAAAAACGCTGATTTCACTTTGTAGTGTGGACTGTAAAAACAAAGGAATTTGAAATCGGTGACGCAAGTTTAGTCATGTGACGCATATTGTACCAATAGATATTCATGTTTATACCGGTATTGTGTTATTCACTTTCACACTTTTCACACACTCTTCATATCACATTCCTGCAAAGATGACAGAAAATGTACTCGCATTTGCCGTCCTGTGGCAAAACACTTGCGTTTTAGACTAAATGATCATCTAGATCATCCACTGTGAAGGCCTCATCAACATGACAACCAGTGGCGCAGTTCTTCAACAACCGTCCATACCGGTGTGATGAATACGATCCTCAGCTGGATGGAACTGAATTAAATACTTTGAATGTTGCGATCCTATCTGACTTATGATAGCAACCTGAGTCGTAACAAAGCACTGTTTGCCAGAGGAGAACTGGCCCCCCAACTAAGCCAGGTTTTTTTTTTCTCTATTTTAACACCTGTTTGCCACCTGATGTCACCTGTTGGAGTTTGGGTTCCTTGCCGCTGTCGCCTTTGGCTTGCTTAGTTGGGGACACTTGATAATTGACATTTGATATTCAACAGTGCTTTGATCTACCTGCATTGACACTATTCTTTAAGAGCTGCTGTGCAGCCAAAATAATGTACCAGTTATCACTGTAAAGCTGCTTTGACACAATCTACATTGTAAAAAGCGCTATATATAAAAAAAAATATAAAAAAATGATGGTGAGTGAGTGTGACCTAGATGCATCAGTGAATGGTGAGATATTTTGCTAAATAAAATGGTCCTGTCAGAAGAATTGCGTGATAAATTTATGTCTTTTTCCGTCTGTATCATCTCAGTGTTCTTTTATGAGGATTTAAGCATGCATAGTAAGGTGAATTTAACATTTTCTGACATTTCAGTGTGGACAATAAACTTTTGGAAAACACTTGAAAACACTAGTGTAGACGGAGAGTGTTTTGAAATGAAAACACCATTTTCAAATGTATCTGGATTAACGTAGAAGTAGCTTGAGACAGTCATATAAATCCAGGAGGGAAGTGGTGCGGAGGCAGAACCGGGGGGAGGGACAGAGAGCCAGGCCCCTGTGGTGGAAGAATGAGTGCCCTCTGTTGGTTATCATGGGCATTTCAGCTGGCAGGTGTAACACAAATATCACTGTAGTTATTATAAAAAATGAGACACATCTGTTCCACAAACATAACAGCAACAATTAAAGGAACGTCCCATAAAATAAAATAAAAAATACTAAAAGAAAATTTTCTGCACTTTCTTTAATTCTGTACAACTTTAGTTCACTCTTGAGCGTTACTGCAATGATTGTTGATTCATGAATTGCTCCTCATTTGTTAGTTGTTGAATAAGTGAAAACTTTGGGGCTGATATGACTGAACATTTGGGGTTCTGAATAATTCAAAAATCTGAAAATCATATTTTATTCAGGTTTTGGGTCAAAGGTGAGTCAAATAACTTGGCTGGAGATGAGGACTGTGTTGAACTGAATCCTGTAAAACCAACCCTGAACGACTGGAATGATCTGGAATGAAATGGAAATAGGTTTCATCCGGTCTTATCATGCTTTAACTTTTATTGTCTTATCGAATCATTCTTATTGCGATTGTATCATTTCTGATTGAGGTTAAAACAATGTCAATGTCATCATATTGAGTTTTCACGTGAAAGAGTAACATCTGATGTGTTCATGTCACAAGCAACTCTATATCAATATGATCTTATTCCAGCTGACGTGTTGAGGTAAAAATCACAAACTACAAAAGTCTAGAGTGCCCCATATTACAATAATTCCCTCTATTGTGCTCATATTTTGTGTCTGTGAAGCTGCTTGAGATTTGAAATGATTTCTGTTTTCATTAAAATGGTCAACTGACTATTATCACAGCATTTTTTGTTTATATTTCATTCTCCAGTAGGCTATACATCTGCTTTATTGCACAAAGGAGATATTTCATCCAGTCCAGCAGGCTGCAGCAGAGAGCAAGTTTATTCCATTAAAGTGATCAGAGAGGAAGAAAAAGACATCAGATCCACAGCACTTGCTACTGTCATTCAGTGTTTTTGCTGCATCTTGGGACGTTTTTCTTCAGGATCATTTGGAAAGGACGGATTTTGATTCTTTAATTTGGTTACTTAAAACCATATGTTCATTCAAATCCTGCACTAAATGAATTGTTCTTCAATATGTTCCAGCAATAAGTGAAATGGATGTGTGGCGACCGTCTGATTAGTTTAAAAAGTACAAAATAACCCCCATTAAGAGAAAAACCTGCTGCTTCGCCTGCTACAGTAGAGGACCCTTTTGTCAATCTGACTCTGGTTTCACACTTCCGCTGGATTTACTTCAGACTTACTCCAGTAATTTGGGCAGTTTAAAGAGGATCTCTTCCGTAAACACAAGGCCGATTTCTGTGGATCAATCCCTGTGAACCATCATGGCCAAAGTGCAGGTGCTAAACGTGGCTGTTCTGGATAATCCCAGTCCTTTTGGAAACCCGTTTCAGTTCGAGATCACATTTGAATGCATGGAGGACCTACCCGAAGGTGAGACATTTCAAAAAATGAACACTATTTAACAGGTATTTTGCAAATAATGTGTAAGTAGTCCAATACCGAAGTCTTTAGTTGCGCTTTTTAGGATCATTATTCCTTAAACAGCAAGAATCATACGAATATTCGTGGTGATTTAAGCGGGAAAGCTCTTATTGTCAGTTGTTAATGTTCACGCGCTTAATATTTTGGCGCCGGCGCGGAGTTCGATGACAGCGCGTGACCGCCCCTGTTTCCCTGATTGGTCTGATGGGAGACGTGAGGCGTGATCAGTGTGTTTGTGCTGGCTTTGATTGGTTGGAATTTGTCTGACGTCACGTGTCGGGAAGCGAAGATTTTGGGGCAGAAGAAATTGAGAAATTGTGCTTTGTTTCGTATCATATACTGTCAACATTTAATTCGCTTCTATACTGAAAGGCATTGTTTTATTGTGTATATATATACAAATAAGCGAAGACTCTTGAAGTTATTAGTTAGCCTCTTTAATTTGTTTGGTATATCCATACTCAAAAATGGACACTCTTAATCATATGGTTTGTCTTGTAGAGTTTGAAAACATCTTTCTCCCAGACTTGTAAATTATACCCAAGGTTTTTGTGAGCCTCTACAATTTTATTTTTTATCTATTTATGTATATAAATATAATGTAATGTTATTATGCCATTATATTCTGTACAAGTGTCTATCTGTTGTACGTACAAAAGAAATATTGTGTAGAATTTAATGTTTATTTTTTCCCCCTATTTTTTTTTTCTTTCATTTTTTGTTATGCCTTTGGACATATTTACTTTTTCCCAGCATTTGCATTATCATATTTAAAAAAAAAAAAACATCAGGCATGTTTCCACAGTTTTTCACAAAAAAAAAAAAAAAAAAAGGAAAAATGTTATTCACTTGTTTTCAGTTATATAAACCAACTTAACAGTGACACTTAATGGCCACATAAAATGCTCATAAAAAGTCACGGCATCAATTTGTAGGCCAGCCACACAACCCTAAAGACAAATTAACTTTTTAAGAATAGCAGTTTTTGATTTATAAGTAAAATAAGGTTTGTGGTTAACAATACAAATACAAAATACAAATGATACTTCTGATATCAACCACATATGAAACATAAAATACAAATATGAGGACTACAAAGCATGTAAACTCACATCCTTGTGGTGATTTTGCACTAAATGTTCTGTCTACTTGCAGCTGTATTTTTTACTACTAAACATTCTGTCTTGAGTTCATTGCATTGGAAAGACCTTGTGCAGTTGAGAGATTTGAATATGTTGTCACTGAATCTTATCCTCGTTTTCTGCCTCTCTCTCAGATCTAGAGTGGAAGATCATCTACGTGGGCTCCGCAGAGAGTGAGGAGTATGACCAGATTCTGGACTCGGTTCTGGTCGGCCCAGTACCTGCAGGAAGACACATGTTTGTGTTTCAGGTGGGCCGAAATACTAATTCCTGGTTCAGTGCAATCTGATCATCTTCCTGCATCCAAATCTCAGCTCTAAGCAGTATAAATAACACCTTGGTAAATAAATTGCAGTGCACTGCCACCTAGAGATGAACTGAGTAAGTAGATCTGTAAATTTGCCATAAAGTGCACAAAGTGGATTGGAGGGAAATTTATGTTTTGGAAACCGTGGACAGCATCATTACAATCAACTTAGATTAGTCTTGAAATACACAGGGCCTTTTGTAGATATCAGGTTATCTAATGAGTGAACCAAGAGTTTCTCTCTCTCTTGACCCGATTGACAGGCGGACGCTCCAAACACAGGGCTGATCCCTGAGAGTGATGCAGTGGGTGTGACCGTAGTTCTGATCACATGCACCTATCGAGGACAGGAATTCATTCGCATTGGCTATTATGTCAACAATGAGTACACAGACCCTGAGCTACGGGAAAACCCACCAGTCAAACCCGACTACACACAGGTGAGATATTACATTTACATTGTGCTTTGCCCACTAATAGCTGTTTCCATCCACTTATTTTTATCGGCAATTTGGGATATCTTATAAAAAAACACTGGATGGAAACGCCAAGATGTGCATAAATTCTAAAAATGTGCATAAAAGACTTATGCGCTCAACTGAGTCAGATACATTTTTTTATGCTATACGGAAACATGCGCACTAATTTTACCTAATACATTTCTTGATGCGCATCAAAAAAGACACATGACTTTGTGATGGGACGACATAACTGGACCAACCAGCCGAATGATCTCATTGCACAGCATCTGAAATGCTGTTTTGGTCATTCTGTAATGCCTGAGCAACGTCTGAAAGGTTAAAATGGTTCGGTATAATTCCCTGCCAGAAGTGTGTCGCACGATTACATTCACAAACACCAGGCATCTGAATGCAAGATAACATGACAGCGTTTATTGTGTTTCATCTGCATGCAAATAATTTATTATATATGTAAATTATTATATAAAGTGGCTTCTACTGAAGCAACTTCCATTTTTCTTAGTGATGTTTAGCGCCAGTTTATCAGGAAGTGGCCATTTTTGTTGTCTTCGGCTCACTGGATGGAAACGGTGAATTATTTGTAAATGTGAAATTCCAAATTTGTTAAATTTGCAACTTTGGATGGACAAATTATGGTTATACTGCTGTTGAAAAATGAAATTGTACATGAAACCTTTAAAATGAAATGTACACAAACAAAAAAATATTACAAAAAACATTTGTGAATAAAGCACAATTTCCATCCAGCGGGTAGAATAGAACAAAATCATCACTTCCTGATGAAAAAATATCATAAAGAAAAATTTAGGTTGCCACTGTAGGAGAAGCCCCTGTTGGTCTTTTTTCGTATATACTAAATTGCACCTCCGAGCACGTAGACGAACGCAGATGACCATTTTGGAGCAGACGTCACAGTTAAGACACTTAACTGGTGGCAGAAAAACAGGGGTAACAAGTGGAGGAAAACGGGCAAAATCCACAAATGGGCAAAAAATATGGTCTATATTTTTATAGAGTGCTGTCGTCAAAGATTGCATTTGAAGCAAAACGCAGATGTTTTTGGTTGCAAGCCATTAAACGGACAGACTGGACTGATGAAACCTGTGATGATTAGTCTACTATTAAAGCATGAATTTGATGTACACAATAGGTCTGATTTATTTTAGCAGTTCATAGGGGGCATAATATATTAGCCCTACAGTTACAGCGTGAAAAATTATATTTAAACCTATAACATTTTTATCTCACAATTCTGACCTTTCTTACAATTGTGAGTTTATACCCAGTTTGGAATTTATAACTCGCAAATAATTTTTTATATCTCGATTAAAAATGTTCTTCTCAGAATTGTGATATATAAACTCAGAATTGTGAGAAAAAAAGTCAGCAGAAGTTTGAGATACAGTATAACCTCGATATTACCTTTTTTATGCTTCTGTGGCTTCCACAGACTGCTACTCCAGAACTGCCATTTTCTGCCACCAGGTAGGTGTAGCTATGTGATATCCCAAAATGCGCATAAAAATAGGTGGATGGACACAAAATGTTAACAGCAAGAAGTAAAATACAGTAATAATGTAGTAAAAAATGATCAAAGTATATCCACGCTGATTTTTATGTACAGCAATATAACAATACATATAGACATTATTAATATATTTATATTGAAATTATTATGATTTTACTTGTTGACTGATTACATGATTAATCTATTACTGGTGAATTGGAATAAAACAGGGATACAGATATGAAAGAGAAAGTGAATGTAGACAAGAAACACTCACTTCACATTATGCATGTTATATATTGAGAGTGTATTTGTGTAACACAGATCTGCTGCATTTGAAATGTGGTAATGGCGGTCAGATCAAAGAGGCAGGTGGCTGCCGTTTATAGTCCAGTATCGTTTGTAATTCATTCATTCTGCTAAACGATTCCGGGTCGCTGCCATTGTGCGTGTTGTTACAGAATCCCGAATTTCCATCAATTAATTCTGTTGCGAATTAAGAAATTCTTAAACCATTCAATGAATATGTAAAACTCATTTCACATTTGACACATAAAACAGTTTGCTTTAAAGCATAAAAATGGGTGAGATATGTTTTAATAATAATATACTGGTAACACTTTACATTAAGGTTTCCAGTTGTTATCATTGGTTAAAGGGGTTATGATTTTAATAATTTTATTTGAATATGTTCTTTGAGGTTCACTAATAATGGTTTTGCACAAAACAACAAATATATATGTTGAAAAACGTTCTTTTTACCCTTCATTCTGACCCTTGGTCTAAAATTATGCTTTTTTTAAGGGGCAGCTCTGACTGTTATGATTGGCTAATGTCATTGCATAGTAGGGCTGGGTAAAGAACATTGATGTCTCAATTTTAATCAATTCTCATTTTTACAAACCGATTCTTATATCCTAAGAATCTATTACTCTAGCCTGATTACAGCTGATAAATGAACACAACGTTGTAGCGCACCTCCCATCCATTAAATCGCAATAAGCTTTGTTTCTTTTGATAAGAAAGACAGTCTCAGATTTCAAATTCTGTCCGTCTTATTATGAAATTCAAACAAGTACCATTTTGGCGCTCTTTAACGTGGTGACAGATCATGCGTTGCGCCTCAGATCAAGTGAAGCGCACGTGAACGGATCATCATCTTCAATACCAGTTACGGGCTACGGAGCGAAATAAGTATGAATGAATACCAAAAAGTATGTAAATAGATACAGGACAGTTTACTGAAATAAATCCTGCCTCATTCAGTGCTTCAACCATGCTTCAAAGACGTCAAAAACAGCTTGTCAGCAAGATGTCACGTAACGTCACATTTCCCTCAAAAAAAACATATTCAGTGTCCATAAACTCGTCAACCCACAGTATCAAAACGGGATGTTTTTGGAGCTTGATTAAATAAATGTTTTGTTTATAATGAGGAGGATGTTTTAAGCTCTGAAACTTGCAGGATGTTTTAATGGTACAAACACCTCGTATATGTCTAAAGATTAAGGCAAATTTGATTTCTCGTGTCATGACCCCTTTAGTTCACATGAGCTAACATTGAAAAATAGTTCTAAAGCATTTATTAATCTTAGTTAATGTTAATTTCAACATTTGCTAATACAATATTAAAGGGTTAGTTCACCCAAAAATGAAATTTCTGTCATTAAGTACTCACATACCCACATATCGTTCCACACTGGTAAGACCTTTGTGCGCAAAAAAAAATAACTAGCCGGCCAATACTGAGTCGGCGTTCTGATGTAGAACCTGGAAGAGCTGAACGTAAACAGTATAGGAGAATGGCAGAAGAGAAGATATTGTTTAATAAAGTCGTCACTTTTTGTGTGCAAAAACAAAACAAAAGTATTCTCGTCGCTTCATAACATTAAGGTTGAACCACTGTAGTCACGTCAACTGTTTTAACAATGTCTTTACTACTTTTCTGGGCCCTGAAAGTCAGTCAGAAAGCGCTCGGATTTCATTAAAAATATCTTAATTTGTGTTCCGAAGATGAACAAAGATCTTACGGGTTTGGAACGACATGAGGTTGAGTACTTGATGACAGAAATTTCATTTTTTTTTGGTGAACTAATCCTTTAAAATCAAAAGTTGTATCTGTTAATATTATGTAACGGACCTGAACTAACATAAACTAACAATGAACAGGTGTACTTTTAATTATTGCTCATTAGGGATGGGTATTTCACGATTTGATTCGATTTCTATTTACATGCTTGCAGTTCGATTCGATATCGATTATTTGTGGATGTAGTATATCAGTTACAGTACATGGCAAATTTTCTAGAGGAAAAAAATCTCTCAACTAATGCTGTAAACTATTACACTAAATATACACTTTTATTACACTAAAATTACACTGTTTTTTAATAATAAATAAAGGTTAGAATTACATAATCATATTTCTACTCCAATTTATTTGTTTTTTTAAATATAAACATTTAAATCGTGGCTGTCAAACATGCATTATATATTGAAGGACATTATAATGAATATGTACGGTACATATCTATATTTATCAGAGTTCACTTTTCTAGCTGACTAATGAGTTTATGGTCACTGAATATGTTTTTCTCATAGACTGTAAAGGTTTTTCTGAGGTAAATGTGACGTTACATGACATTGTGTACAAGCTGTTTTATTGACATCTTTCTGAGGTTAAAACACTGATTGAGCTATTACACAAGACATGATACGGATTTCGGTAGGTTGTACTGTATATTTTAACATACCTTCAGATGTTTAGTCATGTTTTTTTCGCGCTGTAAATGGTGTTAAAGTGGAGAGGATGTTCACATGCGCTCTGTGCTGCCGCTTCTTTAACTGAGGCGCTACAGCGATCTTTCACGTCACATTAAACAGCGGCAAAACGGTATTTATTTTTTGAATCTCATAATAAGACGGACGTTATTTGAAATCTGAGACTTTGCTTCATATCTAAAGTAACAAAGCACAAAGTTTATTGCGATTTATTAGATGGGAGGCGGCGGCGCGCTACATGTTCTGTTCATTCATCAACTGAAAACAGACTAGACTAATCGATTCTTGGGATTTAAGATATGAGAATCGATTAAAATCGAGAAATCGATATTTTTTTTTACCCAGCCCTATTGCTCATTGTTAATATTAGCGCATTAACTAACAGTAACTAGTGGGACCTTGTTGTAAAGTTGTACTAATATATTATATTTTAAGGAATAATGTTAGCATTGTGTCTTTAAAAGACAGATTCAAATCCAAATCATTGTTCTTTTCGATATTTCATCATGTTGTTGTTTTTTTTTTTTTTTTTTTTTTTGTCGATTCGCAGCTACAAAGGAACATCTTGGCATCGAACCCTCGGGTGACCCGTTTCCACATTAACTGGGAAGCAACTGTGGACAAGATGGAAGATTCAGAGAATGTAGATCCCGCCCCCAACACCATGCTCCCGCCCACCTCCATGCCCGGAAAAGCCCCGCCCCTTGGACTCATGCCTGACAACTCTATGGACTGCTTATAGAACTCACACACAACAACATACAACCTCATACATAAAGTAATAAATGTATTATCTTGTATTTATACACCTACATATTCTCACAGCTGTGACTGGACACACACACACACACACACACACGCACTCATCTCCATCCTCTGGCACTTATTATTGCTCTGATGCCACAGCTGGAGCAGTCAGGGACTTCGCAGGCCTCTTCTTGCACTCCCTGTCCTGAACACCAGGGGGCGGAACCTGCAGCACCAGCAGACACGGACTGTTTTCTTCTGTTTTCCTATGGTGCGCATCACTAGTGGAAACATGTTCAGGTCATCAAAATATGTTCGAGTCACATTTCTCTGCGCAGTTACAGAAATTAGGAATTATATTTAGCTTAAATGCAATTAAGCATTTTTAGGACTATTAGTATTTTTACATTTTTTTTTTTTTTGTTTTTTTTTTTACAAATAATTCCCCCATGTTGTCTTTATTATAATTCAAAACAAGCTCATTTTCATTACTGCAACATGATTAATGATTATAATAATAGTAGAACATTTTTATTGATGGTAATATAATAATAACTGGTGTAAATTCTATGTATACATCTTGGTAGTGTTGATACTATAATGAGAGTAATTGGAATAACATCTGTAAGCTTTGTTTTCTTAATTCTGGGCTGAAATGTGACTGACATGTTTTCGTGAGATTCACGCTGTGATACGTTACGGTCAGAAATCCGAACTTTTCTGGGAGTGTTTTGCTCAGATATGTTTGATATTTGGAACCTGTCACAATTCCAGCTGTTTCTGTTTTGTTGGGGTGTGAGATTATTCAGAGAAGTGTTTTGTTATTTTGGTTTTAATCTGAATGCCTGGTTTATATTGGTACTTTTGTTGCCTTTTTTTCATCCCATGTGATTTGTTTATGAGAAGTCGTCGATTGAATAAAAATGAACTTTTGTCTTTGTAAAACTGTCTTTGGTTTTCCCTCCGTCCTCTCGCTCTTTTATACAGACACACCCTGTGTGTGTCTTTTTATGATGTTGCTAAGCAACAGCTATTAGAGATGGCACTTTGGGCTGCTCCACCTTTGATCCACACATCACATCAGACAACTACTCTTCCTTTCATCCCTCCATCACTCCCTCTGCTCTCATCCCATAGTTTCATTTTCCTTCCCTCTATTCTCTGTCCTCTGATCTGGGTCTGTGGAAATATGCAGACTGGGTCAGAGGGGCGACAGACGGACTCGTGTGCTGTTGGAAGATAGCAAAGTTAAATAAAATACAAAATGTGAAACTAGTGGAGTCTTTGCTTTACGTTCAAAGAATTTTCAGGATGACTATGCAGTTTACATGGAACAATGGAGCACTGTTATTTTACTATCAATGATCAGTGGTCTGATCCAACAGACGAGCTACTGTAGCTCAAATTGCTCGAGAAGTCAATGCTGGTTCTGATAGAAAGGTGTCAGAATACACAGTGCATCACAGTTTGTTACGTATGGGGCTGCATAGCCGCCCAGGGTGCCCATGCTGACCCCTGTCCATCGCTGAAAGTGCCAGCAGTGGGCATGTGAACTGGACCATGGAGCAATGGAAGAAGGTGGCCTGGTCTGTGAATCACGTTTTCTTTTACATCACACACACACACACATATATATATATATACATACATATATATCAGGGGCGTTTCCTCCGAGGAGGCAAGGGAGCCATTGCCTCCTCAAGAAAACAGGTTGAGAAAATAATTGATATTACAAAAATAAAACAACGCACGTTACAAAATTTGACATTAAAAAGTGTAAAAGTAACTCATTTTTCTAAAGAAACACTGTCAAACATTTGTGCCTTACTTCGTCTCATAGAAACAAAGCAGAGCCCCCAAAGTGTGCGGTGGGTTTAGTGGGGGCTAATTGAGAATGAATGGGGGAAAGTCACGTGAGCGGAGGCAGCGCCTCCATCGCGCTATGATTGGATATGATCGGTTACGATTGGACATTGCGTTCGTGCGATAAATCCCGCCTCTTGTTTTCATGCGCGTTCTCGTCGAATCGGCCTGAATGAATACAATGATGGCGTTCATGGGAAGACTAATTAAAAAGTAAGTAAACAATTATTATTTTTAATTAATTAACATAAATTAAAGGTACATCTGCCTGACTGAGTGAGTGTGTACAAGCTTGATGACTGCTGAAAATAAATTGACTATTAAAAAGAAAAAGCTGAATATTACTTTATAAATAATATACAGCCTATTGTTAAAATTGTTACTGCCTTTATTTATTATTTTGGAATAAATGTAAAAATGCGTAAAAACACTGACTTGATGAAATGTATACTTGGGTTTAATAAATAGAACATTACATAGTGTAAAAATACAAAACAGAATTGTATTTGGTCTCTCTTTTTATGTAATGTTACGGGACGTTGCCTCCTCATTTCAAAACACCACTGATATATATATATATATAAAGCTTTTGTAACATTATCACTTACTGTTTAGGGTCAGTAATTAATACTTTTATTCAGCAAGGATGCATTAAATTGATCAAAAGTGACAGTATAAACGTTTATAATGTTGCAAAAGCTTTCTATTTCAGATAAATACTGTTCTTTTGAACTTTCTATTCATCAAATAATCCTGAAAAAAAAAATGTACACAACTGTTTTCAACATTGATGAATATAAAATGAATAATAAATGTTTCCTGAGCAGCAAATCAGCATATGATTTCTGAATTTTAAAGTTTTAGTAATTTTGTGTTTTGTCACTTTTTCTCAATAGGTCTGTATAGTATTTCATTTAATTTTTTCAGCTTAGTTATTTTAGTACATCAATTTAAACTAAATAAAAATGAGGAATGTTGCTGAAATAAAACAAGTTTAACTGCATGCGCTTTGCGGAAGAACATTGTTTTGGTTGTGCTTCGGCTCTGCTTGACTGCGGATGGATATGACCCCAGGTTTTTATGAGCTCTGTCACCTTCTCTTTTTGCCAGCAGACTCTCCTCTGTTCGACGTTTGTTTAAACCAGTCGAGGCTGGAGATTAGCTGCTCCATGTCAACATTTTAAACTCGTTTCAACAACTAACCTGTCACTCCCACACCATATTTTCTCTATTTATGGATATGACGAGACACACGGGCGAGTGACGTATGCACGCGATTTCCCGCAAAAACCATCCTGACAGGTCAAACAAAAAACACGGTTTGGATGAAGAATTGATGTATTGACTCATTATTTAAATTTTGTTAATTTTGAATAAATTATATATATATTTTCCTATATTTTATTTCACTTAAAGTTTATTTTATATCAAGTAAAACTTTTTTAATGGTTTTATTTTTAGTTAACTATAATAACCCTGCAACGTAACTAGTTTATACACAGGGAAATAATGCTTTGATATTTTGTCTCAGGACAACACCTGTAGAAATGTTTTTATTTTATATTATTTTATAGGTTTAATCCAGTTAATAACATCATTCATAAAGTTCCGTCCATTTGGAACACGAAAAGGAAATAAGTTCTGTTTCGATATCGACTAATCACAACTCATAACGGCTTCATTAGTGTCAATCACTCCACACATCTGTCCGTCTTCCTCCATCTGACCAATGGGGTGAGGATGGGGGCGGGCTAAATCCGGGGGCGGAGTCTGTGTCGATGGCCACGGGAAGCGCAGCTGCATGAACGATCTCACCGAACCTGCATCCGTGTTTTTCAGCCGCGATTTCCCCCCCTGCGAGCGCCGCTCACGGAACACCCCCGCGGGGAGGCGAGAGAGAGGACTGCGGGGCCGCGGAGGTGCGGCGGAGAGCCAGGCCAGGAAAGGACGCCCGAGTCCGGTTTGATGCTGGCGGCCCGTCCGCCCTTTAAACACAGATGCTGCTGCCGCTGCTGCATTCATAAGGGATCGCTGTTTATCCGAGAAGAGGTCGGACGCGTCAACGTCCCCTATTTTCACATTCAAAGCCGATCGGCAGACGTCAATCGCACGAACGGACCGCGAGAGCCGAAGCGCGACAGGCGCGGCAGCATCCCTCCCTACCTGCGGCTCTCCAGCGCCTGACAGGCCCAGAGTCATGGGCAACACGCCGGCCGCCAAACGGGGCAACGAGATGGAAAGCGGTGGGTGTCTTTAATGCTTCCCATTCGTTCTGTTTAGTCATCATCATCGATCATGGCGATCGGCATCATCAGATGCTCATCAAGCCTCGGGAATATGCTCGTGCATGTGCGAGGCTTCAGCAGAGATGATGCTGATGCTGTCATGGCGATTGCAGGCTCAAACAGTGTGTTGATGTTTAAATAAGAGCGAGCAGCGCTTCGTTTGGGGGTTTTGTGTGTGTGTGTGTGCGTGTGTGTGTGTGTGTGTGTTTATGCTGCACCCTGTATATGATATGTCAAGTATGTTTATTCTATAGAAAAGGGTCTATATGTGTGTATTTGATGGGTCCAGATGTGTAGAAGGTCTGAAGAAAACAGCCCTGAGATTTAATATTAAGATTCAGGGAACCAAATATAAAAATTGAAGAATCTGACATTGAAAACAACCACATTAATTGACCACTATGTGTTCTTCTCAACATCTTTGATGGTTACGGCCCTGCTGGTGTCTTCTCTGTTGGGTTTTCACACTTGAAAATGTTTAACCCTGGGTTAAGTAATACATGTTTCACACTGTTCATAATAACCCCAGTTTAGACATTTCACATTTTACACCTATAAAACCCTGGGTGTTAAAACCCTGTTTTAATAATGCTCTAAAATCATTGCAGTTAACGCTTTCCCATCACTGTTTGACATTTTTAATGAGTCTTTCTCTTTTGGAAAACCAATCAGAATTACTGGCGCCACCGTCTTGCATGTTTTATCCAATAAAATGATCTCTGTAATGATCATGATTCACAGCTGTGATGTAAACCACTGGCTACTGGCTACTATTTATGTTAATGAATAAATATTCGATAAGTCCTTCGATATGTCCCACCCAACCTTCCTGATTCAGTATGAAATGTGTCAAAACAGGAACAAAAACTGCTCATGGTCTTTAACCGTTTCCCTCAATGCTGACGCTTGCGTTTCTGTGACTGTACAAAAGGAATGAATATTTTTTGAGGCAGGAATATTTTTATGATCGGTTTGTCTGTTGTGAAATTACTCAGCGTAACACATACCTAGTGGTAGTGCAAAATCAGTGGTTAAGTTATTTAACCCAGGGTTAAAAGTGGCCTTAACCTGGGGTTAAAAAGCCTAGTATATCCAACTTTATCCACATACATACAGTTTACTTGCGTAAAGCGATATACTATATAGCAAATCTCAACTGCTTTATTGTTTGTGTCGTTGAAAAAATGTAAACCCTATCAGTTCTAATCTAAATGTTACTGTAAGACATGAAGATATTATAAACATTAACGTCATAATTTTCTGTGAAGCAGCGTGGAAAGCGCTCTACAAATACATTTGACTTGACTTCAGTGTGTTGAGAAGTCGTTTAAAGGATTAGTTCACTTCAGAATTAAAATTCCCTGATAATTTACTCACCCCCATGTCATCCAAGATGTTTATTTGTGTCTTTCTTCAGTCGAAAAGAAATGAAGGTTTTTGAGGAAAACATTCCAGGATTTTTCTCCATATAGTGGACTTCACTGGGGTTCAACGGGTTGAAGGTCCAAATGTCAGTTTCAGTGCAGCTTCAAAGAGCTCTACACGATCCCAGACGAGGAATAAGGGTCTTATCTAGCGAAAACGATCAGTTATTTTCTAAAAAGAATAAATAAAATTATAATTTAAGTTTTAATAATAATAATAAGTACCGATCCAGTGTCTACAAAGCGAACGTGCAAAGACTAAGTCAAACGGCCTTTACAAAAAAAAGGTACAACAACGACATCGGACGATTTTGAAGTTTTTCGCCCTACCGCAGTACTTCCACCTGCGTCACGCGTGACCTTTCCAACATGATTACATAACGCGTGGCGCATCACAGAGCAGTGCAAGATGAGCATTTGTGGTTAAAAAGTATATCATTTTTATTTTTTTTAGAAAATGACCGATCGTTTCGCTAGATCGTGTAGAGCTCTTTTTTTAAAAAAATTTTTTATTAAAAGAGTGAAAGGTGACATAACAAGAAGCCAATAGGCGGAACAAAAATGAAAAAAGATAACAAACATACAGAGATACATAAAGAAGTAAAGATACACACATACCTATATATAAATATAAATGTCATATATCATGTACTGAAATGCAAATGTTATTCCACAGCTTTCAGTATATATAGGAAAGATAAGTGTATATCTATAACAAAAAGTATACATGTTTTATATATATATATAATATACACATACATATACACACATACACACACATACATACATATATACATACATACATAAGTGCCAGTATACAAGGGTATGGTATATACATTTTCTTTATAACATCTATTGTTATTAACATGGTACATTCAGTCAATTTAATTATTCAATATAGAGAACGAAGTTGAAGAAATAGGATGTTTGTTATTACATTAATAAAATAATAATAATAAAAGATATGTAGTAATATGCAAATTTTTGTTAATATCAAATGCTATTAACATGTTATTTAAGAGAGAGAGAGAGAGAGAGAGAGAAATTAGGGAAGGAGAGAGAGAGAGAGAAGAAAATTAGGGAAGGAGAGAGAGAGAGAGAGAGAGAGAGAGAGAGAGATAAATTAGGGAAGGAGAGAGAGAGAGAGAGAGAAGAAAATTAGGGAAGGAGAGAGAGAGAGAGAAGAAAATTAGGGAAGGAGAGAGAGAGAGAGAGAGAGAGAGAGAGAGAGATAAATTAGGGAAGGAGAGAGAGAGAGAGAGAGAGAGAGAGAAGAAAATTAGGGAAGGAGAGAGAGAGATAAATTAGGCAAGGAGAGAGAGAGAGAGAGAGAGAGATAAATTAGGGAAGGAGAGAGAGAGAGAGAGAGAGAGAAATTAGGGAAGGAGAGAGAGAGAGAGAGAGAGAGAAATTAGGGAAGGAGAGAGAGAGAGAGAGAGAGAGAAATTAGGGAAGGAGAGAGAGAGAGAGAGAGAGAGAGAGAGAGAGAAATTAGGGAAGGAGAGAGAGAGAGAGAGAGAAGAAAATTACGGAAGGAGAGAGAGAGAGAGAGAGAGAGAGAAATTAGGGAAGGAGAGAGAGAGAGAGAGAGAGAGAAGAAAATTACGGAAGGAGAGAGAGAGAGAGAGAGAAATTAGGGAAGGAGAGAGAGAGAGAAATTAGGGAAGGAGAGAGAGAGAGAGAGAGAGAGAAGAAAATTACGGAAGGAGAGAGAGAGAGAGAGAGAGAGAAATTAGGGAAGGAGAGAGAGAGAGAGAGAGAGAGAGAGAGAGAGAGAAATTAGGAAAGGAGAGAGAGAGAGAGAGAGAGAGAGAGAGAGAGAAATTAGGGAAGGAGAGAGAGAGAAATTAGGGAAGGAGAGAAAGAGAGAGAGAGAGAAATTAGGGAAGGAGAGAGAGAGAAATTAGGGAAGGAGAGAGAGAGAGAGAGAGAGAGAAGAAAATTACGGAAGGAGAGAGAGAGAGAGAGAGAAATTAGGGAAGGAGAGAGAGAGAGAGAGAGAGAGAGAGAGAAATTAGGAAAGGAGAGAGAGAGAGAGAGAGAGAAATTAGGGAAGGAGAGAGAGAGAAATTAGGGAAGGAGAGAAAGAGAGAGAGAGAGAGAGAGAAGAAAATTACGGAAGGAGAGAGAGAGAGAGAGAGAGAGAAATTAGGAAAGGAGAGAGAGAGAGAGAGAGAGAGAGAGAGAAATTAGGGAAGGGGAGAGAGAGAGAAGTAGGAGATAGATCGAGAGAAATAGAGAAAGAGAGAGGGAGAGAGAGAGAGAGAGAGAGAGAAATTAGGGAAGGAGAGAGAGAGAAATTAGGGAAGGAGAGAAAGAGAGAGAGAGAGAAATTAGGGAAGGAGAGAGAGAGAGAGAGAGAGAGAGAGAGAGAGAGAAATTAGGGAAGGGGAGAGAGAGAGAAGTAGGAGATAGATCGAGAGAAATAGAGAAAGAGAGAGGGAGAGAGAGAGAGAGAGAGAGAGAGAAATTAGGGAAGGAGAGAGACAGAGAAGTAGGAGATAGAGAGAAATAGAGAAAGAGAGAGGGAGAGAGAGAGAGAGGAATTAGGGAAGGAGAGAGAGAGAGAGAGAGAGAGTGTAAAGCTCTTTGAAGCAATTTGGACCTTCAACACGTTGGTAACTGTTGAAGTCCACTATATGGAGAAAAATCCTATAATGTTTTCCTCAAAAACCTTCATTTCTTTTCGACTGAAGAAAGAAAGACATGAACATCTTGGATGACATGAGGGTGAGTAAATTATCAGGAGATTTTCATTCTGAAGTGAAATAATCCTTTAACTCCAAACACACAGGGAGTTTAGACAGGGTCTTTTGGCCTGCTGTGATGCTGTGGGTTTGTTGTGCTACTCCCTTGAAATCTGTCTTTCTTTTCGCTTGCTTTATATCTTTATATCTTTATTATATATATCTCCGTCTGAGTTTGTGGGAAAATCTGCAGAATGGATTTTAAAATGGTGAAAGGTTTAAATGGAGCTCTGATTGGAAGCTAAAATTGAATCAACTCACGTGAAATTTTTGCATTGCTGATTTTGGCATGTTACCATGTTTAACCCTCTAAATTTATTCAATACATCAGGCTTTTATGGCTTATATAGTAAGAATATGGAGCTCATACTCAATAAAAAACACCCCAATTTTATTCAAAGGTCCAAACTGAGCAAAACTACGCAATCTGGTGCAGTTGCTGCTATTTATGAGGCCAAAAAGTAAGATGAAATTCTGATGAAATAGGCTAGCTTATAATGTAAATCAATGCCATTTTTAACAGTATAACACTACTATAACAATATCAGTTATCACTATATCTCCCTGTAAGATGACTTGAGATATAAACACATAAACATTCCTCAAAATCTTGATGGATCATATTTGATACTCACATTTTAACATGATTTTTCTTAAAGATAAAAAAAAAAAAAAATGGATGTATGGATAATCAAGTAAACCTAAGCGACTTCAGTCCAGTAACTGTTCATCTTGAAATTATTAATAACAATATAAAAGTCTATTCTTACATTACTTTAAAGATTTCACATGTATTGCAACCTTTACAATTATACTAAAAAGGCCTTTAACTTGTCAAAAAAGTCTAAACTATCAAATCAATCAGATGACAGAAGGCACATAATAGATTGTGTGCAACAGGTTTTTCAGCAAAGTTTTGATCATGTTGATCAATGTTGCTGAAGTCTACTTTCTGTTTTTTTTTTGTTTTTTTCCCACAGTCAAAGAGTTTCTGGCCTTCGCCAAAGAAGATTTCCTCAGGAAATGGGAGAGTCCTGCACAGGTAAGAGGACTAGAGGAGGAAAGCACGTTGCATTCAGGTAGAGAAAGAGAAAACGAGTCTGCAGCATTGAATGCAGAAGTGAGGGTTTGGTGTTTGAAATAGTTCTCAGAACTGGTTTATTGTATTATGTTAAATAAGTGTCACCTGGTCATTTAAACCAGGTTTGTGTGCTCTCCGGTGCACTCTTGAGTTTACAGACCACCACAGCCGAATTATTAATGGTCATTGGTGTTTGCTGTGGCCATTTGACCAAACGCAGAAGATCATACACTTCTTTGACTTGGGCCAGCAAGAAACTACCCAAAACACTCTAGATATGAGTTGATGGGAGCTTTTCTAAACTTTAAACTTCGCAAAATGATTCACCGTTTCAAAACAGCCACACGCTGGTGACGCCTGCTGGTCAAAACTGTGTAAATGCAACTCAAACATGCATAAAAACACAGTTTATTGAAAGTTAAGCTATTAAATGCAATTAACACATCATCTAATACCATTAAATAAGAAGTGTCTGTATAATATATGCTATTTTATTCATTTGTAGGGCTTGTTTTGACTGTTTTATGGAGAGTTTGGTTAATCAGGCCCATAAGAGACTATTAACTGCAACTCTTCCTTTATATTATAGAAATGCGTCATTAAAAATGTCTACAAATATATAAAACTGTTTAGAGATAAGGTAAAACCATATAGACACTGGTAATAGAAACTAGGGATGCGCCGATTTTTATCGGCCAATAATCGGTATCAGCCGAAAAAGCAATTATGTACACTATCGGACATCGGCTCACTGTTTAAAAACAGCAATGATCGGCGCCAATTATATCCTGTCAATCAAAAGGGGCGGGGAAACATGTTCAATTTAGTGCTGTGTGAGAAGAAAATGTCTCTTGTGTGAAATTACTTTGAATAATTTAGCAGTCTGCTGTGAGTGATTCTTTATAAAAACTCATAATGCTATGTTATGCTTAACTTTTAGATATCGTACAACAAATGAAGACTCGCATAAACACAAATACAGAGTTTAACCCAACACACTGAGGCCTGGTTTCACAGACAAGGCTTAGCTTAAACCAGGATTAGGCCTTAGTTCAATTAGGATATTTAGGTTTAATAAACATTCACTAGAAAATAACATTACTGGTGTGCATCTTGAGACAAAACAATGGCACTGCGCATATTTTAAGATCTGTCAGTACAAGTTACTTTCAGTTAAAACAGCTCAAATATGCATTTTAGTCTTGGACTAGCTTAAGCCTTGTCTGTGAAACTGGAGGATAGGCTCTGTTTCCACCTGGGATTAAGATGCGTTTTGGTCGATCGGATCACAAGTGGACGAGGGAGACACATTCTGTTTACACCTGGTGTTTTAATCTCTTTTGTCAACTTTCAACCACTTCTGTCCTGATTTCATCGAGGGGAGGGTCTATGGGCGGGTAAATGTATGGGTTTTTTCAGATCTTTCGATGTAATGGACCAAATAAGTTAAGCAATTTACATATGAACGCACACACAAGACTGGCCGAACGATGTGTGTGTGTGTTAGAAATCAGGAATGGTGAGAGAACATTGTGCTTGGTATGTTTTTTTATCTTCAAACCAGAGTGAAACGGCTTCTCAAACAAGAACAAATGTAGGGCGGGGCTTGATTTTGTCCGTTACGAATTGGATGGTTGTGGTTTGCTATTGGTGGATCTCATGTGAGTGACAGGTCCCGTCCTCGTCATCAGAGAAGAGATGTCGCTGCAAGGAAGGGAGGAGAGGGAGGGGAAGTTATTCTGATTAAAGATTATGAGGGACATGAATAAAAAAATCTGATGTGCACAGATAGATCATTTATAATAAATACCGTAAAATTCCATAAAAATAAGAATGGTCAATTTCTTTATTTTCAGAATTCAGTTAATGTTAGTTAGACATGTAAATGTGAATAATGTGTTTTCTGTTTATAACTGAGACCAGTTATTCTGAAACAGAGAAAACATGGAGGGAATAAAAGTTTCTTTATCATTATAATTTGAAACAATGTATAAAAACTGTCTGTGTCGACAGATACTTAAGAATTAAAACTTCCTGATAATTTACTCACCCCCATGTCATCCAAGATGTTTATGTCTTTCTTTCTTCAGTCGAAAAGAAATGAAGGTTTCTGAGGAAAACATTCCAGGATTTTTCTCCATATAGTGGACTTCACTGGGGTTCAATGGGTTGAAGGTCCAAATGTCAGTTTCAGAGCAGCTTCAAAGAGCTCTACACGATCCCAGACGAGGAATAAGAGTCTTATCTAGCGAAACCATCTGCCATTTTCTAAAAAAAATAAATAAATGATGTACTTTTTAACCGCAAATGCTAGTCTTACACTACTCTGCGATATGCCGCTCCATCTCATTTTCTCCTCCATCTTCAAAATCATCCAATATCGTTGTTTTACCTTTTTTTGTAAAGGTCGTTTGGCTTTGTACTTTCACTTTGTAGACACTGGATCGGTACTTCTACCTACGTCACGCCTTTCCAACATGATTACGTAATGCGCAACGCATCGCAGAGCAGTGCAAGATGAGCATTTGTGGTTAAAGTATATAATTTTTCTTTTTTTTAGAAAATGGCAGATGGTTTCGCTAGATAAGACTCTTATTCCTCGTCTGGGATCGTGTAGAGCTCTTTGAAGCTGCACCGAAACTGACATTTGAACCCGTTGAACCCCAGTCTTAATTTCTTTTCGACTGAAGAAAGAAAGACATAAACATCTTGGATGACATGGGGGTGAGTAAATTATCAGGTAATTTTAATTCTGAAGTAAACTAATCCTTTAATAATATCATCGGCACAGAAATTTTGTATCGGTGCATCCCTACTGCGTGGCAACATGCTAAAAACACTCAACACTTGGGCTGTCACTAACGATTATTTTGGTAATCAATCAATTATTTTGACGATTAATCGAGTTGTCTGATTTTTGTCTGGTAATAAAAATAGAAAATGTATTTTGTATTATAACAAATGCCTGCAGAGGGTGCCAACGGCCTAGTGATTGCTGTTGTTATGCAGCAGATCAAATCCTTAATATTGGCCAAATGTTTACTTAATCTTTAATATTTCAAATTTAATATTTACAAATCTGATGCAATGGTGCACATTATGTTCCCAGATGAACTTTATAAGCAACCCAAACTCACAGAATTACTCGACATGGAAAAATCGAGTACTCAGATTAAATCAAGGAATTGTGACAGCCCTACTCAGAACTCCTTAGGAACTTAGAAAGAAGTGAAATTTTTTTTTTTTTTTAATCTTTCGTCTGTCCCGCAGAACACAGCCTGTCTGGAGGACTTCGACCGGTTGAAAACTCTGGGCACTGGCTCATTCGGTCGCGTGATGCTGGTCAGACACCGAGAGACCGGCCAGCACTACGCCATGAAGATCCTTAACAAACAGAAGGTGGGCGGGGCTAGACGCATACGCCATGACATCGCCGTTAGACCTGATGGATGCGTTTCCTAACACTGTTTCTCTTTAGGTGGTGAAGCTGAAGCAGATTGAACACACTCTAAATGAGAAGAGGATACTGCAGGCCGTCAGCTTCCCCTTCTTAGTGCGCCTGGAATACTCCTTCAAGGTGAATACTGTTCAGAACAGGAATAGCTGGATGATGGCGCATGTAACGGGACATGTTGGTTTGCATGTGTTTGTTGCAGGACAACACTAATCTCTACATGGTGATGCAGTACGTTCAGGGAGGGGAGATGTTTTCACACCTGCGTAGAATCGGCAGATTCAGGTGAATATATTTACATTCTTGATGTGCTTTATTACTTCCTGATGGGGAAATGCAGAGCACAGCAACATGAAGCGCACAAATACACAATTGTACATGCCTTCAGTTTAAAACCAGCTGTACAGTATTTGCTTTAGATTTACGCTTACTATTATCATCATTTCAAAAAATCTCCTCCAATACAAAAGCTACAAAAATGTAAAACCATTTTTAAATAAATTGTCTTTTTTTTTTCCCCTCTGTATTCCCTCGCTCTGTTTTGTTCTCTAATGTTGTATTTTTGTTGAAATTTAAGTTTTGCAAATAAATTAAAAAAACACAACCATACACATACTATAAGTCAAATGTTTGGACACATCCACTCATCCTTTATTCTGACCAAGTCATCAAAACTATGAAAAACACAAATGAAAATACGGTAATGATGTTGTGATTAAAACATTATTAGAGAAGACTCTAGATTCCAGCTCCGCTCACCCATTTTTATAGTGTAATAAAGGAGTTCACATGTATGACTTGGTGCTTCTCCGTCACTATCTAGTTCAACTCATTCTTAAAAATCAAAGCTGTTAAAAAAGGGATAGTTCACCCAAAAATGAAAATTACTCCAAGCTTTACTCACCCTCAAGCCATCCTAGGTGTAAATGACTTTCTTCTTTCAGACTAACACAATCTGAGTTAAATTAATAAATATCCTGACGCATCCAAGCTTTATAATGGCAGTGAATAGTAACTGCGATTTTGAAGGCCAAAAAGCATATCCATCCATCATAAAAATAATCCATACGGCTTCAGGGGTTTAATAAAGGCCTTCTGAAATGAAGCGATGGGTTTTTGTAAGAAAAATATCCGTATTTATAACTTTATAGACTATAATCACTATCTTCCGGTAACGTCCGTCCACGGTTTCACGAGAGAGTCGAGTTTCAACGTATGATGTAAGATGTTGCGTAAGCTTACGTGAGAGTAGACGTCTCTCGTGGTTAAACAAATAGAGATGGACAACTCAAGCTCCTCTGACATTTTTCTTTAAAAATTCTAATTTTAGACTTGTAATTCGTCACTAGTGTTTTGTTTTGCTCTATCCTCTGCGCTTCCGTGTTTGTCAATGCATCATGCGTCAGGGCAAAGTTCTGTACTCATGTACGGAAGCCAGTGATTCTAGTTTATAAAGTTATAAATATGGATATTTTTCTTACACAAATGCATCGCTTCGCTTCAGAAGGCCTTTATTAACCCCCTGGAGTCGTATGGATTGCTTTTATGATGGATGGATGTGCTTTTATGGGCTTCAAAATCTCGGTTACCATTCACTCCCATTATAAAGCTTGGTAGAGTCAGGATATTTTTTTAATATAACTCTGATTGTGTTCGTCTGAAAGAAGATAGTCTTATACATCTAGGATGGCTTGAGGGTGAGTAAATCATGGGGTCATTTTCATTTTGGGGTGCATTAACCCTTAAAGTCAAATGCTTTTAAGACTGGAGAGAAACAGTCAAATGTGTGTAAACCTCTGACTGGAAATCATGTTGTATTTATATTTATTTTGACAGATTTAATCTTGTTTGTTGCATGTGTGTAAATGACAAAAAAGAAAGAAACCAAAAAAAATTACTTTTTCTTTTTTTCTTTTTCTTTTTTTTTTTTGGCCTCTTTAAAATGTGATTCCAAATGCAAAATGTGATCATCTGGTCATCTGACCTACATCAAACAAACAAACAAAAAACTGTAAAATAAAGGTTCTTTATTAGCATCGATGGTTCCATGAAGAACCTTTAACATCCATGGAACCTTTTCATTGAACAAAACCTTCTATATAGTGAAAAATTATTCTTCAGATTTTTAGAATGTTCTTCACACTAGGGCTGGGCGATTTTTTTTTTTTTTTAAATTTCCGATTAATTCGAATTTAATGTTTTGCCTCGATTTTATTATTTTTTAAATCGAGAAATCGCGATTTTGAATTAAAATGTTAGCAAGCGTTACAATTAGGCATGTTGACAATACCGCAATAATAACCGTTAGGTGAAGAAAATGATCCGACCACATGATGGCGCTGGCGCCATGGCGGTCAGAGGGGAGTGGTTTAAGCGTTTTCAACCCAAGCCATCAAACTGATGTCATTAGAGAAGGGGCACCGTTGCATTTTGAGATTTTGATTAAATATTATGAAGCCAAACAATTTTTTTTGTGTGGATTGACTTGCACGGATGAATTGTTCACCACAAAACTAGCAATTTGAGCTAACAAAATAAATAAGGTCAATTTTGATTTCATGTGTACTTTAAGCGGCTGTTCATTCAGAAATGCGTTATTGCGTTATAAAAATGAGACGCAGGCAGTGGAATGAGGAAAAGGCAAAGTTATTAAAACGCGAGTTTAACTTTTTTTTAACCGCCGTGTTTTTGGAATGCCGTTTCATGGGTGAGACGCTGCAAAAGACGCGAGACACGAGTGCACCAGCCGAACGTGTCCGCCAAACGATAAGACAAATAGCGCAATGGAATGCAAAAACCTGTAAGGACTACTACTGTATGTTTGATATTTCATGTTTACATGATGGTGACAGGCTGAAAGCTGCTGTTGTTTTCTGTTTTTACAAAGCATTTGCTGTTAATAATAGCCTATTACTGGTGTTATTTATTGCTATTACTTTTTGGCTAGGAAATATTTAGCATTTTTCTTATTTTATATTATTTCTGAGTATATAGGATGTGTTTTAGATGAGTTTATAATGTGTTTTACAATATTTGCCTTCATATTTCAGGCATATTTTCTGTAAAGATATTTAACAAATTGTTTTACATTTACACCATGTTGACACTTCAGGTGTGGTGCACATGGAATGGAACTTTTTTTTAACCAGATTGTTAATAAAGTAAATGTTACTTGAATCATATTGTAGTTAAGTTGACTAGTTAAACAGTAGGCTAAAAAAAAATCGAAATCGTGAATCGTTCTGAAAAAAAAATCTAGATTTTTTTGCCATATCGCCTTCACACTAAGGCCGTTTTCAGACCTTTTAGATTGTTTGTTTTGTTCCAAAACGGGGACTTAATTTGTTACCATGTTGCATTTTCTTCTTGGTTCGGTTCTTTCACAAAGCAAAATTTCAAAAGTGTACCAAAATGTGCTTATGCCAGTCACATGTGAGTAAAACGGTCCTCTTATTGGTCAGAGTGTCCTCTGTGTCATCCATCAAGATGGACTGACAAGTTGACTCCATGGGTTTAATATGGCTTTATTTGTAGCTGTCGTGATGCACGATAACTTGTACGAAGCCTAGATTCCTGTTCTGACTGATAAAGTATATATATTTAATTACATATAAAAAATTTTTATATATATATATAAAATGTATAATGCAGCTAGAGTGGGAATTAAGTCTTCGTTGGTACAGCATTCTTGCAATACACGGAGAAGAGCAATTACACTACATTTTAAGATGAAGAGGAGCTCTTTGTTTCTCAACCACAAAAGCTCACAGAATCAAACACTGCTGCTTTTTATATACCATATTTCCCGTTACCACTTGGTTTGCTGGTCTGAATTGCTTTCACACCTCAACCGAACCTCTCCAGAGTTTGTTTTCAATCGGGCCGAAGCCACCTTGTTCAGGCTATCTCGTCCGTGTTCCTATATGCATAAACAAACCAAACTAAGGGAGAAAACTTACCAGTTTCCAAAACAAACGCTCCAACCGAGCCAGGTGTGAAAACGCCCTGAGAAAAAAAGGTTCTTTAAAGAACCAGCTGTTCGTCTTTGCGCCATTACGTCACGTCTGTTTACATAAAGAAGGAGTCCCCGCTAATAGGCTATATCATGTGAGGATGGCGGATCATTTATAGCCTTTTCTCACAGCAGCTGCAATAATTAAACATTTTGATGGCTGATTGTATGGTATGACAAATTAACATTAGAGATTAGACTGTACAGAAATTGAAATCTACAGTTTTGTACTGTAGTGTGTACTACAATACACACTAAATACACATAGTCACGCAATGCTGATGTTTTTAACATTAACAATTTGAGAACAAAGTATAACAATAATAATAATTTGACGTGATCCGAGCTAAGCGATCGTTAGATTTAATCACGATTTATTGTAATGCTTTTTTTCTCAGTTGGTCAGAACAAAAGTGGCAGATTTGTTACTTACTTGTATGACATTTTCCGGTGAAAATTCTTATTTTGGTCATACTTCCAATACGTAGAATTTGTGATAGTATCCACTGATGTAGTGACTGACAGCAAACATTAGATTCATCCTGAGGAGCCGTGCCAATGCACAACCCACGTGAAGATGATAATTCCACAAATAACTGCAATTGCAGGTTTTAAACAGAGATGGCGACAAAGAGGCAAAACTTACTGATTGCAGCTTTAAAGAACCAAAAATCACTTCCAGGTCACCATAGTGAAATCCTGTGCTAATGTGCCTAATGTGAGACTGTGGTTTCATCTCAGTTGAGTTAAAACACTCCACGCTTAATATTTATTTGTTAGGCTTCTAAAATAAACCACTTAGCAGCATCAACATGTACGGTTGCATCTAAAAATCTATGAGCGCTATTTCATTAGATAGCAAGTATCAAAGCGACTTTCTTCATTATTTTTGAAGCCTCAATGTTTTATATGTTGCTTTCAAACCTCACAAACTTCTTTGTGACAAAAATATGCTTGTGCAATGTTTCTATACAGTAAACATTTGTACAAAATACAGTAAATCACTGATCTGTTTTATTATTACAGATGCCTTCATGTGTGGTTTTTCTCTTCGTTTCTCTCTGTTTTTCTCCCGGGCTTCTGCTCTTGCTGTCTTTCTCTTCTGCAGTGAACCCCATGCGCGCTTTTATGCTTCACAAATAGTTTTGACCTTTGAATATCTGCATGCCCTTGACCTGATCTACAGAGACCTTAAACCAGAGAACCTCCTCATCGATCAGCAGGGCTATATCCAGGTAATAAACACATGTATGCCACTGTACACGAGTTACATTCACACATATTTATTGTTTAGTAAATGAACAGTCCAATATGACTGCCTACAGACACATTTTCGGCTGTTTTCACACAGCAAATTAAGATGTTCAATTTTTCCGCTCATCCCAGTATTTTTTCTGAGGATGTTCATGCGATATTTAAACGTCTATCATTACTGTAAAGCAAATACCAACATTTGTGATCTACTTTACATTAGTATTCATCAATGTGTATTTTAAACCAATATTTTCTCTGTAAAGGTTAACCCTTAAATTCATGCAAGTTTTCGCCAATTATTATTACATATTTGGGTCTTTAGCGACCCGGATCTATATCTAACACTGATGGCTCTCCGACTGCTGCAATAGTATAAAACGTTCTTGATATTTTAATAGTAATTACAAAGGAATAAAATAAAGCAAATTTCGTTACCTTTTGTAACTTGGAAGGGTTCAGTTTGAGCAAATGTTTTTTCCCCTGTACATTCAGCATCTGGCTTGTATTCACCATCTCAACCATATTTAAAAAATCTATAGTTTTCATTGTCTCTAAAAGCTATATTTCGATTGAGGAATATATATATATATATATATATATATATATATATGTATATGTATTTATATATATACTTACACTGTTATGTACTTTGGGTCACTAGGGACCCTATACACTTTTTACAAAAAACTATTAGAAAAAAGACAATTTATATTGTTATATAATGAGTATATTGAGGAATACTAAGAAGGTTGATGTCTAACTTTAAAAAATGAATGAGGGGGAGGGTGGTAAATGACGTCCCGGGTCACTAAAGACATTTAAGGGTTAATATAGTGCCATTTGGAAAATATTTTATGATCCTCGTCAAGGGTAAATCAAGCATAAATCATGACAAATGTTGTGTTAGATGAATAGAAACCTATCGAACTCATCGTAGCTTCATAAAGTCATTTACTATGATATAATATGTAGTTATTATGTGAAATGAATATGAAGAACTTTGGACTTCCGGTCCTTCATTTCTGAATTAGCATTAATAGCTAATTAATTAGCATTATTAACGTAGCAACATTTAAACTTCTATCATTACTGCTTAAAGCAAATGTCAATATGTGACCTACTTTACATATATATTATTAATATGCATTTTAAACAAATATTTAAGAAGTCGAAAGTCAAGAACAAATTCTGTCAAATGTTGTGTTAGATGAACATAAACATAAAATCCATCGTAACTTCACAATATCATTTAATATAATATTTAGTTAGAATCTGACATGAAGCACTTTTTCCAGTCTTAAATTTCTTAATTAGCAGAATTAATAATGTAATTATTAAAATTTATGATTACTATATGAAGCAAATGTCAACATTTGTGACCTACTTTACATCAGTATGTATTTTAAAGTAAGTATTTTTCTCTGTAATACTTAAAATAGTGCCATTTGGAAAATAATTTATGATCCATGCCAAGGGTAGATCAAGCACAGATTATGACAAATGTTGTGTTAGATGAACAGAAACGTATCAAAATCACTGCTATTTTGCTGTAACCCAAAAAGCAGGGTTACAAAAAAAAAAAATCATATTTGGGTGTAAATGTAGCCAAAAGTGTGTCTGTGATGTGAACAGTGTTGCTTTCAATCACATACAGCTCATAATCTTACCATTACTGCCCCCTCCTGGCTGATCTGAGAATGACATCAAAGAAATGTTTCTGGCTTGTAAGCATGTGTATTGTGCATAAATCACAGAGTCATCTGCGGCAACTTTGTTTCAGGTGACAGACTTTGGTTTCGCGAAGCGGGTGAAGGGCCGCACGTGGACATTGTGCGGGACCCCGGAGTATCTGGCCCCAGAGATTATCCTCAGCAAGGTAAGCCACGCTGCCCTAGTTTCCCTGAAGAGACGGAGACACGTCTACAATCAATGCAACAAAACTACAGCACTCACATTATAATTAATGAAGCGCTTTCACTGCAAGAGCCTTCAGCTGACAGATGATTTAGTTCTGCAGTTACCCAAATACGTAATTTTTCTGAAATAAAACAATTTAATATTAAAATGTACACTACGGGGCTGTTGAATGCTTCAATCTGCTTGGTTGACGTACCATGAATGTTCTAAGGTGTGTAATTAGCTAAAGTAGTTCCAGGCAGATCTTGACCGCATTAATATCGTGTCCATATCACTTCGCCAAATTATTATAATTATTATTTCAACAGCAAAAGAAACAAAACCCACAACAACACTGACCAACCAAATAAATATAGTAAAAAGTAGTAGGATAAAAGCGACAAATCATTTCCATGTTTTTTGATACAAATTTTGATACATTTTTTTTTTTTTTTTGATGTATGGAAAGCATACTCTCTCTCTCTCAAACGCACACAGATACAGTACGGACACACACTCGCACAGAAACGTATTGTCAGCGCTGCTCTGACGATTTTATCAGTAAAATGGTTTAGCAACTAGGTGTCGTGGCCGCATTACCACCTTGGGTGTGCATTATCTTCTAATAATTCAACAGTCCGTCATCAATTATTCCTTACATAATAGACACTAGATTAAATCATCTTCCCATAAATGTACGCAGTTGAAGCTCAACTAACATTTAGTCTGCAAAGTAAGATTTCAAATGTTTCGTGTTTTCTCTGGTAGGGTTATAATAAGGCGGTGGACTGGTGGGCTCTGGGTGTTTTGATGTACGAGATGGCTGCTGGTTATCCTCCATTTTTCGCCGATCAACCCATTCAGATCTACGAAAAGATTGTCTCAGGAAAGGTAATTTTGCCAAACTAGAGCCTATAGATTTCTAAATGAATCACATTTTTCTGCAATATCTGAGATTCTTTGTGGTTGTTTAGTTTTGCTCAAGCACAGTTTCTTTTCACAGGTACGATTCCCGTCGCACTTCAGTTCAGACCTGAAGGACCTGTTGAGAAACCTGCTGCAGGTGGATCTCACCAAACGCTACGGCAACCTTAAAAACGGAGTTAACGACATCAAAGGACACAAGTGGTTCTCCACTACTGACTGGATAGCCATTTACCAGCGGAGGGTGAGAAACCACACAATCCCTTTAATCACGGACAGTAATCTGATGTATTCAGTGTTTAGACTCCATCAGTAAAGATGGCGGTGAGGCGGTTATTCCATGTTGTAGAATAGACAATGAATCCGTTTTCTTGCCACTAAAACACACATTTTGAAGGGAAAAGACTAAACATAAATGGGATGCATAAAGTACATATAATACATCAAATGCTTAATTTTAAAGATAAACCGGAAACAGCAAGTGCTCTTTGCCATTAAATCATTAACCAGATTAACAATTAAACTCCCTCATCTGTCCAAAAATACTAAAATTCATTCGAATTTGACAAATAATAAATTTTTTTGTCCCTAATAATCAACATAATTCAGAGGAAACCGTAATATGAACTGCAGCAGTGCTAAACTGCTCACTGCATCATATAATTAACAACACATGAATTATCAATGTGTATGAATCAAACTCACTAAGACTGCCGGCAGTTTCTTTTCCAAGCATCATTTTATTACATCCATGGATGTGGTTACAGTCAAATAATATTACAGTGAAATCGCTCAAGCACTCTTGCCTGCACTCGAGACGGTGACATGAACTTCACAGTCTTCACTCCTATTGGTTGTTGTTCATGAAATTCGCTGAAAAAAACTTGTCGTGTGACTCGCGTCGTTTGACGCTCCTACATTCTGACACCAACAGTCACTGTCGCTCATGTCGCCAGCTCTCGATTGAAAAAAATGGGATCTTGTCGCTGTGTATCACTGGCGATGCGAACGGGGCTTCATACTTGTATCTCATATTATATATTGCATTATGACTAATATTATTAAACCAACTGACATAATTAAAAAAAAAAAAATAAGAACAAAGAAATAAATAATATATTGGTATCGGCCAACAAGTCAACATTTGTGACCAACTTTACATTAATATACATCCGTATAAGAGCTGCATGATTATTAGTTAAAAGATCGCGATCTTGATTCATGTGATCTTATTTCTTTTATAAATCGCCTGTGTCTTTAAAACCTTTGACAAACCAGAACATTCAGATCTGCGTTTGGTTGGTGCTGCCGCTGACCCAAAGAAATCAGTTGTCATGTGTAGGTATGAAGTAGTCCCCCAGTATCATTATTTCTGTTACAAATATTCAAATGAACTTAGAAGTACTGGGATAAAAGTTTATAGTTCAGATATAAACACTGATGTCAATGGAAGCGATCAAAATAGAGTAAAGCAGCTTTTGAAGCTTCAAATAACGATTGTGTCAATTATATCATTACGCCAGTAGGTGGCGACAAGTGAGTGTTAAAAAATGTGTTTGAGTCATTGAATCATTCATTCAAGAGATTAGTTCAAAAACATCAAGTCATGCAGTAATACAACAAGTGAAGTATTTATAAATGAGTTAATAGGTGTGTTTACATGGAGCATTGTAATTTAAAAGCTCTATAAACACCTCAATAAAAATTGTAATCGGTTTGAGAGGGGTGGGATAAACCTTTTTATAAAACGAACAAATTCGGCCATGTAGATGCATTAAACCGATTACTTTGCGTCTACGTCAATGCACAATGGCAGTGGCAAAATTAAACTGGAGTAAAACTGAACAACACATTTATTAAATACACTGAAGGAACTTAGTGTATCATTACTACGGACCTTCATCCTCACGCTTCTGCTTTTCGTCGGAGGGAGTGGTAGTATTGAGATGCTCCTTAGAGATGCACAGCCACCAAACAGGTCAGCTTCCTGTGCCCGCCTTTTCCTCATACCTTCCAGCAGTAACATGCTACAAATTCACACTGTTGCTTGATTAGGAGCGACACTTTACATAAAAATAGCGCGCATAAGAAATAATGGAACTCCATGTTGACAGGAATACAAGGCGACAAACAGGACATGGGCTAATTTGCGCCTGTCACAAAGTCATTCCGATTGAAAGCGCCGGCACATGTAAACACCATATCAGATTAGATAACATCTCATGTAAACAGTCCACCGAATCTTTCAGTCGGAATGATTTTAATCGGAATGTGTACATGTAAACTTGGCTATTGAATTATTCATCCAAACTGATTTTTTTTAAAATAATTCATTCAGATTAATTAAACGTTTTAAATAGACTGCAGCAATTAAAGGTGCAGTGTGTGAATTTTAGTGGCATCTAGTGGTGAGATTGTGAATCGCAATATAGAGAAACTACGTGGCTAACACAGGACAACGATGTCGTCGTCTAAGACAGCAGAAAGTAGCTTGTCAATCAAACACGCTCTGTAGGACAGTTTGTCCGTTTAGGGCTACTGTAGAAACATGCTGGCGCAAAATGGCGACTTAACATGTAAGTGGACCCGCGGTGTATGAGATAGAAATGGCTCATTATAAATGGATAGTTCTGGCCCATGATTCTGATTGGTTGAGCCGCGTAAAATTACATACAGCTGACCACATTACATAAGTATCGCTGGCACTCTTAGCAACGTAAACAAGTGTTTGTTCTCAATTGATTTTGTTCATTGAAGCTTACTGCATTATGTACAAGAGTATTGTAAGAGAGATATGGAGTGACCGAGTGTATTAACTACATTCAGATTTAGCATTTTCCTTCAGGTCAGTCCTATGTTCATAATAAAAAATCTGTTTTGAATATCCGCTGTGATCTTGTCCTCATTTAATGGGGTTTCCCGTGCCCTGCTTACACTGACAGCGCTAGTCAAAGCATTTGTCATTTGCGTCGTGTTCACAACAAGTTTCAATATAAAAGTCTTTGCGTCTGAGTGACTCGCTCATAAAGACAGTCTTTGCCGCCATCTAATGGCGTGATAAATGCAACTTCTGTTGCTGTTCACAGTCAGGGACTATTTTTTCCAGCGGAAGGAAGGCTTTTAATGATTCTACTTCATGAAAGTTGCATTGATACATATTTTTTGGCTTTAATATTTGTATTGTGTGGTAACCGTTTTATAAAAGCAATAAGCCCCATGAAGCCGTGGTTTACAGTGAATTTATAACAGCTAAGGGCGTTATAAATTCCCTCAGCTGTCATAAATTCACTGTAAACCACGGCTTCTTGGGGCTTATTGCTTTATTCTAAGGTAATAAAAACATAACGGTTCATTATGTAAGGTATTTATACACCGCTGAAAAAATAGTTATGTGTATTATATTGCATTTCTGTCAATAGATCCTCCTAAAATGTACACATTGCACCTTTAACATTTTGTCAGAACCTGTAGTAAATTACGTTGTGATTGTGATTCTGTATGTATTGTTTGGAAATTATTTTTGGCAAAATGAGTCACGATGAGCAAATTTTCAAAAATGAGTTATTTCTAGTTCTTGTCACATTCTTTAAAAAAAAAAAAAAAATGATGTATGATTTGTTGGAATCAGACTACAAATGCTTGAGCTACACTGTTTGAAGTCCGCAAAATCAATTTTGAGAAAAATCGAGTTCAAGTTTTCTGAAGGTTCCAAACCAAATTTGTCAAAACCACATATCTAGGAAAAATATATTTACTCAAATTTGACAAAAACAACATTTTTCACTTGTTTTGCCTGTAGCTCGTAATTAGCCTGTGCGCACTCTGACTCACTTTGCCAGCACGGGTCACATATGATCCATGTCAAGGGTAAACCAAGCACAAATGATGATGACAAATGTTGTTAGATGAAAAGAAGCATATAAAATATTGTGCGATTTTTGTTGTTACTCAAAAACAAAGGGGAATGTTATGATCGTTGTCATACTTAAACATAAGAGCGAAGAAATATATTGTTATGTGAGTACCAGTAAGGAAAATAATAGAATTGCACCCATATTTCATGCTCAAATGTCTATCAAGCGTGACGACATGATAAAATTAACTAGTCTTAGTCTTAGTAAATATCTCTTTATCTGTGTTTCCACAGGTGGAGGCCCCATTTGTGCCTAAATGCAGAGGTCCCGGGGACACCAGCAACTTCGACGACTACGAGGAAGAAGAGATCCGTGTGTCGTTCACGGAGAAGTGTGCAAAAGAATTTGCCGAGTTCTAGAGGAAGAAACGATAGAAATCAGAGAGAGGGATATAGGTGGAGAGAAAGAGAGAGAGAGAAGGAGAAAAAGTGCATGAATCTTAAAACCGATCCTTCCTCCTGTTAAACAGCAGAGAAACCAGCGGAAGAGTGCAGAGAAGACCTCCAGGGATAAACAGTGAGGCCTTTATCATCTCCTCTATTTTAATCATGTTTGTAATTTTCTCTTTTTTTTTTTTTTTTTTTCTTTTTTTTTTTTTTAAATCTCTGTTCATGTGATATTAATCATGATGGATTTGATAGGGTGTAATTGTTGGCCTGTGGACTGGGATTGTTGTTTCCGCACAAAGACAGACAGACGGGGTTAGTTATATCTCTAATCTTGAGCAGTTACCGCTAAGGTGCAAGTTCTCCACTAGGTCACCATAACAACCATACAAAAAATAGAAAAAAGAAAAAAAAAAAAAAAAAAAAGAACGAAAAAATATGTATTCCTGTGTAATAACCGAAATATTTTTGGTCCTGTATACTGTCATGTGTTTCTTTATTCTTAAAATGCACTGAAAGGGATGACAAAGTGAAAATGGCATAGAAAAGAAGCCATGATTTCATAATATGAGCACCTCTTTTCTTTTCTTCTTTCAGCTGTAGGTCCACTGCGCTCTGTAAAATATTCACTGATGAACTTTGAACTTTCACCTATGAAATGTGCCATGAAATCCTACAAGTGTCAATATTTTGGCTCATCAGTCGTTTCATTGATTCTAGCTAACAGATAGCAGGCTGCGATGAGTCGACAGCGGACCGTGTCAAGCCTTCGTGCAGAGGAGGGGATGAATGTTTTCGTTTCGTTTGTTTAGTATTGTTAATACTATAATTGTTACGGTTCTCATTGGGTTATACATTTCTAGTACCTGACGAAATTGCACACGCTCTGTGCGCGATTCACACGGCGAAGCCTTGCGGTCGGTCGACACTCTCCAGCGAGCCGTCGCATCGCTCTCTCCGTTTTCGCCATCTCTTCCCCCTTTATTCTTCCATTTCTGCATTTTTAAATAGGCAAAGTCTTCTCTCTGAATGGGTGCAGAGCATCTGGCTCCTTTTTGGGTGAGAATTTCTTACACGCAACTCTCTAGGCTACAAATATCTCCTCTAAGCTGGAGGTGAACTCAGTGGATACCAGTGCTTACTCCTGAGGACATGGTTCAAGTTAATTGTGATATTTTGCACCACAAGAATCATTCCAATAAAGTATTACTATAAATACCAAACCGGTCTTCCGTCACTTTATGTGTAACATTTTAGTAAGTTTTATCTTTTGTCTGCAGATTCTGCCCTATTTGACATGCTGTCTAATGATGGGTCGATCATGAACGATTCGTTCATTTTGAACGAATCTGTAATATGACTCGGGAACAATGAGTTGTCTCAGAGAGCGATTCATTCACAGACTGCATACAGTAGCTTCAGCCTTTTGTCAGTGACGTGACAAAAGAACGAACGACTCGGATCGGGAGGTGAGGTAAACTAACAGACTGCATAATCTGAAGACCCAGCTAAGCAATGAATTAATCATTTCTGTTTCTCATAATTTGGCCTCGGCTGCATTATAGTTTCTTTCTTATTTTAAATTTGATCAATGTTTGCGCAAATTGGAGTGTTGGGGAATTTGGCTATTAACATGTAACAGTTGAATTATATTCTGTTGAAATGAGCAAAAAGATTCGTTCATTTTGCTGAACGACACTCAAAATAATTGGTTTGATAAGGGCAAACTAAATTAAACAAATTAGTTCAGTCAAATTAACTTAGCACTTTCTTTTTCTTTCAAATTAACAGAACTGACATATTTTAAGTAAACTGAATTTTTTCATTGTTTTGAGTTTTATGAACTTTAATTTAGACAAACTTAAGTTTAAATGAAACTGGCTGGGATTTCTATTTCCCAGCATGCTTTGCCCATGACACTTACAAAGGAGAGTAAATGCTAAAATTAAGTGTTATATGAGGGGTTTTTTTTGTTTTGTTTTGTTTTTGTGCAAGATTAATGTTAAGTGGGAGATTTTGCAGTGATTAATGTTTTATGCTAATTCAGAAGAGTTTCTGTTAATGTGGTTTTTGGAGAGCAAGTATGTTAAATTCTTTATATTGCCGCAATCATTCAGCAAGTTAGCAAGCATGCTATTGTTCGCATGTTAGCATTTTCTAAATTAGCTTGTTATAGCTAATAAAAATTGAGGTTACATGAAAATTAAGGTAAACGTATGAATCTAACATTTCACGTTAAGAACAATTAAAATGTATGAGTACAAAATAAAAATCTGCCAGTTCTGCTTACTTAAACTTTGAATTTCTTAAAAAAAAAAAAAAAAGTTTTGCCAACTTATTTGGGTTTACAGTGCACTCAAAGATCCGAGTCAGCAAAATTACCCAAACTTCCCATTACTACTAAATAAGCTCTGAAATATAAAGTTCTGTCATGAAACTCTAGATGGGGCAGGCTGATGGGGTCTAAAACTAACATTTTGTGATTTAAGAAACAAATTTATTTTATTTTATGACACCAATATTTTAGATACTAGTGAAAATTCACAATCCTCTAGTCTATTCCAATTTCAAAAACACGGCTAAAACTGCTAGCTTAATTAATATAATTTTAATAGCCTACATTTTTAAAGACAAGTAATCAAATTACAAGCAAAATCACAAATAAAATACAACAAAGATACAAATTAAATAAACAGTTTTCAGATACAGAAATTGAATAAAGTAGACTAATCAAATAAATAACACTATATTCATATAGCAGTGAGTAATTTTTATTTTTTTCCTTTGTTGATTGGTTAACATTAAAAACGCAGACAGCAGCAGGATTATTAGGATGCTGTCACTTTAAGAGCGAATGCACAATTTGAAGACATAGCTGATTATGTTTATTAGGATACTCGCCAAGACGAGCATTTTTTGACGTTATTTTGTGTTCATTTGTTTGTTCAAGCAAAGGAAGGCATTAAAAGGGAGCTCAACTTAGTATTTGCATGCTGTGACGTGTCTTTCAGGGCGCGCTTCGGATGTTGAACTTCCCACATCGCGCGTGAGTAAGGAATTCCCTTTCGCGTGTTCTAGCGCTTGAATATTTACATTGGAAAGGGTTCAATTTCCGTGATGATGCAGCACTGACCGTCAAATGTCGTACATGTTTTCGCAACATTTCATTGTTAGAATTCATGTTACCGGCCATCTGGCGACTGATACCATACTCACCAACACCTAATTTTACTCTAATTTGGCGAGTGTTAATTTTAGGCCTTGCTGATTGGTCCTTAACTCAATCTGCTTGCAATCACATCATTCTCTATAGGGTACAGCTGATTGGTTCCTGCTGTATCAGTAGCCAATGAGCTCAACCTTCAAATACTTGGTCAAATAACCCTCCACCTTCCCCAGCTCCACCTGTATCCACCTTATTTTTCAGGTAAAAAGCGGGCGCGGCCGTTGGCTTCCGGTGTCATTCACTTCCAGTTATTTTTATCTCTACAAAACGGCTCGTTATGCTGCTTGATATTTCAAACTGGTATTTCTCATCATATTATTTTAATGTCTTAATTATAAACACGCTAGTATGTAGCGCAAACAGTTTTACAGTTTACTGCACTTTGATATTCTTCTCGTTATTTCCCTATAGCGGCTAATAAATCGTAAGTCTCGCACATTCACCGAAAATACCTTACTTTTGCATTGAAAAATAAGTTGGATAGAACTGCTATAGGTAATTCATGTACGTTATATTGTACAGCAGCAGCATGTCATGGCAGAACTGTGTGTGTATAGAGGGATACTGCACTATTTTTCATGAAGTTGAGGGGACTATTTCACACCCACTGCTCCAGAACCTCCAAAACAAGTATATTAAGTCTGGTCATCCATTATATTCAAGATGAAACACTTCTGAATTTGCTTAGCAATTTGTATAGCATGTTTGCATTATAAAGTGCACCTGGTCATGTATTAGTTGTGTAATTAGCATTACACAACACCCCAGAGATAAGAAATGAAAAGATTGAGAAGATGTATGCCCATACATTAAAGATCTACTGTAAACGTGTTTTGGGTGAAAGGCAACTCAAAGCCTTCTGCAAATGTATGCCTGTATGAATTTTTAAATACGCAATATAATTCATGTTACTAGATGCCAGGTTAGATACAATTCTAAAGGTCAGCTCTTCAATTCCTTCATGCTGCTTTCACTAATTATTACAATGCAAATTTTAGACCAGATTTATAGTCAACACATTCTGCAATTAAATTAATTTAGGACTTTTATTAAACGTTTAGCTCTTTATATTTTTTTTATCAGTTTTGGCTACCACTTGTAGATAATGTTTTTCATAATATTTTTGTTGCAATTTATCTGTAAACAGCTGGCAGTGACGTGAAACCAGCGAGCCATCTGTCATGTAACCATTAAATACTGATGTGTTTAAATTAATATAGAGATCACATATGAAAAAAAAAAAAAATCTGTTGGATTAGGTGTAATGGACTGCAGCGCGAGCGTGAACAAACGCCCGTTGACGAGGTGCGCAAAACATGTAACTCTGCAATACCACCTTAAATGAGCATCGGCGCAGCGGATGATTCTCCTCGCAAGTAGTCCACCTTAAGCGCACATAGTGGGTAAACGCAGGCGTACAGCGAGGCTTCCGCTTCATTCCCAGCCGGGCTCGCAGCGGATCACTTCGGAGACAAGAGAGAGGCGCTCGGCCAAAACCAACGGAACCAGTGCTGCAACATGTCGGAGCCGAAATACCGAGAATGGATCCTGGAAACCATCGACTCCCTGCGCTCGAGAAAAGCCCGACCGGACCTGGAAAGGATCTGCCGAATGGTCCGAAGAAGACACGGGTCAGACCCGGACAAAACCAGGGCTGAACTAGAAAAACTGATCCAGGAGCAAACTGTGCTGAAAGTTAGCTACAAGGGGTCGATTTCCTACAGGAACGCTGCTAAAGTGCAAAGAAAATGCAGAAAGAGGACGGAGCAAACCACCGACAGCGGCGGCGAGTCTGCGCGTGAACAAACCAAACACGCCAGTTTCAATAACAACGGCGACAGCGCGCTCAGTCTCACGGACCAAGAAGAGTGCGAGGATAGGGAGCCCGAGGAAAGTGGGGTGAACCTGTGTCCTCCTGACCCCCTGCCTCAAACCTCGCCCTCCAGTCTCGAAAAGGAAGAAAATATTTTACCACAGCCTAGCGGAAACAGTTTTGTTAGTTGTGGCGCAACGGTCTGCTCCGCCGGGAGTGTGAAAGCAAGTGCATCAAAAGACAAGAGATTAGTCACCGAGGCGGGGGGACGCGATGCTTCAAGTGCGAGGGACGAGACGCTCGGCGCTCGCCACGAGGGCAGTGATGATGACGAGAAAGAACAGAAAACTTGCTCGAGCGCCAGTTCGGCCGTCAGCAGTCCGCCTACGAGGAACAAGCTCCCCGCGTCACCCAAACTCAAGGGCTCTGGGGCGCCGGAGTCTCCGGACGAGAGCAGCGCTGATTTGGGCGATAGGCTGGTTGCCGCGGTCCGAAGTCTGTCCGAGAGACATCGGGGCTCCGCCGCAACACGGGGCCACGCACCAACAGGACTGAAAGAGATACTCGACTACCTCAGCACACAGAGCGGGATGCCCGGGGAGAAGCTGACCCGCAACCGCGTCAAAGTGGTGCTGGAGCGCGAGATCGAGAGGGGTCGTCTCCGCAGGACCCGCCTCGGCCACATCACTCTTCACGCGAGGGGGATGGGGGCGGCCAAGCCGTCCGCGCGACTCCTGAAGAGCGCACTGCAGGACAGACATCTCACGAAAAAGGTAACTTAATATTTCCAACACGTCCTGCGCAGCGCGCAGCGTTACACCCCGTCTTCGTATAAATAAATGATCGCGCTTTGAGGAAAAAAAAAGCGAAAGAAAAAAAAGAAGCGCAGCCCCGCACCATCTGATTTCCGCTCTTTTCTCACGTACAAGTGTGCGCCAGAACATCCAAACTGTGTGTCTGCGGTGTTTTTCCTGCTTGTTGTGTGCGACAAAAACGATGAGAGAAGCGACACATCAGTTGTGTGTTCCTGCCCTGTTTCACTTCAGCGTCTCAGCACAAAAGGTGCGGACTCGCGCTCGGCAGCGCCCGCCTGCCTGCTCTCGTGCGTGCGTGCGAGACACCGTCGCTTCTCTTGTTCTAATAAGACACTCAATACACAAAAGCGCGCTCGTCGGTGCTGAAACATTGATGTCTGCGTGGACAGCACGACATCGCTGTTAGTGGATTTCACAGACAGGGCCAATGATTGTGTTAAAGTTGTGCTGGATATTTTTCACTAGGCGGTGTCTGTTAAGTTAGACGCGCACGGAAAATGTAAAAAGAAGGGTGGGAGGGGGGACCCGAGGCTCGCGTCTGTTTTCTCGGGCGAGCCGTCGCTTAGTGCGATACTTCGGTCATGCGAGGTAAAAGCAGATGCGATGGCGGAAATTCGCTGCATGACGAGCCAGAGTGGAGTGCTCGCAGCTTAAGCCTCTTAGTTCCGTTCCGCGCGGCTCATCCAGTCAGTTTGAGCGATGTGCGTTTGCTTCTGTTTTTGCGCTGTTATTGATCAGATTTCTCAAGCCACTGTCCCGCTCACTGACAGACTACCGCCAAATTGATTATGAAACCCGCTGAGTTTCTTAGTACGTGGATAAATCGTTGTTATCTGATCAAAATCACTGACAAGAAAATCTACAGCGGATGTTTGGGCAGTTTCAAAATTTGTTGTTGTAGGGGAACACCGCGATTCGTAATATCGTGCAGACGATGGAGGTCGCACAGGAGGACACGCGCGCGCGCACACACACACACACACACGGTTTGAGGGGCGCGCGCGGCGCACACCGCTATTTGGCCTTTTTCCCGTAGTGGAGGCGTCGAGTTTTTTTCTTTCCCGTACAACTAATGTGATGTAAGGTACAGTCACGATTTAAATCCATTCCGTTTACTGAGATACTTTTCAAATCACTCTAAAAACAAAGCGTTGAGTGATGCTTTATAATGACTACTGTTGAGTCTACATTAGAGTCCATTGAAATGGTGTGTCTCTATGTTCTTGTCAGGAGGAGGTGAAGGAGGAAGAAAGGATGGAGGTAGAGGGCGAGGATAATGGCACAGCGGGCTCAGCGGAGGATGTTCCCGTGAGCATCAGTGATGGAGGTCCCACAGGTGTCAAAACTTGCACTGAACCAACATCACCTGACATGGAGGTCACCACTTCACCGGTGACTTCTGAGGGGAAATCTCTGTCGTCTTTATCGCTGGAGTCGTCAAACCAGTACTCCTTACAGCAGGAAGTCGACGTGGGTGGAAGTGAAGGTACTTGTTTCATGGTAGAAACCATTTTGTTATTGTTTTGTCTTGTTTTCCAGTAAAACATCTGAACATGCTTAAAATAGGATTGTGTAAGATAGGATGGAGAATCTTTTTTACATGGCTTGCTTTAAGCATGGACTTCAGAAAAGTTTGTTAGATTTGTGTGTAAACAAGAATAACACCACTGGCAAAGAGTTTATAAGTCTATGAAAACGAATATCTTACACCACGTAAGCAATTTCGCTTCTCAAGTACATCTTGTTTTGAGGTATTTTATGTTTAGATTTTTGCGCTAGAAAACAAGACCATAATATTGATTAAAATTAAAAACATTTGCAGTCTGTACATCAGATTCAGGAGTTTCTTTTCAAGGAGGAGCACATTCAATTTCTCAGTTACTAAAGTTCAAGAAGGGTTTGGTTGATTTAGTCAGCACACAATCTCACAAACTTTGTTTTTGGTTAAACGAACCTGATTATCATTAAAAGGAAACTTGAAACTTCTAATGTTACACAGAAATTTATGCTTCAATAAGCTCTCTATATGTCACCCATTCAAGGAGGTTTAAGAACGAGCTCCCATTTAATTCAAGAGTTAGAATTTGAATTAAATTGGCCACACCCCACAGGAAGTTAAATCAGATCGACAGGAAGTGGAATTTATTGATGCACAGTCCTGCTCAGAATAAATTGTTGACCTACCTTACAAAAGGTAAATTATAAAAGTATTTTTTGCTCACGTACTGGCTTTTAATAAATCCAGACAATATCTTATCCACATGGGGAAACCAATCTGGAACTCGAAAATTGCCAGATATACCTGTAAGCGAGTCATTAAAAAGGAATGGAGGATGAAAGTAGCATTATGAGGACTTTTTGGAGATGCTGTGTCTAGAGGCCGTATGGATCTAAGGGTTTGTTCACAGTGCACTTAAATCAGATTTGTTCTTCGCATTGATTGTCCACACTGTCGTTTTGCAAGTAATGAAAACAGATTAGTTTTTTTTGGACAGTCAGTATCTGGTGTATCTACATCTGTTGGGGGAAGTTGATTTTAAAAGTAATGTGTTACAATATTGTGTTATTCCCTAAAAAAAGTAACTAATTGCATTACTTAGTTATTTTTTATGGAAAGTAATGCTTTACATTACTTTTTGCATTACTTTTCTCATCTGGGCTTGCTTGTTTGTTTTTTTAATAACAAAAAAGTTAATTTTTTAGTAAAGTAAAGGCCTTTTCACACAAATGCAAAAAGAAATGCATATTTACGCCTGTACATTAGAGGGCGCAGCTCAAACTAATTTTTCAGCTGTGCTGCCATTCTGGATCGCAGAAGAAAAGGCAATAAAAACAAACAAAAAATATAACAAATATGTTTATCTAAACACATTTTTGCTTATTTGTACAGTTGAATTGGATCATCGAAAGGTCAGCAGCAAAGAATTAATAAAGTGAGATTAAATGCATAAAGTATATTTGTATAATTTAACATATTTGATTATTGCAGGTTTGTATAATATTCTGAGTTTGCATTTCACTGTTTTTATTCATTTTGAGGAATACTGAATCTGTTGCAAGCGGGATGAGTAAATGCCTGCTCGCATTTAGGCCTAGTCCACACATACATGGGTATTTTTATAAACTTTTTTTAATAAAACGGTTAGTTCCTGTCCTTGATTCTGATTGGTCAATAGCTGTGTTTTGTTCACGATAAAACACGGCTATGACCGCTTCGCCCAACACTCTTAGCAATGTAAACTGTCAGTTGCGTCTTGTTCTGTGTTTAAAGTCTTCGCTACTGACACAGTATCATGCATTGATACATATTTTTGGCTTTATTATTTGTATTGTGTGGTAACCGTTTTATAAAAGCAATAAGGTACTCGAGGCTAGTGCATGACTTATTCACAATACAGCACAGCCTCTCGTACCTTAGTGCTTACTTATACATTTTTATAAAGATTTTTCTCCTTCGTTAAAAACAAAATTACGTCCACATGAAAAATACACTATGAAGCGCTGTTAAGAGCATGCCAAACTGAGAGGTGGTGATGTAACCCTAACCGTAAAGCCATGTTGGCCAATCAGAAGCCTGGAAAAAAGGTTATTATTGGTTCCTTTGTTTTCCCATTCAGTATATGGGAAAACAAAGTAACTTAAGTTACTTATTTGAAAAGGTAATTTTGATGTAAATTTAAGGCGAGACACCCCAGGTGAATAGGGTAAAAAAATTAACAAATATATATCACCATACTTCCCCAGTGATTGCATTAAGAATTGCAAACATTTTTTGTATTATAAGTTTTCTGAAATGTTATGTTTAAATATGCAAATGAGGCGTTATCTAATTATATATGTGCAAATTTGCATACATTTCTAGAACAAAATCTGAATATTGGATGAAGTCAGATTCAGATATCAAATTTTTTTGATATTACAGTCAAAGGATTTTACAGAGGGAATTTTGGATATATATTTTTATCAAATCGGAAAATACTGTCAACAGCCATTTTCAAAAAAATTTTTAGGAATAAAATGTTGTATAAAATCAGGAAAATTATATATCAACAAATCCCCTCAGAAAATAGATATGAATAAAACTGCAAAGTTTGGTTTATGTAAGTTCATTATGAGAAAACGGCCTTTAAAGATATTTACTGTAACTGAAATCTACAGACGCAAATAGAAAAAGCGCTATAATGCAAAATCTCAAAATTGACAGGTACATGAAAACAGTGTTTTTGCCTGTAGTGTCCCCCCTTAAAAGTAATGCGTTACTTTATTAGTTTCTTAAAAAAGTAATCTGATTACGCAACTCATGTTACTTTTAATGAGTTACTGGTAATGTCAACATGATACCAAGAGACAGACTGAAATGTATTTCCAAAAATTCGATTTTTATAAAAAAAATAAAAATAAAAAATAAAAAAATGTCAGTCTAATCAAAGCTGAAGTGAATATGACTTTTCCCAGATGACATTACAGTTGAAGATGTATGCTGAATTGTTTCTAGCTGAAGCAAAGGTGTTCACTGTGTGAGATGCTTATGAAGTGCATGTGGAAGGTACTGTTGTGTGCATTGGAGGTTTTGAGTTATGTTCTGGCTTTTTTATGGAATATTTTTGTTTGCTGCTCTATGTGGTAGCCAAGTAAACAAAAATAATTGTCCCACGGCTTCTAACACCAATTTCCCAAATAGTGCTTCTGCCAAGCGCTGGAATTCAGTGCAAACTCTGCTTGTGTGTGTGTGATGTGAGATTTGTAGGTGTAGCGCAGCGCTGAAGGAATCTGTGAATGAATACAGACATGGGCACCCTGCAGATGTGTGACAAATGTCTATATCTCATGTCTTTATCTCCGTTTGAAATCTTGTGTAACCAGAACCAGAAATGATAGCATTAAAACCACTTTTTTTTCTCTCTCTCTCTTTCACCCACACCCTTTCAGAGCAAACAATGTCTGTTGAGCCTGTGGATGCTGTTACTGAGAAAAACGCAGAAACACCTGATCAGCTACATCCCAGCATGGAGGTAATGACAGGCAGTACAAAGTTTACTTAAAACCTTACTTAAAAAGAAGGTTTCAACATCTGAGTTTTTAAAGTTCTCCTATCCCTATGACTTTATCCTGTAGAGTATAAAGAGTGTGGTTGTGCTTGTACTGACATAAGTGTTTAATTTTTTTTTTTTTTTCTGATTCTCTTTGGTGCTATTAGTACCACAGAAATTTATGGCAGCTTGTTTCCGCCATGAAATAAAAAATAAAAAAGGTAATTGCGACTTTTCGCCTCACAGTTATGACATTTTTTTTATCACAGTTGCAAGTTTATATCTCACAATTCTGACTTTTTTTCAGAATTGCAAGATATAAAGTCAGAATTGCGAGATATAAACTCTAAACACAACTGTGTGGTATATGCAGTTGTGAGGGAAAAAAGACGTACGTTTTCAATTCTGACTTTATAACACACAATTCTGATTTTATATCTCGCAATTCTGACTTTATAACACAATTCTGACTTTATAACTTGCAATTCTGACTTTATAACACAATTCTGACTTTATAACTTGCAATTCTGACTTTATATCACACAATTCTGACTTTATAACACGCAATTCTGACTTTATATCTCGCAATTCTGACTTTATAACTTGCAATTCTGACTTTATATCTCGCAATTCTGACTTTATAACACAATTCTGACTTTATAACTTGCAATTCTGACTTTATATCACACAATTCTGACTTTATAACACGCAATTCTGACTTTATAACACGCAATTCTGACTTTATAACACAATTCTGACTTTATAACTTGCAATTCTGACTTTATATCACACAATTCTGACTTTATAACTCGCAATTCTGACTTTATAACACAATTCTGACTTTATAACTTGCAATTCTGACTTTATATCACACAATTCTGACTTTATAACACGCAATTCTGACTTTATAACACGCAATTCTGACTTTATAACTCGCAATTCTGACTTTATAACACGCAATTCTGACTTTATAACTCGCAATTCTGACTTTATAACACAATTCTGACTTTATAACTTGCAATTCTGACTTTATATCACACAATTCTGACTTTATAACACGCAATTCTGACTTTATAACACGCAATTCTGACTTTATAACACAATTCTGACTTTATAACTTGCAATTCTGACTTTATATCACACAATTCTGACTTTATAACACACAATTCTGACTTTATAACACAATTCTGACTTTATAACTTGCAATTCTGACTTTATATCACACAATTCTGACTTTATAACACGCAATTCTGACTTTATAACACGCAATTCTGACTTTATAACTCGCAATTCTGACTTTATAACACGCAATTCTGACTTTATAACTCGCAATTCTGACTTTATAACTCACAATTCTGACTTTATAACACAATTCTGACTTTATAACTTGCAATTCTGACTTTATAACTCGCAATTCTGACTTTATAACACGCAATTGACTTTATAACTCGCAATTCTGACTTTATAACTCGCAATTCTGACTTTATAACTCGCAATTCTGACTTTATATCTCGCAATTCTGACTTTATAACACGCAATTCTGACTTTATATCTCGCAATTCTGACTTTATGACACACAATTCTGACTATATGTCTCAATTCTGACTTTATAACACGCAATTCTGACTTTATAACTCGCAATTCTGACTTTATATCTCGCAATTCTGACTTTATAACACGCAGTTCTGACTTTATAACACGCAATTCTGACTTTATATCTCGCAATTCTGACTTTATAACACGCAATTCTGACTTTATAACACGCAATTCTGACTTTATAACACGCAATTCTGACTTTATAACACGCAATTCTGACTTTATATCTCGCAATTCTGACTTTATAACACGCAATTCTGACTTTATAACACGCAATTCTGACTTTATATCTCGCAATTCTGACTTTATAACACGCAATTCTGACTTTATAACACGCAGTTCTGACTTTATAACACGCAATTCTGACTTTATAACATGCAGTTCTGACTTTATAACACGCAATTCTGACTTTATATCTCGCAATTCTGACTTTATATCTCGCAATTCTGACTTTATATCTCGCAATTCTGACTTTATAACACGCAATTCTGACTTTATATCTCGCAATTCTGACTTTATATCTCGCAATTCTGACTTTATAACACGCAATTCTGACTTTATATCTCGCAATTCTGACTTTATAACACGCAATTCTGACTTTATAACACGCAATTCTGACTTTATAACACGCAGTTCTGACTTTATAACACGCAATTCTGACTTTATATCTCGCAATTCTGACTTTATATCTCGCAATTCTGACTTTATAACTCGCAATTCTGACTTTATATCTCGCAATTCTGACTTTATAACACGCAATTCTGACTTTATAACACGCAATTCTGACTTTATAACACGCAGTTCTGACTTTATAACACGCAATTCTGACTTTATATCTCGCAATTCTGACTTTATATCTCGCAATTCTGACTTTATAACACGCAATTCTGACTTTATAACACGCAATTCTGACTTTATAACACGCAATTCTGACTTTATAACTCAACTGTGAGTTTAAACTTGCAATTCTGAGAAAGAAAAGTCAGAATTGTGTGATTAAAAAGTCGCAATTACCTTTTTTATTTTTTCATTTAGTGGCAGAAACAAGCTTTCATAGAGATTACATTTTTCACTTTTTATTCTGCTGTCATTTTCCCTTTTCCTATTGTTTAGTGTAGTCTTACTGAGTAAATAACTCTATTTTTCTCCCTCTTTCACATTTAGGATCAGGTGAATGTGATATCAGAGACTGTAAAGGCTCCATCATCAATGCCTATAAGAAACTGTAAGTTATTAGAACAAGTTTTGGAGACTTTCTGATTGAGTGTATTCATATCTCTGTGTGTCCTGTATTTTGTGTGTGTGTGTGTTTGTGTTAATATCTTTGTGCCAGTTATTGTCACTCTGCATGTTTGAGTGTTTATGGCTGTGTGTATTTTGCTATTCTGTTGTTTGTTTTTTAATATAGTTGTGTGATGTCACTGTGTTTTTAAGTTGTGTGTGTAATACTTTTCATACAGTTGTTATTCTATCATTTATGTAGTTATTTTGTGTGCATTTGATTTTTATATGAACATTTTCTCAAATAAATGAATTATATTATTCAGCAAAATTGCATTAATTGCTCAAAGTGACATTTTATAATGTTACGGAAGATTTATATTTCAAAGAAATGCTTAGAAAGAAAAGCACCTTATAAATGTATCATGGTTTCCACAAATAAATATGAACATAACATTGATAATAAGGATTATTATGACAAAATAAGAATAATGTAATGTTCCTTGAGCATACATTTTTCTGAAGGATCATGTGACACTGAAGACTGGAGTAATGGAAAACAGAAAACAATGGAGCAATAGAAAACAGTTATTTTAAATTGTAATAACATTCCACAGAATTCCAGTTTTACAGTGTTTTTTATTAAGAGACTTAAAGAATTTACTGACCCCAAACTTGGGAAAGTATTCTGTTTTTATATAGATGTTTATTAGTTGTTATATGTGGTACTATTCTGTTTTCATACAATATTTTATGCTGTGTGCATTTTTTTCATGTATTTGTGTTTAAATAGTTGTGTTGTTCTGTGTTATTGTATTGTGATTGTATGTGTTGTGTTATTTTGTGTGTATTTCTGTTTTATATAGCTATGTGTGTGTTGTTTGCCCATCACATCCAGGCTTTAAGCTGGAAGTGGGGGTGTCGTCATGTTTGCTGACTCCCTCTGCCTCACCGGGAGCAGCTGAAGAACGAGGGATGAATGAAGGAATGTGAGTATCATACAAAAAACAGACTGAAGGAAGAGCATAGAGAAAAGGCTTTGTTTGGCAGAAAAAAAGAAGAACAGTCTCTGTAAAATACCAACTGACCTTCTAACAGAATCACAAGAAGTGAATCATAATGAAAGAAATGAAAACTGCCTGAAGATTCAGGGTTGACATTGAGTCATGATATTAAATTTTCATCAGCATACATTTCTTTATATGAATACGCATCCATTCATGTTTTCTGTGCTGTCTCAGAGGTGGCTTTGTGAAGTCGGAGACAAGTGGCATGAGCCCGGTGGACTGGACTGTGGCAGACGTGGCCAGCTACTTCACCGCGGCTGGGTTTCCGGAGCAGGCCCTCGCCTTCAGGACACAGGTACGCTGAACTCAACTACATTAACCTTGAAACGTTAAGTAGACATACGTCTCTAGACTTAAAGATTGAATCTGTGTCCCTGGCAGGAGATCGACGGGAAGTCCCTCCTTCTAATGCAGAGGAATGATGTGCTGACAGGCCTGTCAATCAGACTTGGTCCCGCCTTAAAGATCTATGAAAGACACGTGAAGGTTCTGCAGAGGACCCATTTCCAAGATGACGAAGCTTTCTGCTGATACAGACACACACACACACTTGTGTTTGTATATATATTAAGCGATTGTACATGATGAAGTAACTCATGTACATTTACCAAACAATATTTACTAGTCCCAGAACCAAGATGTTCTTAAAAATATTAAGAACTTCCTGAACAGAAACAGTTCTTGCTCCCGTCACACGCATAGTCGCACATACAAATGTATATATATTTTTTTTCAAACGGAAAAAGAAGCATGGCAAGATTTTGGGACGAAGAAGACTGAAATGTGTTTGTTTTTTTAAGAAATGTCATTGGTGGATCTGTGCAGTTAATGCAGCTTTGATGGATGCCACTGTTTGGATTGTGACATTTGACCCTGAATTCATTTCATCAAGTGGATTTTTTTTTCTGCAGAACTTCTTCAGTCCAGTAGAGGGCAGAACATCTTTTTTTAAAGACCTCATTGGTTTCAATATTGCCCATGAAACCAAATAAAGGCTGGATGGTTTCCACAGTGCACAGTAACTTTTTGTTAAAATTGTTTAAAAAAACTGTCTGGTTACAGTTTGAGAGAAGTAAATTCTGATTGGATATTTGTACTTGTAACTCTTTCACAATGACACTGATAATGTCTTCCTTCAGTGGTGGACTGTATTCTTTTTTTTCCTGACATTCTAGAACAGAACTTGAACATATAATGTTCACGCGTCTTGCGTCATTATCTCCGCAAAGACTTTTATGCAGATCTCCTGCACACAATCAAGTGGGCTCATCTCACAGAGGATTTCCCTTTAAAGCCTGCAAGTGACTTTGACTCCTTTAATCTCGGATTTGCCAGCCATATCATTGTGGCCATTATCACCATTGATGACGGAGCTTAACTTTTGTAAATATCATTCCATTTTTGAGGTGAAGTCCAAGTTGCGAAGCAATGAAGATATTCCTTCACCAGCAGTTGTAGAATGTGTCTGAACTCCTCAGAGAGCCCTGAAGCCATTCAGCTGTTGAACGTCACGGTTTGTAAAATATATATATCAGCTCATCAAATATCACTATTGTTGAATATTATGGGAACTGAGAAAAAAAAAAAAAAAAAAAAAGTGTAAAACAATCAAATAACAATGGAAGGGTCCATTTTAAGGGTACCTATTATACCCCTTTTCACAAGATGTAATATAAGTCTCCAGAATGTGTCTGTGAAGTTTCAGCTCAAAATACCCCACAGATCATTTGTTATAGCTTGTCAAATTTGCCCCGATTTGGGTGTGAGCAGAAACAGGTCATTTTTGTTTGTGTCCCTTTAAATGCAAATGAACTGCTGCTCCCGGCTCGCCTTCCAAAAGAGGGCGGAGCTTTAACAGCTCGCACTTCGGTTGCTCAACAACAAAGCTGGAGAATCTCACGCAGCCAAAATGAGGATTGTTCAGCCTTACGTTGTTAAAACCGGAATCGGACACTGATGGAGAGACTCAGGAAGAAGTTACAACTTTTAGAATGCATCTGGACATGTAAAACAATCAAATAACAATGGATGGGACTTGGATGTGGAAATGGGACACACTGAATTGCTAACATGTTGATTTACCTGCTCTCTTACACTTGTAAATGGGACTGTTACTGATTCTTTCACTCAAGGCAGGTTCATTTCAATTGTGAAGAAACCCTGAATGAGTTTGCTCTGTGCAATAGGTCAATCTGATTTCAGATTACAAAAACCTTTGTTTCGCCTGACAATTGTAGCACCTCAAATTCCTCGAACTGTCAATTTATTTATTTCTTTGTATGTTTGTCTATAAAATGTAAACGTCATAAAAACGAAGATACCAACTCCCTGTCTGAAATGCGCAGAGGTTCTTAGATTGATTTACGGTCTAATGTTGTCTTAAGACCACTTGTAACATAAAAAGCTGGAACTCATTGCAATGTTGATCACACCTCCATGACGAACCCTTTTTTCTCGTCTGACTTATTAACCAAGAAGAATGTCAACAAACCTTTAGAAAGGTACTTCTAGAAATGCCACATAACACAAAGGAGAGAACTCATTTTAGACGTTACGAGAAGCTACAACTTGAGATGTAATATTCAAGGGTTTGCCAGCAGAGGGTGGCATAGATGCCAAAATGTTGAGAAGCAACTGTAAATGTCATCAGGGTTATTATGTGTACCATCAGCCATAAGTTACAACACAAGCAACCAGCATCCGCCTTGATGAATGTAGATGCTGTGATAGTGACTAATGCATTGTCCAATCTTTGTGCAAATCATTGAATATCCATTGTGCTCTTTCCAACGTTAACACTTTAATGTTCAGTTCATTTTGAGGAACTTCAGCCTTAGGCTGATCGAACTGAACATCAATTGTTTCTTGTCTTCTCGCTGCTTCTGTTTATCTCTGTTGTTTTGTAATGACAATAAAACTCAAAGCTTTTTGATTACTTGCATTAAAAATGACATTCCATATGACTGAATCGAAGTTTATGAATCTTGTGTGTGTATGTTTGTTAGACGAAGGAGAGGAATGTCTGGAATGAGCTGGGTGGAAAACACGATTCCCGGGTGGGAAAAAAACAGGGCAGACACATTCAAAAACAAAGAAATACTCTGAAATAGTTTCACAATTACTCACTGTTTGTGTACATGTAACATGCGAGAATCTTATTTATATGTGAGGGGATGGGTTTCAGGCGTGCCACACAAACACATTTTCTAGGCATGGAGCCTGCAGTCAGAGCGTCACACTTTGTACCGCATTGCACTGAACTGAGGACTACAGACTAGACCTGGATTTCTGACCTCTAGGATAAGGATAGGCTGATTTCTGATCGTCTCGGCCCCAGAACAGGCTCTTTTCCTCTGACAAACACCTCTACCAGCCTGCTCTACCATGCCCGCCGCTGGAGCCTCAGAGTGAGTATAACCTCTGAGCTTTGGGTTCGGTTGTGTGTGTGTTTGTTTGTTTATACTGCATATGTAAGATTCTTCTAAAAACCGAATCTTTAGTTGTTAAATATTTCAGTACTTTGTAGAGTGTTACAGTGTTTGTAAGCGTCTTTTTCAGCTGATTCGTTATAGATTTGATCATGAAAAAGTAATGTGTGTGTACATGTGTTTGTGTTTGTCTGGGTAGTTTGATCTTGGCAGTAGACATAACTTTGCTCTAAAAACAGACCAGTGTCACATGAAGAAACAGGAGACCAGGACAGCAGTCTATGTGTGCGTGTTTGTATTCACTTTAGTGCGATCAATAACTGTTTTTTATGTTTCATTCTAATTAAAACTCACAGTTAAGACTATAAATAGCTTGAATCTTGAAACGGTCCAATATACTGCATTTTTTCCAGTTGTTTTATATTTGAATGTACATTAACTATTCATCTGTTATAATATTTTCTAACTGAAACCTTTCCCACAAATTCACTTTTGTGTTCAAAATGCTCTGTTTTTGTTTCTGGAAGTTCATGAGTATAAATATTATTTCTGTAAGTGACATTTTATGCAGTCTATTGTAACTGATCTGTGCTGTTTAGTGTAATATTATTGTGCAGTCTATTGTAATATTTATATACAGTGATTTTCAATATTGCTGATTCTGAAGAAAGATTGAGCAAAACAACAGCGGTAGGCTTTTACACATGTGCTGACTTGGCTTTCGTAAAGAAACATGCATGTACTTCACTGTGTATTATTAATGTTGTGGAAAACTGGATTGTGTACTGTTGTAATGTGTGTGTGTGTGTGTGTGTGTGTTGAACAGTCCGAAGTCGGAGGATTTCTCCACTGCTATTCTGAAGCAGAAGATTCGACCGAATCGACTCATTGTGGATGAAGCCACCAATGAGGACAACAGTATTGTGTGTTTGTCACAGGTAATGTGTATTTTCTGTGTGTGGTTGTGGTCAGTGTTGGGAAGGTTATTTTGGAAATATAATAAGTAGTGTAACTATTTTAAATTACTTTATTAAAGTAGCGTAACATTTGATTACTTTTTTTTTTACTGTTAATCATTTTTTAAACATTTAAACCACGCAGAGTTAACCTTACAGCAGTACTCAACTACTGTCAGACTTTCAAAATCCTTCATCACTTGAATTAAGATTATAATAATTACATTTTAAAGCACAGCCACAAAATCAGACTTTAGCACCTCTTTTTACTTTGAGATCATTCTGAGGTTAAATACAAATTTTTATTATTTAACATATTCTAGGTTTTCACAGAAAACATTCAGATGAAACCACCTTTGTAATCGTTAACTTATTTAATTACACATTTTTTCCTCAGTAACTGTCACAGATTACAGTTACATTTATTTTGTAATTAAATTACGTAACTCTGTTACATGTAACTAGTTACTCCCCAACACTGGTTGTGGTTGAATGATGATGAAACTGCAGTGTGTTATTAATACACCACTAGCATCTCCAAATTGAATCGCAAAAATATTGTTTTAAACAGGTTTTTCAAACATGTCCATGCATATGCCTGCGCTCTTCAAGGATTAGTTCACTTCACTTCCTGATTATTTACTCACTCCCATGTCATCCAAGATGTTCACGTCTTTCTTCAGTCGAAAAGAAATGAAGGTTTTTGAGGAAAACATTCCAGGATTTTTCTCCATATAGTGGACTTCACTGGGGTTCAACGGGTTGAAGGTCCAAATGTCAGTTTCAGTGCAGCTTCAAAGAGCTCTACATGATCCCAGACGAGGAATAAGGGTCTTATCTAGCGAAACCATCGGCCATTTTCTAAACAAAATAGAAAATGATATACTTTTTAACCACAAATGCTCATCTTGAGATGCGCCACGCATTATGTAGTCACGTTGAAAAGGTCACGCCTGACGTAAAACGGAAGAACCGATCCAGCGTCTGCAAAGCGAACAATGATGTCGGAGGATTTTGAAGTTGGAGAAGAAAATGAAATGGCGTTTTTCGCCCCAACCGTGGTACTTCCGCTTACGTCACACATGACCTTTCCAACGTGATTACGTAATGCGTATCGCAGAGCAGTGCAAGATGAGCATGTGTCAAAAGTATATAATTTTTTTTTTTTTTTTTTTTTTTAAGAAAATGACTGATCATTTCGCTAGATAAGACCCTTATTCCTCGTCTGGGATCGTGTAGAGCTCTCTGAAGCTGCACTGAAACTGACATTTGGACCTTCAACCCGTTGAACCCCAGTGAAGTCCACTATATGGAGAAAAATCCTGGAATGTTTTCCTCAAAATTTCCTTAATTTCTTTTCGACTGAAGAAAGAAAGAAATAAACATCTTGGATGACATGGGGGTGAGGAAACTGTGAACTAATCCTTTAAAAATGAAAGTTATAAAAAGGGTTTTTTGTTTTTCTCAGCCACAGAACCATTTGGTTTCCCAAAGGACCTTTTAGTAAACAGTTCTTAAAAGAACCATTTTTTTATTTTCTCTATAAAGAATGTTTTGTGCAATGGAAAGATTCCACTGACGCCAATAATGAACCTTTTAGTTTTCAAGAGTATGTGTGTGTTACAGGTTAAAATGGAGGAGCTGCAGATGTTCCGCGGAGACACCGTGGTGTTGCGCGGTCGGAAACGAAAACAGGCGGTCTGCATCGTTCTCACAGACGACACGTGTAGCAATGAACGCGTGCGCATGAACAGGGTCACCCGCAACAACCTGCGTGTGCGGCTCGGCGATGTCATCAGGTGTGCGGTGATGACATCAGGCTTTATTGCCATCTCATTTCCCAGCAAGATCATTAAATACGTTTTTTTTTTTTTAATGTAGCTGTTGTTAGTGTTAGAGTTAGTGTTAAAGCACATAAATCACATCTGCAACATCTCCTGTGGTACTCACACAAATGTCTGTGTATAGTATCCACGCCTGTCCAGATGTGAAATATGGGAAGCGCATCCATGTTCTACCCATTGATGACACTATTGAGGGGCTGACAGGCAACCTGTTCGATGTTTTTCTGAAGCCGTATTTTCTGGAGGCCTACCGACCTGTTCACAAAGGTACACAAGCTCATTAAGTGTGCTGAAATGTAGAGTTTAGTTTTGCATTTGGGTTAGGTTTGATATTATTGGCCTGGTTTCACAGACAGGGCTTAGATTAAGCCAGGATTAGGCCTTAGTTCAATTAGGGCATTTAAGTAGCTTTTATAAACATTACTGGTGTGCATCTTAAGACAAAACAATGGCACTGGCATATTTTGAGATATGTCAGTACAAGTTGCTTTCAGTTAAAACAGCTCAAACATGCATTTTAGTCTAGGTTTGTCTATGAAACCGGGGGATTGAGTGTTTGTTTTGGATCAACTTTAAGCTTTAGATTGACATTTGGACAGCTGGGTTTAAGATAAGAATCAGGTTTAGGTAAGGATTAGATGATAAGCCAGGATTTTGTACTAATGTTTGCAACATCATTATTTTGCCTGCTATTTACCAAAATAATTTTGGGGAAAATGATTAATCCATCGAATCCATCACTGCCGATTTAGTGAGGAACTTCAATTTTTTTTAATCAGGCAAGCAGGAATTTCAATTAATGCCAATAATCACAAAATATTTTTTATAGTAAAAAATATAGTATTTTTTTATAGTATTATTGCACTGTAAACCTGAACGTTCAAAATAATTAATTGGTTTGAGTAGGGCAAACTCAAAGTAAACAAATTAGTTAAATCAAATGAACTTTTATGAGTATTAATCTTTCTTTTTCTGTTCAGTTCACGATACTGGCACATTTTAAGTAATCTTAATTGTTTCATTTGTTTTGAGTTTTATAAACTTTTAATTTAGACAAACTTAAATTTACCTGAAAATGGGCTAGGATTTCTATTCCCCAGCATGCTTTGCCAAAGGGAGAATAAATGCTAAATTTTTGTGCTATATAATGTTTTTTGTGCAAGATAAGTGGGGGATTTAGTAGTGTTTCATGCTTTGCTATCCCAGAGCTTCTGATATGTGGGGGTGGAGCATGAGCTTAGTTTGAGAAAAGGTCAAAGGTTTGAGATTATGTTAAATGCCATACTCTTTCAGCAATAACATCTATACGCATTTATGCTATGCTAATGTTATCAAAGCATTGTGTTACCAATTAGCATTTGCTGAATTACCTAATTATAGCTAAATTTCCTCTACTAAAAATATATAAATTGAGATTACATTATCATTTTAAGTTAAATGTATGAATTAACTTACTCAAAATTTCAAGTTAAGAGCAATTAAAATCTTTTTTTTTTTTTTTTTTTTTAAGTTCCAGTTCTGCTTACTTAAACATTGAATTTCTTAATTTAAAAAATATAATGTAACTGATTACCTCAAATTTTTTGAGTTTTGCCAACTTATTCAGGTTTGCAGTGTATTTTACCATTATTTTTTTTATAATATTGTAGTATTTATTAATACTTTGATTAAAGCTTTTATTTTTATATTTTCAGTTTTCATTTTAGTTTGTAATTTTATGCCTTTTATTATTTTTGGTAACACTTTATTTTAGGGTCTTTTAACTAGTTGCTTATTAGCATGCATATTACTAGAATACTGGCTGTTTATTAGTACTTATTAAGCACATATTAATGCCTTATTCTGCATGACCTTATTCTACATTCTTAATCCTACCCAATACCTAAACTTAACAACTAACTTATTAACTATTAATAAGCAGTAAATTAGAAGTTTATTGAGGGAAAAGTCGTAGTTAATAGTGAATACATGTTCCCTATACTAAAGTGTTACCTTATTTTTTTATATTTCTATTTATTTTTAAGTGCTTTTTTTAGGCGATTATCAGTTTTAGTACTTTAACTACTTTTAGTACTCGTAGCTCAGATATTTATATTTTATTTTATTACAGCTTTTTTTTTTTAACAAAAATGATTTTTAATAGTTTCAGTTTTGTTAAGAATAACAACAATGCAACATATACAAGTTTACTACACACCCGCTGGTCTACACACCATATTTCATTATGCACCAAAATTGATAATGGAGTTTGTTTTTACACTTTCTGAAGGTGATATTTTCCTGGTCAGAGGAGGCATGAGAGCAGTGGAGTTTAAAGTGGTAGAAACCGACCCCTCCCCACACTGCATTGTTGCCCCGGATACTATTATCCACTGTGAGGGAGAACCAATCAAAAGAGAGGTAAGTGTGATTTCATCATACCTGTACAGTTTCTCCATTTTAACCTCAGCGCCACGTCATGATGCCGTATGTTGACGGTGTCAGGATGAGGAGGAGAGTCTGAATGACATCGGGTATGATGACATCGGGGGTTGTCGTAAACAGCTGGCTCAGATTAAAGAGATGGTGGAGCTGCCTCTCAGACACCCCGGCCTCTTCAAAGCCATCGGAGTGAAGGCAAGAATCACTACACGCATCTAACAAAATACGTGTCCACACACAAACACCAATGCATTGTCGTTCTTCAGCCTCCGAGGGGGATTCTGCTGTATGGCCCACCCGGCACGGGCAAGACGCTGGTGGCTCGTGCTGTGGCCAATGAGACGGGAGCTTTCTTCTTTCTCATCAATGGTACAAACACACACTTGAAAACCACAGTCTGGAACGGGAACTGTGAACAATAAAAGACACTTAATATTTAGTAATATTATTCATTTTACTGTACTGACACTATTAAATGAGAACAGAACTTGAACTGAATGTTCTGTAGAGCTGCTTTATTATGCTGAATTAAACTCATTTCATAATAAGTTATTGAACTAAACTGAATCAACACTGAACTGACTTGAGCGGAATAATGAAAATTGTCTTTTTATAGCTGCTTTACAGCTAAATTTAAATTTGTCTCATATTTTATGGCTTGCATTACTGATTATTTACTGTGAAGTTGCTTTGAATCAATCTGTATTGTATAAATTGCTGTATTAATATTCATAGAAAGTTCTGTCATGAAACTCTAGATGGCGCAGGCTGAAAGATCTTTTTGCAATCACATCATTCTCTATAAAGCATAGCTGATTGGTTGCCACTGTATTAGAAGCCGATGAGCTCGCTGCTCTACCTTCAAATCCTGGTCAGCATTTGCTATAGCAGTGCAGTTTGCTTTCAGAAACCCTCCACCTTCCCCAGCTCCACCTACATATAGGGCTATGGGTAATGCATGTATGCTTGTGCATGGTCTTGCATGTCTTGCTCACAGCAGTGTGTCATGAATATATTGGCAGTAGTAAGTCCCGTACTTGCTCTGCAGCAGCAGTGTAGCAGATCTATTCTGCCAGGTCAAAACATGTCAACATTATCATATCAATTACCATGCCAAACACTCATGACAGAAATGTATTTACCTTGAAAGCTAAACATATGATCCTTGTGACAAACGATTTTGTTCTGGACAAACAAGTAGATCATATTGTATCATGGTGCCAAATATTGTATCAGGGCTGTAACCACCATAGGGGGACAAGTCCTCCCCAATAATTAGAAATGGCCAATATTTGATATTATTGAATCTGCTCTGCTGTACTCCATTATGCACCGCTCTGTTTGTTGTTAGGATGACAAAAAAAAAAGGTTTAAAACTTCTTTTTACTTAGTTTTGCTTTTTTTTTTTTTTGACATATCAGACATAAATAAGAGTGAATATATATATAATGTTATTTACTTAATAACTACAATACTGTTCTTATTTATTTTTCATTATTACCTTAAAGGATTAGTTTACTTCTGAATGAAAATGTCCTGACAATTTACTCACCCCCATGTCATCCAAGATGTTTATGTCTTTCTTTCTTCAGTCGAAAAGAAATGAAGGTTTTTGAGGAAAACATTCCAGGATTTTTCTCCATATAGTGGACTTCACTGGGGTTCAACGGGTTGAAGGTCCAAATGTCTGTTTCAGTGCAGCTTCAAAGAGCTCTACACGATCCCAGACGAGGAATAAGGGTCTTATCTAGCGAAACGATCAGTCATTTTCTAAAAAAAAAATTAAATTTATGTACTTTAACCACAAATGCTCGTCTTGCACTGCTCTGCGATGCGCTACGCATTGCGAAAAGTCACGCATAACGTAGGTGGAAGTACCGCGGTAGGGCGAGAAACTTCATCTAATTTCTTCTCCAACTTCAAAATCGTCCGATATCGTTGTTTTACCTTTTATTTTTGTAAAGAGCGTTTGGCTTAATCTTTGCACGTTCGCTTTGTAGACACTGCATCGGTACTTCCGCCTACATCACACGTGACCTTTCCAACGTGATTACGTAATGCGTAGCACATCGCAGAGCAGTGCAAGATGAGCATTTATGGTTAAAAAGTATATAAATGGTTTTTTTTTTGGTTTTTTTTATCGTTTCGCTAGATAAGACCCTTATTCCTCGCCTGGGATTGTGTAGAGCTCTTTAAAGCTGCATTGAAACTGACATTTGGACCTTCAAGCCGTTGAACCCCAGTGAAGTCCACTATATGGAGAAAAATCCTGGAATGTTTTCCTCAAAAACCTTCATTTCTTTTCGACTGAAGAAAGAAAAACAAACATCTTGGATGACATGGGGATGAGGAAATTATCAGGGAATTGTCATTCATAAGTGAACTAATCCTTAAAATCCTGTATAATCTTTTAATTATTTAATTCCTTTTAATAATAATAATAAAAAAATCCCCGGGGGAAAAAAAAAAGTCATGGTCCCCCCCCCCACCAATGTTCAAGACATGGTTGCAGCCTTTGATGTATTTCCAGGGCTCTTTCGGTGGTGCATTTCATGTTGTTGCTTTTGTATTGCAGGTCCTGAAATCATGAGCAAACTGGCAGGTGAGTCTGAGAGCAACCTAAGAAAAGCTTTTGAGGAGGCTGAAAAAAACGCCCCTGCTATCATCTTCATCGATGAGCTGGATGCAATCGCTCCGAAACGAGAGAAGGTAAGGAGAAGAGAAAGAGAGACAGGAATGTTATGTAACCGTGTCTGATGTTTGTCATTGGTTTAATGGTTATGTCATGTTTGTAGACTCACGGTGAGGTTGAGCGGAGGATCGTCTCTCAGCTGCTCACCCTGATGGATGGCCTGAAACAACGCGTTCATGTTGTGGTCATGGCGGCCACAAACAGACCCAACAGCGTGGATCCCGCTCTTCGGCGTTTTGGTGCGAACATACACATATGCACATATAAGGGACATTCATGCCGACAGAGTCGCATCAACAAATGAATGGCCCAAAATATACAGAAAGGTCAGTTGTAAGTGTTGCGTCGGCTCCTTTGTGCAGGTCGTTTTGACCGAGAGATTGACATTGGCATCCCTGATTCCACCGGCAGGCTGGAGATTTTACAGATTCACACCAAGAACATGAAACTATCTGAAGATGTGGACCTGGAGCAGGTGAGAATAAGAGAGTGAAAGGAGTGTCTAATTCATGTCAGATATTTCTGAAACTGTGTGTTTCTGTTAATGGTAGATCGCCACTGAAACACATGGGCACGTGGGAGCAGATGTGGCCGCTCTGTGTTCAGAGGCAGCGCTGCAGGCCATCCGCAAAAAGATGACCTTAATTGATCTGGAGGACGACACTATCGATGCAGACCTTCTCAACTCACTGGCCGTCACCATGGATGACTTCAAGGTCAGCTTCAACATTCACACTCTGACACAATATTCTATACCAGAGAACAAATCTGTTACTCAGACGTTGCTCTTTTATTAATCCAGAGACATAATGAAGATCTTGATATTGTATTTAAGTATCAACTTTGTATCAGACATTTATGCTAAAATTCTTTGGGAGAAATAAAAACAGACAAAATGAAAAAAATAAATGAATTTACTTTAACCAACTAAAAATGAAGCTGTGAGGGATAGATGTAGCATGAAGCTATTTTTCTGCCACTGAATAAAAGTTTTAAAAAAAAGTCATTGGTAAAGGTTTACATCTCACAATTCTGACTTTTTTCTCAGAATTGCATGATATAAACTCACAATTACGAGATGCGAATTGCGAGATTTGATCAGACTCTAGTCAAATGTGGCCTAAATCTAATTTTTTTGCAAACTCAGATCTGTTTTTCTCATGACAGTGTGAACAGCACAAACCACATGGAATCTGATATTTTCAATTCTGATTTGTGCCACTTCCATATGTGGTACTAAACCTGATATAGATCAGATGTTTTGCGACATCAGTCTGAAGATCATATCAGAATTCATTCGACTTTTACGTCACAATTCTGCACTCATGGGAGTCACTTCACAGATTTTACATACCGGATGTTATCAAGACAGTCGAGAAAGGTAGTCAGTGGAAGAACAGTGATGTGTCAGAGCTCATAAGTATTGCAGTGACAGCTATATACAAGCAAAACATGAGGGCTCGTATTATAAATGATTAAAAACTGCTCTTTTTCGCATCGTCCTCTTTGTTTATTATATTGTCTGTACTTAAATTCGCTGGCTTCGATCACACTATAAATAAACGCGTAATCGCTTACTTTAATGTCCTCCATGTTTATTTCCGTATAACAGCTTGCTGCGTGACGTCTTTTTATCGCTCTTTTGCGCATGCGGTCAGTCCAGGACCATGATCTGTTCACACTGGAATCTGATACTGGCTACATTTAAAACAACAATATGAACAGCTATTAAAAAAAACCCATAAGCTCACAATTCTGACTTTTTTTTTCCTCAGAATTGCGAGTTTATATCTCACAATTCTGAGAACAGGTAGAATAGGTTGCATCTGAAAACCTAGGTAGCTGACTCATTGCCTCGCTGCCTTATCAGGCAATGACTTGTAAGGCAGTATTTGTGCATGAAGGCACCTCACCAAACTGATTTCAGACAGACTTCTGAGGAACTAAACAAATATTTAATTACTACAGTAGTAATTTCTCGATATAAATAACATCAAATGTTGGTCAAAAAACGTATATTTACACACAAACTGACCAGCAAACGCAACTTTCAGACGCCATCTTTATTTTTCTAGCTCAACTGTCACAGAATGGAAAGCACAGGGATATCAAAGGCAGCGAAGGATACGTCTGTGCTGCCTTCAAAAATCAATAAGATGAAGGTATCTCAGGAAACAGGAAGTGAAGCTAACATTGGATTCGGACGTGCCTTGATGCCTTCCTACCTTGAAATGTGTCCTTCCAGTTTTCGGTGCAGCCATAAACTTGTCTCTCAAATCTCTCAATTCTGACTTTCTAAGATGCATTTGTGAGAAAAGAGTCAGAATTGCGAGATAAAACGTCTTTTTTTATCTTTGAAAATTGTTTTATTCCATGGCTGAAACAAGCTTAAATACGAAGCCACTAAAGGGACATGGTGATAGGCTGGGACAATATATCGATGCATCACGATACGTGGATCGATTCGGATATTTTCCAAATGCATCAGAAATCGATTCTGAGCTTAGTTTTTAACAGCAGATGGCGCTGTAGGCTATTTTTTAAACGCTCGTGAAGAAGAGCTCTGTCCTGTCCATTTAGGGGCTCCACAGATGTACCGCAGGTCTTAAGCAAAGGTTTTGATTTTTCTTGTCTACGAGAAGCAACTGAAATATTAGAGATGATCTCAATTGTGATTTTTCTTATGGGAATTGTATCTATTGTTTTTTTTGTCTCTTCCAGTGGGCTCTAAGTCAGAGTAACCCATCTGCCCTGAGGGAGACTTTAGTGGAGGTTCCTCAGGTAAACTGGGAGGACATTGGAGGACTTGATGAGGTGAAGCGAGAGTTACAGGAGCTTGTGCAGGTAAACCACAAACATACACACACATACAAACAGCTATGAAGTGGACATTCAGTCTCTCCTGATCACTTTCTCTCTCTCTCTCTCTCTCTGGTAAGTATCCTGTGGAGTATCCTGATAAATTTCTGAAGTTTGGCATGACTCCGTCTCGAGGCGTTCTATTCTATGGTCCACCTGGTTGTGGCAAAACCCTTCTAGCTAAAGCCATTGCCAACGAGTGCCAGGCCAACTTTGTGTCCATTAAAGGTACGTGTGTGTGAAAAAAGCATAGGCTGGGTAAGTGTATATCTGTGTGTGTAATCTGCTCCATATTTTGTACTGACTGCAGGCCCAGAGCTGCTCACCATGTGGTTTGGTGAATCAGAGGCAAACGTCAGAGATGTGTTTGATAAGGTGAACAAATGGTTTTAACATCCTTCATGCCTCTCAAATGTGTTTCTTGTGGCCAATTGTGATTATTCAAGCGAAGAATTGACTACATGCACTATTGTTCAAAAGTTTGGGGTCAGTATGTTTTTGAAAGAAGAGTCTTATATTTATTTGATCAAAAATACAGTCAGAAATGGTAATATTGTGAAATATGACTACAATGTAAAATAAGTGTTTTCTATGTGATCAAAGCTGAATTTTCAGCATCATCACTACAGTCTTCAGTGTCACATGATCCTTCAGAAATCATTCTAATATGATGATTTGAAGCTTTTTGCTTCCCATTTGAACCGTTTCTGTGTTCTCTTCTGTTGTGGGAGGTGTTTGTATGTGTTCTGTTCAGGAAGAATCCCAGATTGGTTCCTGCAGTCTAATCAGTGTCACGCCCTGCTTGGTCAGCTGACTCCTGGTTGTTTATAAAAGCCTCCTTCATCACTTCTTTCATTAGCCTTGTGCTCACTCTCTGTGCTTTCCTTGCCTGACTTTGCTAGTTAGTTCCAGAGTGTATTAGAGTGTTTGACTGAGAGAGATGTTTGTTTCCTGTGAACCGCCATATTTGTGATATTGACTACTGCCTGTTTACCGTCTTCGATTCCAGATTGCCCCTGTACAGATTTGTTAGCTGTTATACTTGTACACCACGTTCCAAATGATTATGCAAGTGACATATCAGTAAGATTTCAGTACAATAAACATTCAGATTTTAGTTTTTCTAAGAAAATGTTTGTTTATTTATCCATGTCTTTTTAGATAACTGGTATCAATCTCAGACAAAATAATTTGCCAGGTCTATGGAAACCCTACTTAGAGGTTGTTCCACATTATTAAGCAAGTCACAGTTCTCACGCAATATATGGGGAGGAAGAAAGATCTTTCTGAAGATGAAAAGCATGAAATGGTCCAATCTTGTGCAAAAGGCATGAAAACAACTAATATTGTGTGAAAACTGAATGGAGATTATGGAATTATTATAAGATTTGTGAGTGATTTAGAGCACAGCAGAACTTGGTCACATAAAGGCTTATTAAGGCAAGTTCCAGCAATAAAACTGTTTGCAAATGTATTCCTACACCCACTGTAAATGTTTCTCTTTGTGAGCTTTGGTTTGGAGTGGCTGAAATGCATCTTTTCGCACAACTTCCAGCCTGCATGGAGAGCTTTTCAAGACTCCAGAGACACCAGAAGCTTCAAATACCTGTTTGCTGCTCAACACCGGCTTTTTTTATAGCTGCCCTTTTAATACAATTGATTTTTTTGACAGGAACTTTCCTTAATAAGCCTTTATCTGACTGAGTTCTGCTGTGCTCTAAATCACTCACAAATCTTATGATAATTCCATAATCTTGTGTTTTCACACAATATTAGTTGTTTTCATGCCTTTTGCACAAGATTGGACCATTTCATGCTTTTCATCTTCAGAAAGATCTTTCTTCCTCCCCATATATTGCGTGAGAACTGTGACTTGCTTAATAATGTGGAACAACCTCTAAGTAGGGTTTCCATAGACCTGGCTAATTATTTTGTCTGAGATTGATACCAGTTATCTAAAAAGACATGGATAAATAAACAAACATTTTCTTAGAAAAACTAAAATCTGAATGTTTATTGTACTGAAATCTTACTGATATGTCACTTGCATAATAATTTGGAACGCGGTGTATATAATTGTATATAATAATTTGATGGCGTCTTTATTGCCTGTTTTTGGATTAGGGAGGTAGGGAAGTCGTTGTATTTTCTTTTATGTTGTGGATTAGGGCAGTACGAGGTATGTCCCTCTGTCACCTCCTGAAGCTAAATCCCCAATTATATTATAAATCAATAAAAAAAAAAAAATAAAAAAAAAAACATATTTTCCATAAAATACCTTATTGTTTCGCTTTTTTTCATGTTACATCTTTTGACCTAGACAGGGTGTAACATGAAATTGGGGGCTCGTCCTATTTTTTTCTCGGACGAAATTTCAAAATTGGTCGATTTCAGCATTATTCAACTTACTGTTTGCCTGGGGTTTTAACTTTGTGTGAGAGGAAGTGTAGGTTGCGTGATGACGTCTAAATTTTAATTGGACAAATTTACGATTGCGCCCACACATGAACAATTTACCGTAAAAAAAGTGCCGTAAAGATGATTTTTTTATTGATTGCAGATTTCTTTGATATTATCGTACCTCGTCATGCATTTAAGAAGGAGATTAAGGAGATGTTGCGCACTGAGCTTGTAAAACAAAGGATCTTACTGGAAGGGGGAGTGGCTTCTAACCTAGAACTATCTGAAGGTTTGGGTGCTGCGGAGGTGGCAGTCAAGAAACATTTCTGATTATTATAACAGTTGAAAAGGGTTGTGTTGTTTTATGAAGTGTGGAAAGGATGGAGGTGTTTTTTTCAGAATTCTTTGATAAGAGTAGAAAGTTCAAAATAACATCTATTTCTTTGAAATAGAAATCATAAAATGACCCCAAACTTTTGAATGGTAGTGCATATAATCTACTATGTCACTTTTACATCATGTTAATACAATACAAAACAATCTCACCACAACTGTGAAATTTTAAGTGGTATTCAGACACATTATTCTTTTCATTATAACTGCAATGTGGCCAAATGTGTTTTAGCCTGTTAACTCAAAATGTGGTTTTAATGTTTAAAGCATTCTGAACCCCATTTAGAAAGTAAAAGTGTGTTCAAACTATCAAAACTGTATCACATGTTGCTCGTGTTGTTGTGGTAACAGGCCCGGCAGGCGGCCCCGTGCATTCTGTTCTTTGACGAGCTGGACTCTATTGCTAAATCGCGAGGGGGCGGAGCTGGAGATGCGGGAGGTGCGGCTGACAGGGTCATCAACCAGATCTTGACAGAAATGGATGGGATGAGTGACAAGAAGAACGTCTTTATCATTGGCGCCACCAACAGGTAAAAAAAAACTTTTGTTGGCAGTGGATAAAGTGAGAAAGGGATGTGCTCAGAGTCTAATCCTGTCTGTCGCTCTAGGCCTGATATTATAGATCCTGCAATCCTGAGACCTGGTCGCTTGGATCAGCTGATTTACATCCCTCTCCCTGACATGGCCTCCCGCTCTGCCATCCTGCGTGCCAACCTCCGCAAGTCTCCAGTCGCTAAGGTCATTCACACACACACACACACATATATATATATATGCATCTCCACACGAAACCACCCTCTAACTGTGTGTTTCTTTGTGTGCTCCTCAGGACGTAGACCTGGCGTATCTGTCCCGGATTACAGAGGGTTTCTCTGGAGCAGACCTGACGGAGATCTGTCAGAGGGCCTGTAAGCTTGCTATCAGAGAAGCTATAGAGGCAGAGATCCGTGCTGAGAGACAGCGGCAAGCCAGGAAAGAGACTGCTATGGTTAGTGCGTATGTGAATGAGAAAGCCACTACTTTGTGGTATCCAGCCGTGTGTTGAACACAAATTTATATAGAGCGAGCGGTAAAGTCCAGGGCCCTCATTTATCAACAGTGCGTAGAAAAGATCCTATATTTTGTCCTACGAATGAAATTTAGTATGTGCCTAAGTACAAGAAAATCCGTATTTATCAAACGTGTGCGCATGCAGTTCTTACACACATGAGTTAGCAATCATTGTTGATAAATCCCACATGTGCGTAAGTATCATGCTCGTTCACGGTCATTAGCATTCGGAAACGCCTCCAATGAACCTTATATGGTGACAACACTTCCCTTTAAAAATCACGCGATTGTGTTTTTTCCTTACCGCAATAATGGCCAAGAGAGCTCTCGCCAAGCAGATCAGCACAACGCGGAGTGCATTGTTTGCCAAGTCTTCCAATAACGCAAGATAAGCCATTGCACTGAGACAAACATTTTCTACAGCTGTCTTTTATAGGGTTTGACACCAATTACGCATCGTATTTAAAACTAGACAAATGATAAATTGAGTGTTTTGTAATTAAAGGAAACACAGGACATATGTGGATTGCTTAATGCATGCTGTGACCATGCTCCAACCAGCTCCAATTCACACCTGCTTGAAAGTTTCTAGTAATCGTGACGAATGGATCAGGTGTGTTTGATTAGGGTTGGAGCAAAACTGTGCAGAGCTGTTGCCCTCCAGGAATTGAGTTTGAGACCACTGCTCTAGAATGTGCCAGTAAGGAAAAGTACCGTTTTTGTGAGTGATTTAAGCTGAAGAAGCAAAATTGATGTCAGATTTTATTACTAATTTTAAATATTTTAGTGAAACAACCTTGACAAACAGTTTAGGAAATTTCTTTTTTAGCAACTTGCTAAAAAACACAGATAAACCAGTCAACCTCACTAATCAAATGTCAAACTAGATGGTCATTATGACCAATCCCTTCTGTCTTTTGTCTCAGGTTGAGCAGAACATTTTAGTTTATGATAAATCACAGTAAAAAAAAAATCACAATATAAGACACATTAAAGCTGTGTTTAAAGCAGGGGTCAGCAACCTTTTTGTCATGAAGTGCCAATTTTGAAGTTTCTGAGCTAATCACATGTATAAATACATATTTTACATAGAAATATATAAACAGAGAAATAGTACAGAACCTTAAATATTTCTGAAGCAATTTTAATTCTTTAGTTTGTTTGTTTTCAGGTTTAAATTAGACTTTGAAGAACAGATTTCCATTATATTTGGTAATTCATGCATTTATACTAATCGGATAGCTATCTATTTTGTCAAAACTGTTCTATTTACACTTGGCAACATAAATGTGTCTCCGCAAAACGAATATAAATCTAATCTTTAATTCCCGTGCTATAATAAAATTTAACAGAGTTCACATCAAAGGTACTCTGTCATAACTGGCCACTGGGAGCTGTTATAACATGCTCTCACATATTTAGTTTTTACCATTTTAGGAGGAGTAAAATTTATATATTTGGTTTCAACAACTAGATGCATTTTGTCTAGTTTCAACTGAAATTCAAAAAAATGCCCTCTTTTTCGGTCTTTTCACAATTGGACAGCTATCCAATCAGAGAAAACACATGAAGTGACCAGGTACGCATGAACAGAGTTTCCACATGTATCATAGTCATTTTGGTGTGTGTGTGTGTTTTTAATAGGACTCAATGTACTTGGTTGAAAATCTCCGAAATGTATAGCATTGACTACATACAGCAGAACAAGCTGTAAGCTGTCAGATGTGTGCGCGTGATGTGCAATGGTCGCGCTAATGGTTTATCAGAGCTGCGCGCTTTCATTGACTTGCGCAGTTTAATTCTCACATTTTAATAGCATTTATAACTCCTAACTTAATAAAAACAGGCTGTGTTACTATGAGGAATGATTACCTTAGAATGTAGATCTGTATGCAGGTACGAGGCACTTTATCTGAATGAAATACATACACCATTCTTGCTTTTGCTCACGTGCCAGTGATTACCCCTCATAGTGCCATAGGTTGCTGACCCCTGGTTTACAGTGTAATATACTCTGAAAAAAAAGAAACATGATTCATACCTGTGCTTTATACCTTCATAACTGTTTCCAGGATGATGATTATGACCCGGTGCCTGAGATCAGGAAGGATCATTTTGAGGAAGCCATGAGATTTGCTCGTCGGTCTGTTAGTGATAATGACATACGGAAGTATGAGATGTTTGCTCAGACTCTTCAGCAGAGCCGTGGATTCGGGAACTTCAGGTACTCAAACAAACAAACACACAAATCAAAGGTAACTCATGCCACTTCATACCTTAATCTCTTTCATTCTTTGACTCATCTTCAGGTTTCCTACGGCAGCTCAGTCGGGTGGAGGTCAAGGGTCAGGCCAAGGCTCTGGGGGTCATTTCAGAAATGATGGAGATGATGATCTCTATCAGTGATCAAGGTCAACAATCCTCGATCAGCCCAACACCTGGTGTGTGCAACAGGGAGAGAAGAGATGAAACTCACTTGCTATTGGAATCTGCACATTATGATTATTAATAGTGAAAAACAACCATATCTGTATGTTTTTTTCCCCCAGTCTGACAGGGATTATAGTAAATTAGGGATTTATAAGTAAGAGATTATGATCTCTTTTAGGTGTGCTAGAAAAAAATCTCAGAAATATTCAATTTAATGCCTATTATTCACATTAAATTTTAAAATGATGTTGTTAAATACATGTGTTGATGTGAATGTGTGTCTGACATTAATAAAGGAAATTTAATTAAACCCCTCTGGCTGTAGAAACCACTTTCTAATGTCACCATAATGTCAATATTTTATATATATAATATTCAATACAAGACAGTAAACTCAACTTTGTTTAAACGTTTAATTTAACTAGGCTAAGAAAATATCCCTTACGAAAAATAACCATGGTTTTACTTTGAAAACCAAAATACCACAGTTATTCGATGGTAACCACAAATTAGCCATGGTTTTGCTACAAAAACCATAAATACATGCATGAATACATTAAATGAAGAGAAGCAGATCGAGTTTACCGTTAGTTTTTGAATTTCTGTGGCGGGCTTCCTGTCACTTCTCGGACTTAGAAATGAATTGAAATTTCTGAAGCATTTAAAGTTAGCTCGTCAAGTAAACACTTAAGATGTCAAATTTATTAGTATACCTTTATGGAACATTATAACGAGTTTGGGATAAAAGTCAATCTCAATTATTTAATTAAACGCTATAATTAATAGATCCCGATTAATGCTAATGTCAACTGTCTCTCAGTGACTGAAAAATAATAATAATAATAATTAATGATTGCGCTTTTGTTGCATTTTTATTAATGAAGGGGGCAGAAAATTGTATGTTATGCTGATACTGAAATCTAACGTCCACGTAACGTACGTGTGTTACGAAAGCAGCAGCAACATCAGTGACTGATTTTGTTGATTTTTGAGTTAATTTTTAACAGTCTTTAGGGAGATCTTGAGGCGGAACGGTATCATTAGTGTCGAGGACGTTCAGGAGTGTGTTACTCGTTGCGCGTGTTTACTTCCTGCGCAGACCGGAAACTTCAGATGGTCTGTGGAGGTGACCGACTGCCAGTGTGCAGAATTGATTTGCTTTCTGCATTATACGCGGACTTATTACTCTCTGTAGTTGGACGTTAAACTGTTTTTGCTGTCGGTGGTGATATACTGCGTTCAGAATGGGTTCTCATCTCGTGCGGAGTTATATCACGGAAAGAGACGCGGCGCCAGACCCGCAGAAGCCGTCTGCATATGACCCGAATCTGGGCTTCGCGAAGCGGGAGGAGAGAGGTGAATTAAAACCGTTCAAATACACTTCATCAGCGCATTTCAGACGCTATCCGTCCCCGTCAGACTTAAATCAAGTCTCTAAATATGAACCGCGAGTCTTTAGGTCCTCAGATTGACTTTGAACCTCAGGTCCAGTCCTGCCAAAATGTGTGTTTAGTTATCAGTTATGACCTGAGTTTATGTAGTGTTGGTGTCATTATAACTCAAATTCATGTAGAGTTGACTAAAGAACATTGTTCCCCAAAACACAATACCTTTAACACAGTTTTAATATAAACTCTTGAGATATGGGACAAAACACAATAAACCTTTATGTTAAAAATAAATAAATTCTTCAAAATAAAATACTTAAATTACATCTAAAGTAAACCTGGATATTTTAGGACATTCATTGCTTTTATTTTCAAATAATTCTCTATACTTGGAAAATACATGTAATTTCGCCTGTTCTCAGCATGAGTTCACAATGTAAAACTGCCAAAGTGTTTAAAAAGGCAACATGAAATATGAATTTAATTTGAAAGGCAGAGCTCTGTAATATATCAAACAATGCAAAAAGTAAGTCTTGATCTTGAATTATATTTTCCATTAAAAAATAAAATAAAAAAATTTAAAGAAAAAAGTTGTCCTCACTTTGTGTCAACTCCGTCAGATGTTTTATAATTCTGAATAAATCAGGTAATGTCATCTTTAACTCATTGTGGATCTCACAGTAGGAAACAGTCCTGGAAGTTTTATATTTTTTAAATATTTTATACACAATATATTGAGGTCTCTGCGTTCACAGCTTTAAAATGTCAATTCTGTCATCCCGGTGTAATAGTTTCTGTAAATAGTTGTGGGATAAATCTTGCCATTTTTATGTTTATTAAGGCAGCTACAACTGAGATAGTGTGAGTGTGTGTGTGTAATATATATATATATATATATATATATATATATATAATACAATATTTATTTCAGATTTATGTACTTGAATTGCATAAATTTCCACCCATTTGGATTACAGATTTAACATATAATGAAATGTATTTAATCTGATACATTTTAAATGAATATTGCTTGTTCCATTGCTAGCCATAAATATGTATATTTTAATTTATGAGGGGATTCAAACTTTTTCCCCTTTGACTCCAGGTAATGCTGATCTGTCATATCTTGGTCACTTTTCTGTCATGTAATAAAACCGACTGTAAGAATGAACTTAACATATTTATTATAGATTGTCTATTTTATTTTATTGCGAAGCTCAAATTTTTTGCGTTGTGTTCCTCTCAGTAATGGTGGCGACGCAGGAGCAGATGAACCTGGCGATGCTGCCGGTGGAGCAGCGCGACTACTGCGCACACTACCTGCTCAAATTCTTGAAGTGCAAGAGAGACAACTTTCCAAACTTCTTGGCCTGCAAACATGAGAGACATGATTGGGACTACTGTGAACATCAGGAGTAAGAAATGCTCTTCTCAATCAGTCTGTACTAACACATATTCAGACAAATGTGTCCTATTATAGATGCCGGCAGTCCATTTAAGACTGTTTTTAATTGATTTTAAATTAGCAGTTTGATGCAGGATCCTCAGGCTTGAAAAATCTGCCTTTGAAAGTTAATTTGGTTCCAAAAGTAATTCTGTTATCTGCTGCTCACACTAAATTGACATTCCTGCTAGATTCATTTAGAAGAGTAACATTTAAAACATTTTAGCATTACCCTGAATACAAAACACTTTATTATAATTGGTCATTAACTGCATATGAAAAAAAAACCCAAAGCTGTTTTTGCAACTTTTCATTTTTTTTATAATTATTTAAATACCTTTATTACTAAAGTCCCCTGTTTTAAATGTTGAATGGCCTACAATTGTTACTAAATAAATCATTATAGATTCTTAAAGGTCCATTGTGTAACTTTTGGCTCTCCAGCGGTCAAAACAAAACTGCATGCATTTTTCGGAAGAACATTGTTTTGGTTGTGCTTTGGTTCTGCGGGACATTGCACATGAATATGGCTATCCAACTGCTCAGAAAACATTCAATACCAAGATATATAACCAGTTTAGATGGAAAGGATCTCAAGCTGACTAGCTGAAGATGTTACTATAGCTTTAGCCATTAATAGACACTGTACTTCCTTGAAAATAAATTCCAGCGCTACAACAACCATAATGAAATGACCCTTCACAATAGATAATGCTTAACAATGAACTCTCTTAGAGAGATATATATGGCAATTTATGTTTAATAAAATCCCTGTTTCGCCATCTCCGAAAAGCCAAGCCAATGTTGATTCTTGTTTTATTACAAGCTCTGTCACGTTCTCTTTTTGCCAGCAGAAAAAAAAAAAAAAGCAGACTCTCCCCTGTTTGGCGTTTTTTTTTTTTTTTTTTTTTTTTTTTTTTTTTTTTTCCTTCTCGAAACAGGTGATTCTGTGGAGACTGGAGATTTAGGCCCTGTCCACACAAACACAGGTTTTTTTTTAAAGCCGCATCTTTTTCTCTGCGGTTTGGCCACACGCAAACACACTTTGTGAAACCAGAGTTTTTGGCCAGTGACGTTGTAGTGTGCACTGTTACTTCCTTTGTTTGATGTCAGATTGTGTCTGAAGGATGTAATAGTAGCCAAAATATTGCTGCTAATAACTGTGCAAACAGGGCTTATCACATGTATACAGATACATGTACAGTACTCCCATTATATTGCGAAACGGAGGCGTCCGAATGCAAAACTTTGAATATGTTTCATTGTATTGTTCTGGTTTCTGGAATTAATAATAATAATTATAATAGTAATAAAATGCTTAATAAAATGACAATGTTGTTAGCCTACCGGAACCGGTAATAAACTTTTTTCCAGGCTTCTGATTGGCCAACATGGCTTTTAACAGCGCGTTTTCGTGTTTTCATGTGGACTGAGATTTTTTTTTTTTAAAACAGAGCTTGTGTGGACGTGATTTTTTTATTTTTTTTTATTTATTTATTTAAAATAAATTAATTTTTTTTTAAAAAATTTATTTTAAACAAAAAAGGAAAAACTCAAATTTTACACAAAAAGCATCCTGTCTGGTCTAAAATATAAACATATAATTGGTAATGGCTTACTATAGTGAATCAGGGTAAGACAAAAACACGTTTTGCAAGAAGGATTGATGGGGTATTGGCTCATTAAATTTTGAAAAGGAAAAAAAAAAAGTTATATAGTGTCAGTGGTGACATAAATCCCAAAGAACCTTTCAGTGAACTGTTCTTAAAAGAAACATTTTTTTCTTAGTTTCAAGAACATTTTAATAATCTGAAGAACCTTTTTTTTTTTTTAATTAAATAAACTTTTGTGCAATTAAAGTTTCCATGGATGTAAAGCCCGAGATACACTGCACAATTTTAGCAATCCTATAAGATCATTACTTTATCACACTGTGCGACATCGATCTATTGTACGATGATGACACCCGTTGACTCGTGAGCTACGATGCAAGTTTCTATAGAAGAGTCAGCTAGTGGTAAACAAAACACAGTTGTAGTTTTTATGTGCTGAAAATAAAAAGGAAGCGGCGAAAGAAGAAGGGAAAAGAGCTTGAGGTAAGCAGTTTTAAGTTAGCGCCATGTCGCTTTGATTTCGTCGCATTTTTATTGGCTGGTCGGTAGACGTAGGTGGTAGCAGCAGCGTTGATCATGCTGAATTTCTGTCACTGTCAGAAAATGATTGTAGGCTATCTTTGGTTGCAAGACCAGGAAAACAGCCGTCTTTGAACCTCTCTCACTGTATGACATGGGACCACCGGTTCAGAGCCACAGTCACAGAAATCACCACGATTGTTTCATGATGGCAAACTTTCGTCTGGGTAAAGCCAAAAAAAATCGTGCAGTGTATCCCGGGCTTTAAATGTTCTTCATGGAACCATCAATGCCAATAAAGAACATTTATTTTTGTGTATGTGAATCACACTTAATACTGTGGTGATCACCAGTCATGCAAAAACATATATAATTATTTTTTGTTTGCTTAATTTGTATTGGTGTGATTCTTAAACATGGTTGTCTTATTCTTTGCAGTTATGTGATGAGGATGAAAGAGTTTGAGAGAGAGAGAAGACTGAACTTGAGGAAGAAGAGGATCGAGGCGAATGCAGCATAAATATCCAGCCTTCATTCATTTCTCCATTTTCTGTGTATATAAATAGCTCTCTCAATAATAATAATAAAGATTATCTTGTGAGCTCAACAGAATGGATCATGTTCTTAAAACATACTGAGTTTCTGGATAAAAGATAAAAAGTGCAAGTTGCACAACCAATCCAGCAGAATATAAAATGTTGCACACTTTTCTTGAATTACACTGCACATTACCATTTGTAAATATTTGGACAAATCACAAGACAATAAGTTATTTTTCTTCTTTTATATAAATTGTTAGGTCAACAAAACAGATCGAACATCTGCAGTTTGTGCCAAGTTACCTTTAGCTTCACACGTACTAATAATCACATACAGTGTGGTGTGTCTGAAGGAAACTCGTCTCTACAGGGATGAATACAGTTGATGGTCTTTGACCAGATACGTCAGGTCCTCCTGTTAGTGTTTTGAGATCATCACAATGAATTAAAGCAGAACTAAATGTCTTTACTGAGGTCACAGCTATCACATTGTCAGTGCATATCAGAGATCATTAGCATGTAGTACACTCAAAATACAGAATGACTCCCAATAATGGAGCACAAACAAGATACAGAGGGGGAAAACTACATGTTTGACCAGTTTCTCTCAAAGCTTCTATAGATGTTAAATGATTAGATGAGGGGAATCTAATGAAGAAACGTCCAGGTCTGGGGGAACAAAATATTTTTCAAGAAGTAAATGACCCATTAAAGATTTTGTATTGTGACATTGCTTTCGTGACAAGTATGCTCTTTTCTCTCCAAGTTTTCATAAATGTAATGCAATATATATTTAGTAATACAATACAAAATAAATCACATTGACAAGACACAATGATTTTATTACCATGTTGTAAACTTACAATTTTACAATGTCAATGGTATTTATGTCGTCAATTATGGTCTTAAAATGTGCTCTACTGTCTTTGTGCAAAATATTAGAATTATGATCTGGACATGCTCTTGACAGTTTTCACGATGATAAAGATATCATCCAACCCATAGGGGGCGATATTGAGCCATTAGAATTAAGCTTTCGAGGTTCTGGATCTGAGTAGACTTTATTATTATTATTCAGAATCAGTCCGTTTTAAGAGAGGAGCAGTGAACAAATGCCGGATGTATAACGAATGGAGGCAGACCATGTGCAGTATAAAAGAGACGATGGGGAGGACGAGAGAAGAAAGGTTAAAAAGACGAGAGGAATACTGCGTGACTGTCCTACAGGATGAAGGGAAGGATGGGAGAGCGGAGCGTGGGATAGTCGCGGAACTCCTTCAGGTAGCTGCGGTGTTTCCCTTTTGCCCACACGGTCATCTGAATGAAGCCCACCAGGGTGAAGAACGCCACGGGCAGACACTGGGTCATCAGAGTGAAGCCCAGCCACGATCCCAACTGCGTTCACACAGAAAGACCAGAGGAAATTCAGTTCATGATATAAAACATACTTCAGCTACAATCCACACATAACACAAATCATTACAGACACTGGGGGTTTTGGGGTGAAAAATGACATGGGGGGGAAAAAAGGGTTTGCTTAATGAAAATAATATTTTTGTGACATTCAAGATTGTTTTGCATTGTGGATAGTTAAGCACATTTGCCCCTGAATCATTACTTTAATATATTTTTTTTCTCCATTATAGTAATGAAAATAATAAAAAAAATTACTATATTAATGTAATAAGTAAAAAAAAAAAAAATCAGTACAAATGAATAAAATATACTACACGTAACAGTAATGACACATTTTGGGAGAGGAGGGTGTCATCATTACAATAATTATTCTCATAAAATAGTTCATATGAATTTTCACAATGCAAAAATATCATAATGGTAGATTGCATTCATGTAATGCCATTTTTGTCTTGTCTGATTTGAGGCGTTTCCCGATGTTTTTCGTGAGCGTCACCCTTGTGTTCACACTTGTCATGTTTGGTTCGATTGCTCTGTTAGTGCGGTTCATTTGAACATGTGTGAACGCTGCCATCCGAACCCTGGTGCGCACCAAACAAAACCCTGGTGCGGACCGAGACTGCTGAAAAGATGGGTCTCGATCCGCTTCCAAACGAACTTTGGTGCGGTTCGAATGATATATGAACGCAACACAGACCAAAGACAGGAAGATTGACTAGAAAAAATGATATGCGTTATGATTATGTCCTAGTCGCAAGTTTGCCCATCACAGGCATACTTTACTTTTTCAGTGGATAAGTAATCTAATTACAGAAACGCGTTACTTAGTAACACGTTACACCCAACACAGCTCGCAACTACGAGAAAAAACTATATGCGGTCCTTTTCAGGGTCTCATCTTCCTGTTTTTGTTCGTTTACATGTCTTTGGTGCGGTTCGAATGATATATGAACGCAACCCGGACCAGAGTTCGTTTGGAAGCGGACCGAGACCCATCTTTTCAGCGGTCTCGGTCCGCACCAGCGTTCAGATGGCAGCGTTCACACATGTTCAAATGAACCACACTAACAGAGCAATCGTACCAGGGTTCGTTTTAATCGAACCAAACATGCCAAATGTGAACACACCCTTAGTGCGGTTCAAAAAGCTCTGAAAAGAGGAGTCTCGGTCCACTTCCAAACGAACTCTGGTGTGGTTCGAATGATATATGAACACAACAAGGACCAAAGACATCTAAACTAAACAAAACAGGAAGATGAGACCCTAAAAAGGACAGAATACTTAAACATATCATTTTTTTCTTGTCATAGTCGCAATGTCACAGTTCGGTACAGGTGTCAGAACAGTCTCTCACAGCAGTGTGTGACAGAGAGGGATTTCTGTCGCCGTTTTGATATTTTATAAGCTCTTCACAGATTCTCAGCAGGTCAAAATACCATCATATGTTCACACATACACACATATTTATCTCAGCACACAGCATTTTTTTTTTTTTTGGTCCAGACCAAACAAACCAGGCAAATCGAACTACAAGTGTGAACGCAACCTTAGAGTTTTGTTTTATCGATATATAACTTTGCTGATTCTGATCACTAACCTGATTAAACAACATTTGAAAACCTCTTTGAGTTTGTCTATGAGCTGGACTTTGGCATAGATTTATTCTTTGGATCAGGTTGAATCTATTACAACCTAACCTGACCCAAACTAATTGTAACCTCACAAGTCAGAGTGTAATTATTATAAATGTCTCAGCATCTGGTTTAAAATCTTTATAAGAATACAAAAGAAAAAACAATGCCGAATCAGCACAGTTTTCAATAAAACGACAGATTCAGGCATCTGGGTTGAATGTGGGCATCTGAGCGGAGAACATCCTGACCTCATAAGTGTAGTTGGGGCAAGAGACCAGCAGGAAGATCCAGGTAAAGGGGTTTTTAGTCGGGTACGGGATCTTCCTGGTCTTAGATCCTGCAGAAGAAGAAAATAATCCTTACTTTTGGCAGTCTTGATCCAATAATAAGCCAAGTAACAGATAAAAAAAAAAAAAAAAAAGCCAAGTAAATGTATTACAGAAAGTGTATATCTAAACCAGAACTTCAGCATGGGATCCTACCTGGTGGTCTGAGATTTCTTAGGGCAATGTGGATGGAGAAGTTTCCGATCTGACAGAACTGTGGCCATAAAAAGATCATTAGTCTTGAGCTCTGACCTGAGATCAGTTTCATCACGCATATTATGACTGAGATATACTGTATCACACTGATCCTGTATAAGAGCTGATCTTACCAGGAACACGATGAGGGCCAGTCTGATCTGCTGCTCTCCATAGGCTGTAATGCAAACAAGAGCGTGAGTCGTGAAGCTGAACACACATTTCGGTTATCTGCTGACATCAGAAATGACACCACCAGATAATGCCAGTGTCATTTATAAATAAATGCAAAAACAAAAAAGAAGGAAACAGTACATGAAGCCTAAAGTGGTTAGTAAGGACTCACTGGGTGGCGTGTACAGCGGGTGGTTGATGTAATAAGCCATCCAAGCTGCAAATCCCCAGTAGTATGTGCAGTTCTGCAAAAACACACAATGACATGTTTTAATATTACTGCAAAGGTCTGATAATATCTAAAAATATTACTATGACAGGCTGAACAGGAAGACTGTTTGAGAATGTAGGTCTGCAAAGTTTCAAAGACACAGTGCAGATAAATCAAGTTATTTTCTCCCAAAAGAAAGAACCAGTTCTGAACAGCTGAAACGAGTCGTCAGTAACGTTTCCTTCACCTGCTATCGAAAATGTCCTACTTCCAAGTCATGATTACGAGCTCGTGACATTCAAGTGCTTTGTTGTCGGAAAGAACAGGAATTATGGAGGACACTAGATTTATTCTTCCCTTTTTGGGGGGAAAATCTTATTAAAGTAATAAAAAGTCATTCACAGCGCTACCTAAATAGGTTGCTGATGATTCTGGAATTTCGGTCAAATACAGGCTATTTCCGCTGTGTATAAAACAAACAATATTCTTCAAATGATTATTCATATGCACTATTTTACATGTAGCTGTGGAAAAAATTAAGGAGAACGATTGCTGCTGCGACTGGTATTCTTTATTAAAGTTTATAGGACGCACAACTGGGTGTCAAAATTATCCCTGAGCTTCCCAGTGGTAAATACGACTCTAGAGGGCATTCATGTCAAACTCGTAAACTCATAATTATGGTAATTCTGGTAGCACGTGAAGGCAGTATTATTCCAGTGTTGGTTCCTGCACCAACCTACATGTAAAAAATTTGCATAATGCCAGTCTATAGTCTCCATCAGAGCAGAGTACGCCAATCACAACAGACTGGACCATCTGACCAATCAGAGCAGATGATTATTAACTGCATAAATTAAAAAGCCACTGGGTGGCTGAATGTGAATCGTAAAAGTTTCTATATTTCTGGTATATTCAAAAACATATGATTCTGTTTCTCTACATTGTAGTCGTGTCTTGACATGCTCACACTTGCAACAATTGCTAGTTTCAGTAAGGGTCATTTCCAGCTCCAGCAGTTTCCACAGTGGCTGTTTCTTAGAAATATCTATCTATTATTATTATGTGTAGTACAGGATGTGTGCTCAGAGAGAAATAAAGATTAATCGATCAACATGAATCAATCATATAGGTTTTGATTGGCCATTAATAATTTCCTGAACGATGCATACCACATGTGAAGAAAGATGACATCTTTATTATGCCATAATTTAGCAATATGACTGAACACTTAAATGTCACTGATGAACTCAACATACAAATGTGTGTGTGTGTGTGTGTGTGTGTGTGTGTCCTCTGAGAAGTCGTATATCTCACCTTGAAGATGTTGCGGAGCGGCATAGTCCCGTGCGAGAAGCGATGGACGAACAATGTTTCCAAAAGTCTCTTAACGTAGTGGAAGGAATGACACATACATGCCAAACTACAACAACAAAACACTGTATTACCCATCAGCCTTCTGAAGCTTTTACTGTGGCAAAATGTCAATAGACACTTATATGGATATTAACATTTGCATGGAGCCGATCAAAGTTGTTTCTTTATTGTTATGACAGTAAATGCTCAAATGTCAACTGTGAAATTAAAAGCATTTTCTTGTGCATTTGTTGCTGTGGCGTTAAGACTTACTGTACAACCCAGTGTTTGCTGGTGGTGAAGTCATATTTAGGTGCATAAATAAACGGGACTCGGAAGTAAAACATCAGATATATCAGCAGAGGGCCGGCGTACTCCGTCAGAAACACCTGAGAGAGAGAGAGAGAGAGAGAGGAACAGCACATAAGCATTATAACGCGTTCATGAGCTGAGTTCCTCAGCTGTCGGGAAACACGTTCACGTTTCCATGTTATAAATATCTCATGCTCTCACAGAGATAATGTGACAGACACTAAATGGGCCAGTTAAGAGAGACAGATTAACACACAGCCACACAAACACTCACATAAGCACATATAAATGCACATAATCGAGTGAAATTATAACATTAATAAACACTGAGCTCTGGCTGAGGTTTACATGAACAGTCAGATGAAATCTTGCCTTAGTCAGGTTAGACGCTATATTAAATGTGGATGAAAGCTAAGCTGTGAGGGATAGACTTGGAGTCGTGGCTGATACAAAAACACAGATATCAAGTACAGATTATGTGCTTTTGAATTTAATGCAAGTTTTAATATCATTTTGCGTGATCTTTATAGGCATAATGACAGCGATAATGAATAATTCACCTCAGATCTTGAAAATAAATGAGGCAAGAACGTTCAAACCTCAATGTGAACAAGTCTATTCTATGACAAAGATTGTATCAGTCACTCGGTATGTATTTTTATTAATGTTAAAATGGTGTAATATTTATGAAGTTGATTATGTACTTATCCATTTGGCTTCAAGTGCAGTGTGCTTTGCAGAGAGACTCCGCCCACACTCTTCTGATTGGCTGTGCTTTTTGATTGATTCTGTCATGTCTTGTAGTCGTGTCACATCTGATGTGTACAGACACTTGTCGCTGGAATCTTATCGCAACCTTTACGGCATTAAAACATTGCGTAAAGGTTGTTTTCATTTTCACAACTCACAACTTTCTAAACTGTTTGATGGAGTTTTTGTCAGGTGAACAGCTGGTTTGTTGTTAAACAACAGTACAATCCACTGAACGCACTGCATTCTGTCCCTCACAGCCTTTTTCACTCCTGTCAAGAAAAAAAATATGGGACTATCCTGACTAACGTCTATGGTATGAGCTCATTTGCACAGTGTGTGAGAGAGAGAGAGAGAGAGAGAGAGAGAGAGAGAGTGTGTGATTGTGAGTACATGAGTATGTGTGTGTGTGTGTGTGTGTGTGTGTGTGAATGAGTGGGTGTGATTGTGAGAGAGTGTGAGCATGTGTATAAGTGTGTGTGCGCGCGCTTGTTTTCATGATTTATGAGGACACAAATTTGTATAATGACATGGGTATTACACTGGTATTACAACGTAAACATGTTTTATGAGAACATTTAATGAATCCTCATATTTAAAATAGCTTTAAAAGGTTAGTTCACCCAAAAATGAAAATTATGTCATTTATTATTCACTCTCATGTCGTTCTCCACCCGTAAGACCATCTTCGAAACACAAATTAAGATATTTAAAAAAATAAATAAAAATCAGATGGTTCAATGAGGCCTGCATTGACAGCAATAACACTCCCTTTTTCAATGCCCAGAAAGCTACTAAAAACATATTTAAAACAGTTCATGTGACCACAGTGGTTCAACCTTAATATTATGAAGCGATGAGAATACTTTTTGTGCGGCAATATAACAAAATTGCGACTTTATTCCACAAAATCTGGTGATGGGCGATTTCAAAACACTGCTTCATGAAGCTTTGAAGCTTAACGAATCATTTGTTTCAAATCAGTGATTCAGAGCGCCAAAATTTCAGTAAACGAGGCTTCGTTACATCATAAGTGTTTTGAAACTTCAATAACTCACGTGACTTTGGCAGTTTGATACGCGCTCCGAACCACTGATTCAAAACAAATGATTCGTAAAGCTTCGAAGCTTCATGAAGCAGTGTTTTGAAATCGCCCATCACTAGATATTGTTGAATAAAGTCGATATTTTGTTGTTTCTGGTGCACAAAAAGTATTCTTGTCGCTTCATAACATTAAGGTTGAACCACTGTAGTCACATGAACTGTTTTAAATATGTTTTTAGTAGCTTTCTGGTCATTGAAAAAGGGAGTGTTATTGCTGGCGACGCAGGCCTCACTGAGCAATCAGATTTCATCAAAAATATCTTAATTTGTGTTCTGAAGATGAACGAAGGTCTTACAGGTGTGGAACAACATGGGGGCGAGTATGTCTTTTTTAGGTGAACTAACCCTTTAAAAACATACTAAACAATGTTTTATTAAAAATGTAAAAATGCTGAATGTTTTCTGTGATGGGTAGGTTTAGGAGTAGTGGTTGTGTAGGGGGAGAGAATGTACAGTTTGTACAGTATAAAAACCATTATGCCTATGGAATGTCCTCACTAAGATAGCAAAACAAACCTGTGTGTGTGTGTGTGTGTGTGTGTGTGTGTGTGGTCTCTCACCGTGACCCAGCTGATCTGGGCTCCCAGGTCTCTGAAGTAGAAGGTTGCAGTGGTTCCCACAGGCAGGTGCTGCAGCACGTCCTCATCCTTCAAAGACTTCCCCTCTGCACCACAAGCCCATAATGCATCAGCAAATGTCTACTAATAGAAACCTTCATCTCTACAGATGTACAATGGAAATGTAACAATAGAATCTATCCTTTATATTTAACCCCTTAAAGAACAGTGTCAGTACAATGTTTGGCTTAACTTAACCAAGTTCCAGCTTAACTTAAGCAGTTTGCTCCAAAAACAGTATCTAGAACCGTCAGGTAAAAACCTAATATTGATTTTGTTGTAAATCTTATTTAAACCTACACCACAGACAACATATATAATACCCAGAAACAGTCAGCAAGAGCTTTGACAGCATGAATCTCTTATCATGCTAACAGTAAATGTCAGCAGAGACAGATCTAAGGTCCAATCAGTCAGTCGAGATAATGGAGTCATGTTGAACAAAAGTTCAATACGTACTGGGATCCAAACGAATGGACTGTCGGGCCGGATACCACTGAGGGTCTGAAACAAACAAGGAAAATACAAGAAAACAATTACAGCACAGTAAAATACACATGCACACATTTTAAACTACCTTTCAAAAGTTTGGGGTCAGTATTGTTTTTTAAAGGAATCTCTTCTGCTCACAAAGGCTGCATTTATGTGATTAAAAACACAGTAAAACAGTAATATTGTGAAATATTATTACACTCTAAAATAACTGTTTTCTATTGTAATTTAGCATTATTACTCCAGTCTTCAGTGTCACATGATCCTTCAGAAATCATTCTAATATGATGATTTGCTGCTCAAGAAACATTTCTGATTACTGTAACAGCGGACAACGGATGTGTTGTTTAACGTGGAAAGCATGGAAGTGTTTTTTCCCCAGGATTTATTTAAAATAGAAATCTTTTGTAACATTATAAATGTCTTTCTTACTAGTCCCAAACTTCTAATTGGAAGTTAAAGCGAAGTGAAGATCAGAAATTAATTTATACTCACGACTCTTGTGGAACATGGACTTGATTTCCCCGATAGTGGCATTGGGCTCAACCTGCCAATCATACAAATGTTAGAGTGTGTGTCTGAAATGAGGGGTAAATTTAGCTACAATCCCCAGGCGACGTGACTATAGTACAGCAGCTGTTCTGAGAGACAAACAAAACACCAAACAAACAGACCCACGAACACAAACATGACCAACTGACCAGATATCCCAAAAGACTCAAAGGTCTGAGTTTAACAAACAGCTGGGAGATTTTAGACGTCTTCCGCCTCAACAATTCCTCCAAGAAACTGCTTGATCTAATGGTTGTGCATGTTCTGTCAGTATAGCAAAATAATTACTGAATGTGAAACCAATTGAAAGCAGGGATAATTGGCATTGTGGGATTGGAATAGCAGTTCATGTCTCAAATTCAATGATCTTTCTCCAACCTACATGATCTTAAATACTCCAAAAACTTAATGAACATGCAAGAGCTCAGTGCTCAGATGTATTTTATCATGAAAACCACTGCAATATGACACTCCCGCTTAAGAAATGTCTGTAATTCACAGTGTTAAAGGTGCAGTAAGCGATTTTTCAGAACTCTTGTAGCCAATCAGCCGTTTCCACTCGTGATGGGGGAGGAGAGAGAGTGAGCCAATCAGCCGTAGGGGGCGTGTCCACACACGATGGGGAGTAAAGAGTGAGCAAATTTAAAGTAGGGGGCGTGTCCACTCATAATGAGGTAGGAGAGTGAACCAATCAGCAGTAGGGGGCGTGTCAAGATGGGGGAGGGGAGAGTGTAAGCAAGAGGGAGATTTGAAGAAAGACTGTAGAAAGAGAGATGTCTGAGAGACATTACAAAAGAGAAAAGGTTAGAGGAATGTCACTGAAAGGGTTATGATCAGGCAAGAGCTTTAGGACCCAAGGTAATATTAGAAAAGCTTTGTAGCGCTGGAGAGACTGAAGCAGGAAGACCTGAAAACAGAAGCCGAGGTTGTGATGTTTCTGCTCCATATGGGAACATTGGTTTTGAGTGTGTGGTGCTGCCGACTAACAATGAACTCCTGCTCGTATATACTTGTGTACTGCATGTTCATTTTTTGTTCTTCCTCATCATTTCCACTTCATTTTTCATGAAGCATTATTTTGCTTCACTTCTGCTATGGTAAAGAGACAGCCACTCTTGCATTGTGCATTTTGGGGGCGGAGCAATGAAGAGAGGGGTGTGTTTGTTTGGGTTGATTTCAAATATCAACAATGTTCAACAATGATTCTCAGAAATCGCTTACTGCACCTTTAAGGATCAAAAACAACCTTGGTGCCAAGTACCAACATCTTTTTTATTTTTTTTTATTTTAGCATTGAAAGTACCCTTTGATGCACCTTAAAGTAAACTCAATGTCATTCTCTGTGAATGTTATCATTAATAGTATATATTAAAACAGTCTGTATTAAAGAATCTTCTTGAGCTGATCATTTCTTTTTGCCTTGTACGTATGACGTCATCATCGCAGCATTCCTCTGTGACATCACAACACCAGTAGCCAGTGACATCACAGGGGAAGCGGCAGTTAATCCAAGGACATACGAGTGCAATCCTCGATAATCCTGCAGCGTGGCTCCTGACATTCTAGAGGCCTCATTACGGCACCTCCTTACAGGGACGACTAAAGCAAGACCTCAAGCCAGAGGTACAGCTCCATGCAAAAGTAAACCACAACCCTGAGCGCACGGCCCGGGCATTTTCTATAGATAGCACCACTGCAGGGATGAGAACTTCACATTTTACAAGGGGAAAAATGTATTCAGTCATTTGAAAGTAATCAAGAGTGAATGGAAAGTGAATTGACTGAAGCTAATGGTTACGTAGCAGCATCTATAAATGGGTAGTTATAAAATAACACTGATTTGAAAGATTTAATGCAAAGTTCATAACAGATTGGTTGGAGTTATTCACACATTTTTAATAGTATTTTAGCTTTTTGCAGCTTATAAGTTGCTTTGCTGCGCAGGATTATCGTTAACTAACACTAAAACCATCAAAAAACATTTTTGTATCTTAAAGTAAATGTTAACTGAAATATTAAAAAACTTTTTTTTTTTTCAGTTAGGTGCCAAGGCAACATTTAAAACACAACTAAATTACTAAAACTTAAAAATGAAAATATAAAAATGTATATATATATAAAAAAAATGATAGATAATTTTTTTAAAATAATAATAATAATAATAATAATAATGTGTATTAATGATAGTAAAATAACACTGCTGCAGCATGAGAAATAAACCTTTCAAAGCACAAACATCCCATGTTGTCTTGTAATTAATATGAGGTTGTAAAATGTGCATGTGCATAATTATGCAAGAGATCGTGCTGTTTAAAATGGTTTTAGATAAGGTAATGCATACAGGACGTCAAATATCCAAATGAAGGCAAGTGTCTTTCCTACCTTGTCCAGGAAGCAGAGCTTGTCCTTCGTCTTGGCGTCCAGAATCTCCACCTCGAAAAAGACAACAGCTTTCTTAGTCTTTTTAGCAGGTTTGCGTTTGGCCGGGGTGGGAAGCCCGGGTGCTGCCAGCATGGCCCCGTTCTGAGCCTTTTTGGGCTGAGTGGCCTCTAAAGCCAAGGCATCCATATTGTCTGCTTTAATTATCCACTTTCTCTGAGTTTTTAAACTTCTTTCCTCTCTTATCTCCTCTCTCACCTCCAGAAACAAGTGCAGGACTTTCTGGAAAGCATGAGCTTTACTGTCAGCTGTGGAAATAAATCTGTCTGTCTGAGCCCCCACCCCTCTCTCTCTCTCTCTCTCCCTCGCATTAACTCAACCCTCCCCTTCCTCTATGTTGTTGTCACCCTCTTGTTCATTTATACCTGTACATTTGGCCCACAGCCCTCCTAAAAACACATGCACAAACAATTAAACAAAACTTTTATCTCTTTCTCTCACTCACATGCACCCAATTCTCTTTTTTCCTCTGAACCTCCAGAGGAAACGTGACCCCTCTCCAGTCATCCCAGTATGTGCTAATTATAACTTGCCTTATGGATGCACACATGAACACACACACGAATGCAACAGAGCCCAGCCATGCCCTCATCAAGAGATCAGAACCAATATTTACACTATTAAGATTTTAGGTCTGCACCATTGTGCTGGGGTATATCTGCCAGTATAATAATAATGTAAAGGTTATTCTCACAAAAAAATATGTTTACATAAACATAGCCATTATGTTAAGACAGTGTCTTAAGATCTAGTATGACCCACTAGCAGTGTTGGGGGTAACGCATTACAAGCAACTTGAGTTACGTAATCAGATTACTTTTTTCAAGTAACTAGTAAAGTAACACAATACTTTTATATTTACAAAAACATTTATTCGCTGCTGACCTTCGAAGATCCAATTCAACCATACTAATAAGCAAAAATGACTTCAAACATCACATTTGTAATAAGCCTGAATCTTATTAATTTCACTTTTGGTGTGAAAAGGCCTTTATATTTGCCAAAAATATAACTTTTGTTGTTGTTGTTGTTAAAACAAACAAACAGCTCAGACCAAGTGAGAATAAGTAACGCAAAAAGTAATATAATGCATCCATAAAAAGTAACTAACGCAATTTTTTTTTTTTTTTTTAGGGAGTAATGCAATATTGTAAGGGATTACTTTTAAACGTAACTTTCCCCAACAATGCCCACAAGCAGTTAGTCAAAGGGCAGTCAGTCTTTTTTCGGTATCAAATTAGGCCAATGTATGTTTTTTTGTAACTGACTTTAAAAAGTTAGGCACAGATTTAAAGAAGAAGAAGAAGAAGAAAAAAAGACTAACTTATAAGACTAGTCTTAATGTAACTGGGCCCTGGTCATATTTAAACAAACAAACAAACAATAAAAAAAATAACCAAAAGGAAAAATATATATATTTAGGTAGAAGAAGTTAACTTGTAAACATATGTTGCACTATTTTCATGACAAATTAAGCAAATCTCTGAAATTATGATTCTGTTTTTTTATTATTATTTTTTTTAATAATTTAAATATATATTTTTATTATATTCGTCAAACATAAAATCATAATAAATAAAAGTTATCATTTAAAAAATAAAATAAAAAAAATATTCTACAAAAATAAGCTTCCTTTTCAAAATTTTGCGGTGAAAAATTACCCTGGTTTTCATTGGTTTATCGGGTAGCGCGCGCTGTTCGGAGCCGCACTATTTTAGGGAGGAGGAAGAGAGAGATTATTAATAACTTGAAAGGGCATGAGCAGATGACACTGGAGGAAAACCCCACTGCCACTGAGAGAAACCCCAACTGAATGGGACCTGCGAGGAACAGATCCAAAATTACTTTAAAGTTTACTTTGAAGCGAACTACAGAAACACTCCGCATGAGACAGCAGGAGCGACCGTTAAACGGTCCAAAGAAAAGCACGTGAGTGGTTTCCGCGCGCTCAACATTGACATTAACGAATACGAACTTATCTCTTATCGATCTTATGTGTTGTTATGTTAGCTGTGTTCGCCTCTTTCTTGATTTATTAGTTACTTAATACGACGAATTATATGTTTTATGTCCCTGAGAGATCTTCAAAACCTTTGGCGTCCTCTTGTGGACATCATAGAACATTGCTTATGTCAGTTTTATCAACAAGACTTTGACCGAACATGTCTTACATGTTCAATATGTGCCAAAGTGTTACATCAGCATGTACAATATCCTTAAAGACTACGGTTCTTCATTGGTCAGCTTTGATGTGCACTAATAGTACATTCACCCAGAAACATCCAACTACTTCCGGGTTTATGGAGAGCTAAGATTTGACTTAATTCTCTGCGAAGAATCCCACATAAACACACTTATTGAGCGAATACTCACCGTCCTATCACAGCACCTTTGTTTTAGGTCAGAAATTACAAATTGTGTTTACTAAAACACCGAACGACTAGTGAATACAAGGGACTAGTCAGTCAAGTGCACGCGAGGTACTCAAAACTACATTTCGTTTGTGACAAGCCATTTGATATCTTATACTTAGGCCTATCTCGAGGATGAACTTAATTGCAGCAACCACCTCTTATGTTGTAAGCGAGATTCCTGTTACACATACTGTGTCGTAATATGGGACAGGGGTTGTTTCAGAGTCTGCTGAGATGCGGTATGACTCTCTGGGCCGAGGCGAGCATTTAATGCAAACTACATCTCCCATTCCTACTTCAGGTCCAGTATGCATAATCTGTGATCTAACAGAATGCGTGTGTTCTTGTCTGATTCATAATTCTACATACCAAGCAATTATTTCCTATTAGGCCGACGTGCTTGTCACATAGTGTGTTCTCTATAATATGCAACCTCAGTAACGTCTTTATAACGTGTGTAGTTCATTCATTTCAATAGCATCAACTGAGACATACACGCCTATAAAATGAGAACTTTGAAAATCAGTAACAATATCTTACCTCGTAATGCTTCATTGTTGCAGTTTGAATGGCTTATCCCAGCGAGGTGAGAGACAAGCACGAAGTCCAATCAAGAGGAACGGAAGATGCTGCACATCCAATGAGCATTGAGCGCGAGCGTTTTCCAACAAATACAGAGATCTACGCTCGATCTTGTCATTGGCGAAACGCACCAGAGCCGCCTTTTTGACCTAGTAACCAATCGGAATCCGCGTTAAACAAATATTAAGCGCCGCCTAGTGGTGATGTGAGGCGAAAACATTGCGTGTGACGGCAGTATTTTGAAGACAACGATTCTTTGTCATAAAACAATCACAGATTGTATGTAAAATACCAAGCTAATATGTTCGAGTTTATATTAGAAGAAGGAGAGAGAAATGTTTATAATAAATAAAATAGAAAAATTACAATTTATTTAAATAAAATTAATTATATATTTTCATATAGGCCCTATTCTTAAATATTAGAACGATGCAAAAAAAAAAAAAAAAAACGCACTACCTGAAGAATGTATTTTTGTAGGTCACTCGGTCAGAACTGTACATGGATTATGCAAATGCGCGATTTACCAAGACGAAAACAGTGTACACATTTGTGTAGTCTATTGCTAAACTTTCTTATTTGTGAAAGGCATCCGTTTTAGGTTTAGTTTAGTTCAGTTTCGGCTTCAATTGTGTCCTGCAGGTCTTTGGGTGGAGCAGCATATTCACGTGGTTTCGGGTGTGGAAACAACCAGAGACTTTGAGACATTTCTCGAACTTTCCTCACCGTTTCAAATAGGGACGTGCCGCAGCGAGGCAGTGCATAAAAGCCGCAGGTGGATGAGACAACAGCTCTGCAATAAAGTTGTTCCGAGACCTATTTGCTAAGATTATTTTATCAAGTTGATGCGAACCGAACTCAACTGACAGGACTGGTCTGAAACCGCTGTTTCATATTTGGAGAATATCTGCGTAAAGACAATATACGCTCAATGGTGAAGATGGGGAAAGATTATTATAGTGTTTTGGGGATTCAGAAAGGCGCATCCGAGGATGAGATCAAGAAAGCTTATCGCAAACAAGCGCTCAAATACCATCCGGACAAAAACAAATCGCCCAGCGCCGAGGAAAAGTTCAAGGAGATCGCGGAGGCATACGACGTGTTGAGTGACCCGAAAAAGAAAGACATTTATGACAAGTTTGGCGAAGAAGGTGAGTAAAAATGTGTAACCATTTGTGCGGCTCTAACTGTTGCTCTGCTTAATGACACACTTTTAGCATTTAGTTTTAAACAACTGTGTTTAGAGATTATTTGACTAGTGTGTAAATGAGATCACGGACTCGGATTAGTTGATGATGACAGCATTCACGTATGTATACAAACTGTTGCGTGTCAGGTCGAGAAAGTCAACCTAGTCTAGTGAAACTACTAAAATGTTAATAAACTTCAGCTAACTTATAGAGCTGATGATGTGATGATGCGTTCTGGTTCGGTGCGTTCTGGAATGTTGCGTGCTTTGCTGGAAGATTCTGATGGTCACGTGGTAGAAAAAGGCGTAGTGCTGTCAGCAGTTCTGTGCACGTTCAGTGTTGTTCAGCAAGCTTCTCTTGCCAGTCTGGCCTTGGGCTAGGGTTGTCCCGTTCTAGATATATTTATATGACTATTATGACTATTTTTGAGGAATAAAAAGATAAAATATGTATAATTTAAGCCAAGGCCATAACCATGTCTTGAGCAATGTTTTTGTTTGTTTATTTAATTATTATTATTTATTTTATTTTTTTTACATGGGGGAGGGTATTTTACGGAATTAAACGATTAAAAGGGATTTCAGAGAGTAAAGAAAGAGAAATAAGAATGGTCCAGGTCTATTGTAGTTATGAAGTAATCCATTTAAAGGATTAGTTGACTTTCAAATGAAAATTAGCCTAAGCTTTACTCACCCTCAAGCCATGCTAGGTGTATATGACTTTCTTCTTTCTGATGAACACAATCGGAGAAATATTAATAAATATCCTGACGCATCCGAGCTTTATAATGGCAGTGAACAAGTATGAGTTGAAGAAAGTGCAACCGTCCATCATAAACGTGTACTCCACGCAGGCCTCCTGAAGTGAAGCGATGTTTGTGTAAGAAAACAAAAATCCATATTGAGCAAGTTATAAAGTAAAATATCTAGCTTCCACCAGACCGCCTTCCATATTCAAGTTATAAAGAAAGTGTAAACTGGTGACGCGTCAGTTGAATAGGGAAGGCGTTTTACACTTTCTTCGTACGTTGAATACGGAAGGCAGTCTTGGCGTGCTATATTTACATTTACCATGCACTCTTTCACCGCAAAAACTAAAGCGTCACGTTGAAAGGGACGCTGATTGGTATTCGCACTCATCTTCTGTGAACAGTAAGCCCCTCCTTCTTTGATTTGATTGGTCATCTCAAACATTTTGACATTGACGAGTGCTGTTTGACCGCTGAAGCAGACCAGCCAAAAAAATTTAACTTTTAAAACTTTGTCATCCTATCAGGACTTGCTGTTTCACCTCAATGTCTATGGTGGTTACAGCCCTGATTTAAACTATAATAACTAATAGTATTAATGATCCATAAATGAATTTCAGTTAGGAACAATGTAGTTGGGTGATCAAGGTAATGAACAGTTCCATACAAATAAATAAATTCTCAGTATTAGTAAAAAGTACATTTCGCCTCTTGGTTCAATATTTATACATTTTCTGTAATTTTATATACAACACCTTACAATTCTGTAATATGTGACCTCTTTGTTTACTGCGTGCAGGACTGAAGGGAGGCATCCCTGGCGGTGGAGGAGGCAGTAGTAATTTCACCTATACATTCCAAGGTGATCCTCATGCAATGTTCGCAGAGTTTTTTGGAGGGCGAAGCCCTTTTGAACACATTTTTGGCCGTAACGGTGGCATGGATGAGAATATGGATATTGATGACCCATTTGCTAGTTTTGGCATGGGTGGAATGGGCGGTTTCCCACACTCCTTTAACACACGAGGTCACGGCGGGAGACTGGAGAAAAAACAGGACCCTCCAGTGACCCACGACCTGAGGGTCAGTCTAGAAGAAGTGTTGACTGGGTGCACCAAGAAGATGAAGATCTCCCGCAAGCGTCTGAATCCTGACAGAAAAACGACACGCTCTGAGGACAAGATCCTTACAGTGGAAGTGAAGAAAGGCTGGAAAGAAGGAACCAAGATTACTTTCCCCAAGGAAGGTGATGAGATGCCAACAAATATCCCCGCAGATGTGGTGTTTGTGGTGAAGGATAAGCCACATCCAGTGTACAGACGAGATGGATCGGACATAATTTATCCTGCAAGAATTACACTCAAAGAGGTAAGACAGGTTCTTATTTTAAGTGTTTTTTTTGTTTGTTTTTCACTCTGTATTTTTCTAATCCCATTCTTTTCTGCTTTCTCAGGCACTTTGTGGTTGCACGATTAATGTCCCGACACTGGATGGCCGCACGGTCAGCTTAACAACTCAAGACATTGTTCGTCCTGGGATGAAACGGCGTGTCACTGGGGAAGGTCTTCCTCTTCCGAAATCCCCAGATCGCCGTGGGGACTTGATTGTCGAATACGAGGTCAAGTTTCCTGAAAGATTGAGCCAGAGTGCCAAGGACACTATCGCAAGCGTTTTGCCAGCTTCTTGAGCTGTGTATACTACAATGCTGGAGCCGTTGCCATTGGGAATTTTTGGTTTCATGGTATTTAAAGGATGAATATTTGAGCTCACCCCAATAACGAGTCCCAGAGGTGCTGAAATTGTTGAACTGTTATTCTGTAATGTACTGCCAATGAGAGACTATCTCAATCAAAACATAGCTGGACTAGACTGGTTTATTTGTCTGTGTCATGTACATTTTGAACCCATGTTTCCTTTGGGTCAAGTCCAGCAGAAAGTCTCCAGCTGTGACCTCCTGGCCAACGTTTTGTTGTGAACTACACACATCTAAGTTTACTTATTCCAAAGATGGACAGTAGAGTATGTTGTGATGTGCGGGGCTGCAATAATATAGTTTTCTATGAGCAGTCTGATCCTTTGGACACCTCAGGAATGTCTTTCTGTGAAAGCAGCCTGTACCTTTTCTTCTAATATGGTCTAATGTGACCATTTAGGAATGCCACGTTATTTCCAATATAGTGGTGACCCAAAGTGATCCGTGCTCGGATCCTCCCACTCCCATTTTAAGCAATCTATTGAATAAAATGCCATATAAATAAATGTGACGTGACTTTACTGGAGTGCTGATTTGCAGAGCTCAAGCTAACATACCTATGTTGCTATGATCAGGTGCTTTTCTTATGCTTTCTATAAAAAAAAGCTGTTTTCTCATTTTTGTTCCTCTTATTTTGTTACTGAGAGGAAAGCGTGCAGTACATATTTAGATATTCATCTAAATACCGCTTTCATCAGTGTGGGTAACATCAGATGCTCGATAACAGGACATCGCTGCTCATGTATTTCGAACTTTGTTTTACATCTAAACGAAGAACGAAAAAGAACTTCTCCTTGGGAATATTTACTAGACACTAGGGTTGCACGGTATACCGGTACTACGGTAGTATCGCGATACTAAAGCTTCAAAATACTGGCGATGCCATTATATATTTTTTTTAAACGGTAGTAAGTACGGTAGTACCGTAAGAAATGTTGTATGTGCGGCAGGTAGCCTACACTAAAACATTCAATTAAACATACATGCCTGCAAAAACACAAAGTAATAATAGTTCATTTCTAGAAACGATTCCATTCATCAATACTCAATCACTTGGCACTCGGTTCTTATCTATCATGCTAACGCGATTTTAACATCATGAATGATACTTTTTAATATACATACTGCTCTACATTTAGATATGCGGGAAAAATGCTCCTAATAGTTTGACAATATGGCACGAGCAAGATTGCTGTTTTTGTTTAGTTTCTGAATCTGAATGTTTTGAACAAATCGGGCGAATCACTGATTCACTAAACATTCAGAAAAAGCAGTCATTTGCTCAATTCCTGAATGAATCAGTCGTTTTGAACGAATCGGTTGAAGGATTCAGTGTCATCATTAACACTTGCTGCCCCCTACTGTTTCCCATTTAAAAGTAGGCCTAGTATTTCATTTTTTCCCAACATTTCATATTTCTGTATTTAGTCATATTTTTGAAACAATCTCATAACATTATTTATGCAATTGTAATTGCACTGCAAATGCATAAATACCACATCTTAATGTCACTTAATGCAGCTTCTGTGCTACAGTGCAGTGCTAAGATTAATTTTGTTCACACTGATTTCATTTGATTGGTAACAATAGCCAGTTATTCATTCTCATTAATGAAGTATTTAGAGGAAAATCTGGTCTGTTTTTATTTACATCTATGTATATGTAAGTTTGGTTCACTTTGTAGATTTGAATTATAAATTAACACAATACTGCATGGTATCGTGATACTTCAGCTGGTATAGTATCGCAAGACATTTTTATGGTAGCGTGACAACCCTACTAGACACCCCCCATTTTGGCAAGTTGAGCATAAATGACATACCCAAAACAAAAATGTTGCTGCTCACAAGTCATTCTGAATAAACACAACATATATATTTAGAAAGACAACACTTTACAGTTTTCAGTTCAAGACTCAGAATTAATCACACTGTAAACGATTTCTGTTGTTTTCACAGCATTATACTGTAGAATCTGAGTACAGCATATTACTGTAGATTTTGTTGTTTTCACAGCTTGTTACTGTATTCTTAACAGTTTCCAACTGTATACGCTGTGTACAGTATGTTAATGTAGATTTTCAATGCATTCTGGGAAAATATTAGCCTACTGTATATCTGAATACAGTACTAAATGACCGTGAAAAACAACCACACACCTCCTCACGCATGACCACAAGAGTATGGTAGGTTAACTTTTCATTTAAAAATATAGCTACGTTATATAAAGCTACGTTTTAGTTAATACATTTCCATAAAAATAAGTTAGCAAGCGTATTTTTCCTCCTGCAGCGTAGTGGAGATGAAAGTACGATGAAAGTGGATCGCTGTTATTTAGTTTTTTATTTAAAATATTCACGAAACTTGCTTACCATGTCATCAACTATCTGATATTCCGATTCTCAAATATGTGTAAGTGAGTGTGTTTTGTCATTTAAAAAACGTTATAAATTATCTTTATCTTGATCCGCCATCTTAGTTTACCCCGCTGTTCGCAGAGTCCTGTCAGTCGGATTTACAGCAGGTAAATTCATCAGTTTCTCCTGAAATATATGCAAGTAAGTGGCTGGTGAACTGGAAGAGTAAACTTTAAAGTTACATAGGCCCATTATGTGTGTCTGATATGAATAAATGTTGGCAAATTATATTTGAATGGATTGTTATTGCTGCTTCCACTGATGTCTGACACCATTGTGTATTTTATAAACTCTAAATGTATTGTTTTACTGGTGCTTATGCGTATTTAAATGTCTGAAACCTTAAAAAAAAACATTATGTGGCTGAAAACACTGCATAGCTGTGATATATGACAAGAGCTGAGCGCGTCCATCTCACAGCCAAAGCGCGAAAGCACAGTTTGAATCTGACAGTTATGTGACGTTCTAAATCGTGGGACCGTACCGCTCAAAGGGTTAAGGCTCAGATAACTCCATATTTAATACACAGATTTTGTGGCTCAGATAAGGTCCAGTTCTGGTTTATTTCTTTGCTCTTGGCTGACATGTGGCATTGCTGTGGCCTGCTTGTGGCTCAGATCTGGCAAACAGAAACGGGCCACACAAGCACCGTAATTCATTGCAGCATGTGGGCCAGATCATCATGCCACGTGTGCCGGATGTGGGCCGGATCTGGGCCGACACAATGTTGCTATCTGGGAAGCGTCAATCTGCTAATCTACCTGAGAGCATTCTGCTCAAATTCATATTCAAATTCATACACAAACACAGAACACATGCCAAGATGCTTTTATAAGTATGAAACCAACATGAATACAAATGTCACGTCTAACAATGGCACATTTGCGTTGTTTGAACTAGACTTTTAAAAGATTTCTCCAAAAGCTGCTCTTCATAAACATATACCAAATGTCACATATTTGTGCCCAGTGTGAAGAGTTTCATAGGAACTTATTGTTACTATATTGTAAAATCTTGTTTGCAGCAAATACTTGGTCAGGTTTTAAAAGGTCCAGAGTCTAACTCTTCACCTATGATTCTAGTTGCGATCTTGTATATTATTTGAACTGTTTGTGATTTCCCTTATTCAAAGTGAACAGTTGTATGTTGTATGTATTACTTTCACACTACATTTATGTCCATTTTGGAGCGTGAAACCTTTAAACCCTGTTGATTTTCACCTTGGGTTGGAGAAACTCCTTATCTCTTTATTTCCATTCTGCTGTGACGAGATAAACACAGAATAAACACAGATCTGCCTGCCACTTTACATCCACCAAGGAGTAGATGAATGCCTGACGTCATTTGAGCTAATATTTAATAATTTCATTTTATTTGTTGCTGATGTAGAATGAGAATCCCCAAAATCATCCCATATATTTTGATAAAACACTTATTATTATTGATAATGTTCTTGTCTGAAACTCCATCAAAAGGATGGAGGAAGAAGATTCAGAACGCCTGAACTGCATCAGATTGTTGTCTGTAATAAAGTTAATTTGTTCCAAATAATGCAAGTAAATGATGATGATACAATACACACAATACACTGCAGCCAAGGTATTGCCAAACCTTTCACAAATATCTGCAAAAATGTATCTCTCAAACAGGAAAATTGTATGAAAATCCTGTCAAACAGCTTGAGATTTTAATAGTTAGCATTACAGAATACAGTAATTTTGGCATTGGAAAAAGCGAGGTTTGAGAAAAAAACTATTGTGTGTTTGTATGTGTGTGTGTGTGTGTGTGTGTGTCTGTGTGTGTGTGTGTGTCTGTGTGTGTGTCTTTTTTTGTTTGTTTGTGTGTGTGTGTGTGTGTGTGTCTTTTGTGTGTAAAAACATTTATACATTTACATTTATATATCATTGCTGTGAAATTAATATCAAGAATATATCATCCCTCAGTTACTCTTTAACTATGTTTGTCGAAGTATGTAAAGCTGTTTCTAAACATAGATATCATTGCTATCATAGCCAAAGTAATGAGAATGTTCTGTGTTAGCTGGGAATACATTATTTACTGATTAATATCAATAAGCAAAGATTACAATCATTTATTGTCTTCATCACTCTAAATATTCTTAAAGTAAATGAAAGGATTATAGTGAACTTAAATAAACACATCACTTTAGGGCTCTCTAAATCACACACGGGTCTAAAAGAATGAGGCAACAAAACCTCCACCAAGAAACTAATAGTAAAGAAAGTTCAAAGATAATAGCTATAATATAAGACGAGTATAATGTTAGGCTAATTGTTAATTTACAGGCAGAAGCTGAAACTGGCGGTAATATTTGAAAGCGTTAATTTACTGAATATGGATGCTGTAGTCCTCAACATTGTTACTGGACCCTTTTGATGATGTTGGGTTTGAGTCCACAACAAAGACATTTGAGGAACTTCCTGTACTGCTGCCTGACCTGAACAAGAATGAGATGAGAAGAGCTGAGTGACTTCATGACTTCAATTTAACCTCTGAAACTCATCAACCAAAGTAGAATTTCTTCATAATAAACAGGCAAGTGTTTTAAGAGACTAGAGTTACACTTTTTCTTTGTTATACTGCACAGCGAAAATCCCCAGTGAATCAGATAAATTATTATTTGCAGTAGAAATAAATAGGAATAAAGTTCTCAACGAAACATGGCTGAAACATTTGAAATAAAATAATTACTAACAACTGGCATAAAAGAACAATCTAAATAAAATAATTATTTATTTGGTTGAATTAATAAAATAAGCCACATTAGGTTACATGAACAATAACTTTGGTATTAAAACTATTGAATGTAAGTTCAAATAACTACATCTGTCGAGTTGAAAGTACTTAAAAATTCTAAGTAATTAAAACTTTAATTAGTATTTCAAAAAGTTAAGTTGAGTGAACAAAAAACATTTTACAGGAAACGTTTGTACTGAAAACATAAAAAAGTAAGTTCACCTTTCATAAAGTTAATCCAACTAAACTTTATAAGTTCAAACATTAATTTTGGCAAGTTGAACATACTTAATATTCTAATATTCAAGTTGAGTGAATGGAGTTTTTTTTTTTTTTTTTTTACAGTGCACTGAAACATCAACTGCAAATCAAATCAGTTAAATCTCTCAAGATCTCAACAGAGGTGGATTAAACAACTCCACAAACAGCATTACCAGCTTCACTTATTACTAACCAGACTGACTTTATTTCTTTCATAAGTTGTTTCTGAGAATTAACGGAGGTTTAGCTCTAATTAATGTTGGGTTTTTTTTATTTAAAAAAGTCACCATTATAGTGAAAAGTGTTTGCTTCAGCTGAGCACTTAATTTTCTTAAATTACTTTTTTTTTTTTTTTTTAAATATACCAATTGCAACAGTGTTTCATTAAAAACAGTTGTGCTTTGATAAAGTAGATTAGCTAAAGTTTCTGCTTTTACCACATTCAAATGCTTGTTGTACAGTGACTTAAATGACTGTTCCAAAGCATACACAGTAATAGTAAAGTTGAAGCCTTATTGAACTGTGAAAAATTTCACTGCATGGAAGCACTAGTGCTTTAACACTGACACAACTGAGAATATCCAAAACATATTTTCTGCAATTATTACAAACTGAGCATTTAGACACACTTTGACATCAACAGTCATCATACAAACCTCAACAATGGTTACAAAACAACTATAAAAGTCATGCCGCAATGCATGCTGGGAGCCATGGATGAGTTTTGATTGGTGCACCCAGAATGCACTGCAGCATGAAGTTTTTTGTGGATTGTCACCATTGCTGAGATTCATAAGCTGATTCTTGATGTCAAGTGTGTGTTTAAAAGAAATCCAAGCTTATTGCCTAGCATGAAGCAAATACTACAACATCACAAAATCAGCAAAAAGTGTAGAGCGATAGTCGGCAATACACGGCTTGTGGGTAATGAGATTATTTTTAATAGCGGCTGGTTCCAAAAAGGATATTTGTTTTGTGGTGCAGTTTAATATTATCATTAGACATACCGGCTTTGCATTTATAAAACTAAGTAGAATGAATGCATAGTTGTTTTTCCATTCTTCTTTATATGCCTTATTTTCGCTGTCAACTTTCCTCTTTGATAGTGCCATTTTCTCTCACCAGCTAGCTTAAATGTTAACATCACTCTGCACACGACATAATAGTGTACCTCCAGCACGCAAACAATTTTAAAAAATGCAGTTTAGTACATGAGGATGCCAAGGAATAATTCTGAGTGTAAAAGTAGGCTACATCAAATAATAATTACAATAAGTTAGGCTCCATTGTGTAACAAGCAAATGAAAATGAGACATTTATTATTCACACTATGGAAAGAGGAAATAGTTCATTAAGAGCATGACTCAAACATGTCATTAATGGGCTTATTCAAGTCCTCTTTTATTTTTTGAGTTATTTTTATTCATTCCGCGTCTCCCACATGTGTGTTTTAGCAAGGCGTCTGTGTTGCAAGTTGGTGAATGAAGATACTTGCCAGGTCACTACTCCGCTTTATTAATTTATCCAGTGTAAAACCCCAACGTCGCCACACAAATGTGGCTTTTGGTTAATGACTGTCCTACTACAGGATTTAACACAGAGTAACAGCTCAATACCAGTTACAAAAGACACTGTAACAGTCTATCACAGGCAATTCTAGTTGCATTTTTCATCAATTAATTCAAATTATCCTTTGACTATGTTGTGGCCCACCATCTAGTGGTGACATTTTTTTTTTGGCCCGATACCAAACTTAATTGCCGACCCCTGGTGTAGAGACACTAACAACACTAAACCAATTATGTAAAATTCACTTTAAAAAAGATACACATTTATTTCCAACTTTTATTCATGGAGATAACTTGGACAATTAGCCATGGTTTAGTGTAAAATATAGTTTTAAAACACAAACACATATGGTGGTAAATTGAGTGATGTCTGACCTCATTATTGAAGGCACAATAGACCAGGAAGATGAAGGTTCCCTGCTGGGAGTTCAAGATCAGGAAGAGGATCTCCAGCACCTTACTGCCATTAGTAAAGAAACCCAGAATCCAGGAGCAACCAAGAACCACAAACTGAGCCAGTGTTTTAAATACCATAATCCTGCAGAGAAACAGAGAGTTAATGTGTCTTTATTGACTACATGTTGTTTTAAATCATAATGTTTGTTACTTGGTTTGTTTCATCTGTGAAACTTCAGCGTTCAGATTTTTCAAAGTTGAGTTCAGACTAATGATGATGCGGATGAAGAGAATCACGTTTAACTGCACAGTAAGATCAAGAAAAGAGAAATTAATAATTAATCACTGTTTTCCTTTTAATCAAAAAAAGTAATGATGAGAAATTTGTTTACTGCTAATATGATGCAAACAGGTCCCAGAAAACTCCAGATAAAACCTTTATCCATTTTAATCCAGCAGCTGTTTGAAAGGAGATACAGACAAAAATAAATAAAATAAAAATCAATTAACAATCATGCACAGTAAATTCCCCAGTGGTAAATTAACACTGTTCTGTGTTCATATGGAAACCACCAGCGGGGTGTTAAAGTAACACAGAAGTTAATTAGATACTTAATTGAGTGATGATTGTTCGATTATTAAAGACACCTGATGATAAACAAGCAGAATCACTGAAGGAAAGAAAAACACAAGAACTACAACTGACTTCAGCCACAGACTTATATAAAATCAAATGGAAAGACATTAAATCTCTCTTATTACAAACCAGGCTGGCTTTATTTCTATAATTCCTCTACAGTTCTTTTTGAGAATTAACAGAGGTTTAGATGTTGATGTTTTATTGAAAATGTGTTAAAGTGTTTCCTTTAGTTGGGCCATTTGACTTGGCCTTTTATGTCAGTTTGTGGTCTTTGTAACAGTGTTAAACTACAACACATATTTTGCTGCAAAGGAAGCTGTAAACAAAGTGGGTCAAGTGATAGTGATTAATCACATCACTAACAAAAAACTGGTTTAGAATTAGATATTCACCAACAATAGTTTTTTGCTACAGATAAGTGAAATCAAAAGTTTTTTAGCTTTTAGTATAAGTATGTTAGCCTTAAAGGTGCTGTAAGTATTATTTGAACAACGCTGTTGGACATTGTTGATATTTGAAATCAACCCAAACCCACCCCTCTCTTCATTGCTCTGCCTCCAGAACTCACATTCCAATCCTAACCACCCTGCTCCGAGTCGGTCTCGAACCCCGGCCCGATTGCCACTGGCATGTGAGGCAAGTGCATTAACAATGACACTAAACACCTCATTCTCTAGCAGTCGTCAGTGTGCAGTGGTTTAACAGCAAAACTCTCACTATCTGGCCACTGTTACACACACAATGTGAGTGGATGTGTTTATCACAGCTGACGCGTAACAAAACGCTTCACGAAAAATAAAGCGATGAAGTTGATGAAGGAAGGACAAGAAAGCACAAAAGTGAACGTACAGTACACACAAGTAAATACAAAGTGTTCGTTGTTAGTTGCAAACAGCACAGCAGCTCCAGACAATCAAAACCCAGTGTTACTCACATGAGCGGGATCAAAGCAGCCTCCACGTCTGTTTTCAGACCTTCCCACTTAGCTCTGTCTATTAGCTTTTCTAATATAAAAGCGCTTGCCCAGTCATAAACCTTCATTCCAGTGATATTCTTTTGAGCTATTTTGTTTTGTGTCCCATCTCTCGTTCTGCAGGGTTTTTCAAATCTCCCTCTTGTTCTCTCTCTTCGACCGTCATATGCTCCCTAATGCTGATTGGTTAGAAGTTTGTTGTTGGTATCGGCCCGACTAACTTCCAAAAAGTGTTTTTGAAATACTACTGAGTCCTCCTTTAAGGTTATGTATAAGCTGGTGTGTTCCAAAACTATGACAAAATTCACATTTAGGAGATATATACATAGAGCACTATATAAAGGACAGGAAACAGACAGTGTAAATATGCTTTCCAATGACATGAAGTCCGTTTTCGCGTTGAAGCACAGCAACATGAGCACAGTCTGCTCCGACCCACAGACACGAAAGCACACAACAAACACAGAGAGTTAGATGCACACACAAACATCAAGAATCAGCATATGAATCCCAACAATAGTGTCATACTTCCTGCTGCAATGCATGATAGTAGTCATAAGTTTTATACTATTGCAGCTCATCATCATCCTAACATTGGGGTGTCCAAACACACATTTTCTTGAAAACAAACAAAAACATTTTTTTAAGAAAAGTGCATATCATTCAGACACACAGATGTCAAGAATCAGCATATGAATCTCAACTATGGTGACATGCTACAGTGCATGCTGGGAGCCCCAATAGTATTAAAAACTCATGAATCCCATCATTTTAACAACCTGCTTGTAGTTCCCATATGAACACCGAGCAGTGTTAATTTAACACCGGGGAATTTACTGTGTGGATGAAGGTGCTGATCACTCAAACTAAACTCACTCTTTGCTGCCGTAACCTTTTGGATCCACCGCAGCAGACATGCCCACCACAATCAGAGCAATTGTATATCCAATCACACACAGGAATCCACTGCTAAGCACCTCCCTCTTTCTGGAGCTGATCTGTGATAGGTTCTTCACACAGATGAAGAGCAGCACAGCTTCAATGAACATCCAAACAAAGCCGGAGAGAAAGAGGAAGTGCAGCACACCTGATATCGCGGCACACAACACCTGGAGACCATGAGAGACGTTATGAGGATTCTCAGTGAGGCTGTGCTGAGCTGTAGGGCTCCTTCATCATTCTCACCTGCAGGGGGCGTATGAGGCTTAGGAACTGTTGTGTGAGCAGGAACAGAAGGTGAGCCAGCAGAAGACTGATGCAGAGGTTGATTCGAGCCACATTATTCACTCCAGGACTCCATTGACAAAGGGCGAAGGTCAACAGGGCCAAACTGAAGAACACCAGCCCCACGATCACACACACCAAATTCAACAGATCCAGCAGTGAGTCGCTCTGAGAAAACATGTCAGAATACATGAGTGCCAAATCTGTGCTGTTCTTCTATGGTCACTATAAATGTTCTCGTACCTCTGGTGGTCTGCTGGTTTGCATGATGAGAGCGAATGTTGACAGATGGACACAGGAACACACAGTGTAGCTGCTGTTGGTCTTTAAAACCGAACAACCATCTACAATCCACTCGCTGATATTCCAGTACACACAGGACAGAGAACCGCTGGGGTTGAACTCCTGCAGAAAGAAGAAAGAGCATGCAGAAAATATTACAAGACTGAATATTTTCAGATATTCATCAGTTCTCAGGTTGGTCAGAAACACATTTCAGTCACTCACTCTGATGTGTTTGAGGGTGAAGTTGACTGGTTTGGTGAGTTTAGTGTTGGTGGTTTTGGGAAGAGTAGCGGAGATCACAGTGGACATGATGGTTTTAACCGTGTCATTTGATGTGTTGAAAATGTCGGGCTTCAGTAGATTCTCCATTGTGTTATAACTCATAAAACCCACAGCAGCTGATCCTGACAGAAACAGAAGAAACTTCTATTCAACGCAATGAAAAACCCCTGGTAAATGTGGTTTAGTGATATATCTTCTAAAACTTTTCATAAAAACATCTTACATACTTGTTTTGTTGTTGCTCCTGGCGATCCCAATGAGATCAATGTCCACAGAAGAATTTGTCGTGTCAAGTCGAGGGATTTTATTTAAGGTGACATTTGGTCCAACCATGAAGACTTCAACCTCTGATTTAGAAAATAAGCAGTTATGATTTTTTAAATTAAAGTCGATTCACAAATGTGCAAATAAAAAATGTATGAAAAAAAAAAAACTAGGAGAAGAAATGTCTGTTATTATTCCATTAAATGAAAGTTTAATTGATGTGGTAAGTGGTAAGCCATCCCTATGTTAAAACAAGTGGAACAAAAATTGTCAACTATAAACAGATAAACCAGAGGGAATAAATAACTTGGACAGTCGCCTTGTGAAATTAGCAGACAGCTGTTTAGCCAAACCTGTTTGCCACATCTTTAACATAAGTATTGAAAAAGGAATTGTTTCTTTATCTTGGAAAGAAGCAAAAGGTTATTCCTCTACAGAAAAATGCAGCACTGTTTTAATGGTGCTAATAGTTGACCAATACCCTCATAGCAACATTGTGTCGGCCCAGATCCGGCCCACATCTGGCACATATGGCATGATGATCTGGCCCACATGCTGCAATGAATTATGGTCCTTGTGTGGGCCGCTTCTGTTTGCCAGATCTGAGCCACAAGCAGGCCACAGCAATGCCACATGTCAGCCAAGAGCAAAGAAATAGACCAGAACTGGACCTTATCTGAGCCACAAAATCTGTGTATATTAAGTATAGAGTCATCTCAGCCTTAATAAGCCTGTTAACAAGCAGAATCACTGAAGGAAAGAAGAGAACAGAAAAAGAGACCAGCAGAAACACAAGAACTACAACTTCAGTCACAGCCTTAGATGAAATCAACTGAAGATAAAAGACATTAAATCTCTCAAGATCTCAACAGAGGATGATTAAACAGCTCCACAAACAGCATTACCAGCTTCACTTATTACTAACCAGGCTGACTTTATTTATGTTAGACATCTTTAAAACTTGTTATTGAGAATTAACAGAGGTTTAACTCTGATGAGTTTCATTTCAAGTCACCATAATGGTGATTAGTGTTTCCATTAGTTGGGCTCTTAACTCTTATTATATGTTCGTCTTTTCTGGCTGTTGTGACAGGGTTTTTGTTGAACACATTTGCAATAGCAAAGAAGGCTAAAGCACAATGATATCATAATGATGGTCTGTTGGTTGTTTTGTGGATATCATAAACTGGACTGATGTCATTTGAGCCTGTTTTTGATTTGAATCTATGTTGTGCTATTGATACATTTACATTATAGACCTCGTGTTACTGCAGCATTAGTTAACTTATGATGACACACACAGACATCAAGAATCAGCGTATTAATCTCAACAATGGTGACAATTAAAAGTGGCATGCTGCAATGCATGCTGGGTGTTTTGTACTATGCTAGTACCCAGCATACATCCTACTTTTGATTGTCACCATTGTTGAGATTAATACGCTGATTCTTAATGTATGTGTGTGTCAACATAGATTACTTTTAGTGCTCATGTCTGTTAAAATCTTCTGATTGCTGCAGGAACTCATGGAGTAATAACGCTGGGTTTATGTATTTAATGCAAATTGTAAGACTTCATGAAGACCACAAAACAATCTACAAACAACCATCACCACCTGATGTCATTTTGCTTTAGATTCTTTTGTTACTGTAAATGTGTTTAACAAACACACTGTCACAGTAACCAGAAAAAAGCAAACATGTAATAAGAGTTAAGAGCACAACTAATGGAAACACTAATCACCATTATGGTGACTTGAAATGAAACTCATCAGAGTTAAACCCCTGTTAATTCTCAATAACAAGTTTTAAAGATGTCTACCATAAATAAAGTCAATCTGGTTAGTATTAAGTGAAGCTGGTAATGCTGTTTGTGGAGTTGTTTAATCATCCTCTGTTGAGATCTTGAGAGATTTAATGTCTTTCATCTTCAGTTGATTTCATCTAAGGCTGTGACTGAAGTCAGTTGTAGTTCTTGTGTTTCTACTTGTCTCTTTTTCTGTTCTCTTCTTTCCTTCAGTGATTCTGCTTGTTAACAGGCTTATTAAGGCTGAGATCACTCTATATTTAATATACACAGATTTTGTGGCTCAGATAAGGTCCAGTTTAGGTTTATTTCTTTGATCTTGGCTGAAATGTGGCATTGCTGTGGCCTGCTTGTGTCTCAGATCTGGCAAACAGAAACAGTCCACACAAGGACCATAATTCATTGCAGCATATGCCAGATTTGGCTCAACACAATGTTGTTATGTGTATAAACAACACTATCTTTGTTAACTTTCTGTTTAAATCATATTATTTGTCAGTCATTCACTCATGGACATCAACATTCAGCCTATGAAACATAACAATGGTGACATGCTTCATGCCAGCATACAAAACACATTCATGGCACCCAGCATGCATTGCGGCATGAATAAATTATGCAGCTGAATTTTATTTTTGATTGTCACTATTGTTGAGGTTTGTATGATGAGTGCTGATGTCTAAGTGTGTCACTTTTAATTTCTAGATTGTTGTGGACAGTATTAAACAAATCACTTCAGTGTTGCAAATGTTTTTTTTCACATCCTTTGAGTTTATTTATGTAAACCACTTTAATGCTGTTATTAAAACAGACACGTTGATCTGCTTTATCAATGTGGAAATGTTTTTGATAAATGTGTATAGCCTAAATAGACCTTTGATATGCGTTGGTGTTTTTTAAGATGTAGCCCTGTCTTATAATAAATGCTTTTTAGCTTTTGAACTATGCAAATGCTTGGGCGTCTATTTTCCTGTTTTACAACAGGATCCACCTACCATTTTTAATGGTTCTTACTTATAAATAAGGTCTAATATAATAAGAATGCACAAAAATGTAGGTTGGCCAATGGTAAATGATAGGACGATTTTTAACAAGGAGTATTTAATGGCACAATATATAGTACACTGATTAATTAATGTTGATATTCGGAATGAATTTTGGGTTTGTATGTTTTATTGACTTTATTGTTGTTGATTAATGTATTTTTGTATATTTACTTGCTGGGACCCCAGGAAGAGTATCTAAATAGTGGCTAATGGGGATCCAAATAAACAAATATATAAACTTCCTGACATATAATCATTAATAATAACTGTGTCTCCACTCACCTACAGCAGCAAGAGCAAAAGTGACATTGTCACTTGTGTTTGTCGGCTTCACCAATGTAGAGATGAGTTTCTCGTTGGTTAATAACACACGGTTTCCATAGGAGGCGAGTTCAGCTGGGCTGACTGATGATGATGATGACTGTAAAATCTTTGAAGCGTTGAGCACCATATTTAAAAGGTTGATCACAGTCTAATTGATCAGAAAAATGCAATTACTGAACATGTAAATATCAAGACAGCTAATTAATCAGAACAGTCATTATGTAACTGATAATTACATTTCATTTGATTATTTGATAATTTTTCTCTTGAACACTTACGTCCACAGGAAGCACTTGAGCTGTAATGTTCTCAATCTGATCAAGAAGATTTTGAAGACATTCTGTAGAAGTCAGATGCCCCTGAAATGAGACAGACAGTGTTTTTGAACATATCTTAAATGACTAATTCAAGGACATTTTAAAACATTTGTGGCCACCTACTGGTGAAAAGATGAAGATCTTTATTTGAAGCGTCCAGTTACTTTTGAAAGCTTCTTTTCTGTATTTTGCTCGCTACCGTAGACAGTGTTTACCTGTATATCCGAATTAAACTAATAAACGTTTGTCATAGAAGTACTAAAACAAAAGTTTATGTTTGTAAAAGAAATAATGACAATGTGTGGTTGAAAAGATTGTTTGTGAATCTGTTTCATATCTACAGGTATGTATAACTTAATTCTGCTTGGGCAAGCTATTCGCATTTCCCAGCACATTAAATCCCTTATTTGTCAGCAGACCAATGAGAACGCAGAACAAGGATGATAATTATTCTCGTAACAACAGAGAGTATAGGCTCCAGAACTGTTGTGGACCTGCGAACTGCAGAAAATTACGGTGGATTGGCAAATAAATAAATAAATAGTGGACAGTTACATATTTTCAACATTTTATTATGTAAGCTTTATTTTAATATATAGTAATTTATAGTGTTAATTAATTAGCGAGCCCACGAACCCATTCTCTTAAATAGCTTGGGTATGCCGAGCTTTCGCAGCTTATATGGACCGCAAAACCATCAGCAATTAATAGAAAAGCACATTCATATTTCACATTACACACATATCTAGAATGTATTGCATTGCTCTAGTTTGGTCTATTTTTGATAGGAGCTGTGAGTCCAACTCTACAACTTAACTTACAGTGCATCCTTCCGGCAGCATTATATTTATACCTGCAATGACAGAAATCAGCATGAAGACAATAAACTGCAAAATGTTATTGCACACTTTTTCCCTAAGTTTATACCTTTAAACACAAACACACTCACACACATGTTCAATTCTACAGATCCACAAACATCCACTAAAACACAATCCAACAGAGGAAATATCAGACTACATTACCAGCTGAGGTCGTCTCTGGTGTGACAGTTGTATTGGTGCTGCTGATGTTAGTAATAACTGCAAAAATAATGACTGATGAATACCAACGAACAAAGACACAAACAAAACTAAGGGCCATATTTTAACGATCTAAGAGCATGGTCTAAAGCACACGGCACAAGTGCACTTAGGGTGTGTCCGAATCCACTTTTGCTAGTTTAAGGACGGGAAATATGGTCGGCACGCCTGGTGCATGGTCTAAAAGGGTTGTCCCTATATTCTCTTAATAAGTAATGGGCAGTGTTGGGAAATGTCACTTTTAAAAGAAATGCATTCCCAGCTAACAGAATTTTTTTATAAGAACGTTCTCTAAATATTCAGTGTTGTAAATGTAAAAAATGTCCAGTTTTCTTGACGTTAGAGGAAAGTTAGGTATGATGTTCCTCAAACGTTCTTTCAACTTAGTTTTGATTTAAAATTCAACATTCAAGGAACGTTGATTTGTAACATTCCAAGAACATGAAAATGTCCAGTTTTCTTAATGTTAGTAGAATGTTATTTAAAGGTTAGTATGATGTTCCTAAAACATTCTTTCAATCATTCAAACACCTGCTGTGAACAAGCACTGAAAGTAAAGAGAAATAAGAACACAAACTACAACTTTCTTCAGCCACAGTCTTAGATGAACTGAAGATAAAAGACATTAAATCTCTGAAGATCTGATTAAACAACTCCACAAACAGCATTACCAGCTTCACTTATTACTGACTTTATTTCTGTCACACATCTACAGAAGTTCTTATTGAGAATTAACAGAGGTTGATGATTTGTTGAAAATAATAATTTCGTTTGATGTCACCATTACAGAGGTCAGTGTTTGCGTTAGTTGTGCAGTTTTACACTTGACTTTTAAAATATTATTTTTTTTCTGTTTGTTTTAGTTGTTTGTTGTGGCTTTAAAAGCTGCTGTTTGATAATAAGAATATAATTATCATGTAGTGGCAGCTCACTGATGTGATGATTAGAGTTTTATATGAGCAAATTTTTAAGTTTGTGTTGGACCTCTTTTAGAAATACAACAATAAAACAGTTTTAATCAGAAAAGCTGAGTGAGTTTTAAAACACATTGTATACTAAACATTTTAAAACTTGTGTAAAACTTACTTAAAATAACAGACCTAAAGTCAATCTGGTTAGTATTAAGTGAAGCTGATAATGCTGTACATGGAGTTGTTTAATCCTCATCTGCTGAGATCTCAGTTGTAGTTCTTGTGTTTCGATTTTTTCTGTTCTTTTTGTTAGCAGACAAGCAAATAAAAAAGATGACCTGAATCACCAAACTCATTTAGAGCCGAATCTCTGAGTTAGATTTACATTATTGATTACAGCAGAACATTGAAAACAAGCTACTAAAAAGTCACAAACAGAACAAAATAAAATAGCAAGAATAATGAAATTACTAAGACAATTCAGCTTATAATTTATGGATGAATTTTGATTGGTGGCACCCAGAATGCACTGCAACATGCTTTTTGATGGTCACCACTGTTGAGATTCACAGGCTGATTCTTGATGTCTCTCTAAATGAAAGAGATTTCTTTTCTAAGAACAACTTTGGATTATATTGAAAAAGCCAGCTGCAAAGGAACTGAAACAATAACAGATGGAAAGAGATGTTAGATCAGACTCATGCTGAATTATGTTCTTCATGAAGATATTTATTAGGAGAAGCTTCTATTGAAAGCTACATCTTAGACCGGCAACACATTCACCTGTACATGTAAACCTGGTAGATGACGGGGCTGACAGTAAAGGAACTGAAACAATGAAAAAGGAAACAGACATAAATTAGACTCAGACTTATTGTATTATTATGTATAATAATGAGGTAATTAAGTGATTAATGGAGTGATGATTGACCATTATTTTTTAATTACAATTTTAAGTCGCCACAATGGAGATCAGGGTTTGCTTTAGTTGGGCTCTTTACCCTTGACTTTTTAATATTAGATTTTGTTTGGGTTGTTAAATACAAATTAATCAACAATTTACAAAAGGTGCAATAATTGAAACAGATATCTTGGCTATTCAACACATTAATACCACAGCTCAAGCATCTGAAAGAAAGAAGTGTGTCACATTAAGAGGGATTCAGTTTGAGCGGCAGCTCTCAAAGATCGTCAAGCACAAGAATCATTAGATCAATGTAGGCCCAATCAAAACATGAAGTCTTATTTAGCATCTTCTGTGTTGAGTTTGGGAAGGAAAAACATGGTGAAATGTTTTAATCAGATTGGAAATGCATAATAAAATATTTATTAAACAAACACGAGGGCCTGCTTATGTGTTATTTTTACAATAAAAAAAACCCCCCAGCAAAAACACTGTTTAGTGACTTACACAGCATAACAGAGATGATAGTCTGTGCTCTTATAAAACCTGAAGAAAAAAAAAAAACTATAAATTGCAGTTTTGAGTTTGAGAAAGCTACATTCATCATCTGACTGCAGTTCATATCATAAATGCTTTTGCAGCAATGAGAACACTTTTATTATATATTCACTTTTATTATCATATTCACCTTTATGAAGAACAGGAGCCATAGTCAGTTTGGTCATTCAGGTGTATTTCTCTTTATAAAAAAAACAAAAAATTCATAGGACAAGTTTCCTTTACAGTCTAGAGGGGGAAAAAAAAAAAAATTACCCAAGATACTGATGCATGACTTTAATTTGTTTCCTTTTGGTGTCAAACACATTAAAAATCCCGCTGTGTTTGTGAGTTTACAGTTCATGTTGCACCAGTTATAAAGGAGAATAGTCATAATCATTTAGAGACACAAGGTGGCGCCATTGAGCCACTCTATCTTACTTTTGTTTGTGAAAATTAAGAGAGGCTGGAAATTTTTGTTTGTTCTCATTGCTAGACTCTTCTGTTTTTTTTTTTTTTTACGGGGTCATGAGTCCCAGTGGGAACAGATCTACATATAATGCAATATTCAACACTTATATATATATATATATTTACAATATAATACTTATTTCATATGCGAAGATGTCAGCCAATCGCAGCAGTGGGCGTTTACACTGAAGCCTCACAGCCCTTCAGACAGCTTTCAAATCAGAGGGCTAAACTCAGGATAGAAAATGGTCATTTATTTCTGAATTATGATATTTTTTTTATGTAAAAATCACATTAACATTAAAAGTGCACCTCAGGAAACATTATAAAACGCAGTTCATGACCCCTTTAAGGAAAAAAATGTCCCCATTGAAACCCATTAAAACTGCAATTTTTAATCCCAGGGCCATTTAACTATAAAATTATGCAATCTTTGTTCATAGTCATTAATTCTGTTTGCAAGGCTTTAGAATTAATTTTTTTTTTTTTTTTTTTTTTTTACTATTTTTACCAAGTGGTGCCATTTTCTCAGGTTTGGCCTATGAAGCAAACACTTGCTTTGTTCCTGTTTTCTGCCAATTGGAGCTATAATTGTGTGTTGGTATGGATGACAAAATCATACTGAAAGCTAATTTTTTTGAGATATCAACTTCAAATTTGGAACACACCTTGTTTAGATTTATCAGTAGCAGTTTTTGAGTTCACCATGTTTTATTAAATATATATTTTATATAAAATAATGTTCATAAATCATTTTCATAAACGTAATTTTTTTTGTTTGTTTTTTTTTTGCTTTAACAATAATCTGCCACGGGTCTTTAAAATGAGATAAAATTTTTATGACAATTGTCTTGACACAGACAAGCGAACAAAATGTCTTAAAATCATTTAATATTCAGTTAATATTATCTATTTTATTTTGAAGAGGCTATATTTAAGAATTGTCATGTATCAGTCGCTTATTTATTGCCAATGTGTGAACAGCTTGCAATGAAACAAAACCTTCCTCGACTTCCTAGGTTGTCTATGAAAGTCGACATGATGTTGGTGAATCACGTTCGGTCACCGTTTTAGCTCGTGTCACTATCGAGTTTGTTCGAGCACGAGTAATAAGTTGCAAAAAAAGCTAACTTTTTTTGCTAACTTGCTGCTAGCCTTTATCAACTAATTTCACTTCTTCAGTCATTTATCCAACTGATCCCAAGGTCATAAAGTGGATGAAGTCTATTTACCTCAATAGATTCCCAAAACTAGTTAAAAATGTTATTTTTAAAATTTATATTACTTTGCATATGGCTAAACAAAATGTTTATGTTTGTATATGATTAAGTTTGTATAAAGTACGGCAAATTTCTAATTAATCCCCTTTTATTCCTGTAAATTCTCATTAAGTGTCCAACTTGGAGTATTACCAAAATTCCCCAACTTAACTTTCCATGGAAAGTTTACAGAAAATTTACCGGAAATGTTCTGCCCCTCTGCAACCGTAATCCTAAGCAAAACCAGATAGTGATGGGGAGGGCCGTTCATTCTAGCTGTGTTACTGTTAGTTCCTCCAGAGATATTCAACACAGGCTGAAAACTGTGCCAAGTGTTAAAAAAAGTGATTTAGTTTTCACTTGAATACTGATGTCTCTTCTGTCTAACCATCAATTTGATTTTGACTTCATGTCTGTCTGTAACCCTTGCAACAGTCCTTTGAAGTTAAGAATATAAACTGAATTACTCAAAATAACACAGTTTAGTACGTATAATGCAGTAAAAGCTGATTCTTCATCGTGATGAATATCAGATTAGGATTTCCTCTGCACAACATGTAGACTATAAATTACTTGAAACACGATTCACTAACAGCTAATAAAGACTAAATAACTGCGAGACTGATAGTGACACTAAAGCACTTTATTCTCATCTGATATATGAAGTATTTCAAGAGAGTCTTACCTGATATGAGTTTATCTTTAAATCATCTTCGGCTGAAGACACGTAAATATTTGAGAGTCAGAAGTGTAAATGACAATTATCTGCTCATCTACCTGAGAAAACTCATTCTGTTATCCCCTCCTGCTCAAATTCAAATTCATATTCAAATTCATACACAAACACAGAACACATGCCAAGATGCTTTTATAAGTATGAAACCAACATGAATACAAATGTCACGTCTAACAATGGCACATTTGCGTTGTTTGAACTAGACTTTTAAAAGATTTCTCCAAAAGCTGCTCTTCATAAACATATACCAAATGTCACATATTTGTGCCCAGTGTGAAGAGTTTCATAGGAACTTATTGTTACTATATTGTAAAATCTTGTTTGCAGCAAATACTTGGTCAGGTTTTAAAAGGTCCAGAGTCTAACTCTTCACCTATGATTCTAGTTGCGATCTTGTATATTATTTGAACTGTTTGTGATTTCCCTTATTCAAAGTGAACAGTTGTATGTTGTATGTATTACTTTCACACTACATTTATGTCCATTTTGGAGCGTGAAACCTTTAAACCCTGTTGATTTTCACCTTGGGTTGGAGAAACTCCTTATCTCTTTATTTCCATTCTGCTGTGACGAGATAAACACAGAATAAACACAGATCTGCCTGCCACTTTACATCTTGCATCAAAGATGCAAATCCAGCAAGGAGTAGATGAATGCCTGACGTCATTTGAGCTAATATTTAATAATTTCATTTTATTTATTGCTGATGTAGAATGAGAATCCCCAAAATCATCCCATATATTTTGATAAAACACTTATTATTATTGATAATTATAGTTTTTCAGGTCTGTTCTTGTCTGAAACTCCATCAAAAGGATGGAGGAGGAAGATTCAGAACGCCTGAACTGCATCAGATTGTTGTCTGTAATAAAGTTAATTTGTTCCAAATAATGCAAGTAAATGATGATGCAATACATAAGCAATAATCTCATAATCTCTCACTATTTTATAATAACCAGCAATATTATCACATTATAAGATGTTCTGCAATTAACACTTGTACCCACATAGCAACATTGTGTCGGCCCACATCCGGCCCACATCTGGCACATGTGGCATGATGATCTGGCCCACATGCTGCAATGAATTACGGTCCTTGTGTGGGCCGCTTCTGTTTGCCAGATCTGAGCCACAAGCAGGCCACAGCAATGCCACATGTCAGCCAAGAGCAAAGAAATAAACCTAAACTGGACCTTATCTGAGCCACAAAATCTGTGTATATTAAATATAGAGTCATCTCAGCCTTAATAAGCCTGTTAACAAGCAGAATCACTGAAGGAAAGAAGAGAACAGAAAAAGAGACGAGCAGAAACACAAGAACTACAACTTCAGTCACAGCCTTAGATGAAATCAACTGAAGATGAAAGACATTAAATCTCTCAAGATCTCAACAGAGGATGATTAAACAACTCCACAAACAGCATTACCAGCTTCACTTATTACTAACCAGACTGACTTTATTTATGTTAGACATCTTTAAAACTTGTTATTGAGAATTAACAGAGGTTCAACTGTTTCATTTGAAGTCACCATAACAGTGATTAGTGTTTCCATTAGTTGGGCTCTTAACTCTTACTATATGTTTGTTTTTTCTGGCTGCTGTGACAGTGTGTTTGTTAAACGCATTTATAGTAGCAAAGAAAGCTAAAGCTAAATGACATCAGTTGATTATGATTGTCTGTTGATTGTTTTGTGGTCATCATAAACTGGCATGATGTCATTTGAGTTGATTTTTGATTTGAATCTATGTTGTGCTATTGATACATCTACTTTATAAACCTTGTATTACTACAGCATGAGTTCCTGCAGCAATCATAAGATTTTAACAGTCATAAGCAGTAAAAGTTCATTTATGATGACACATACAGACATCAAGAATCAGCGTATTAATCTCAACAATGGTGACAATTAAAAGTGGCATGCTGCAATGCATGCTGGGTGTTTTGTACTATGCTAGTACCCAGCATACATCCTACTTCTGATTGTCACCATTGTTGAGATTAATACGCTGATTCTTAATGTCTGTGTGTGTCAACATAGATTACTTTTAGTGCTCATGTCTGTTAAAATCTTCTGATTACTGCAGGAACTCATGCAGTAATAATGCTGGGTTTGTGTATTCAATACAAATTGTGAGATTCAAATGACATCAAGCCATTACATGATGACCACAAAACAATCAACAAAAAATCATCACCACCTGATGTCATTTTGCTTTAGATTCTTTTGTTACTGTAAATGTGTTTAACAAACACACTGTCACAATAACCAGAAAAAAGCAAACATATAATAAGAGTTAAGAGCCCAACTAATGGAAACACTAATCACCATTATGGTGACTTGAAATGAAACTCATCAGAGTTAAACCCCTGTTAATTCTCAATAAGTTTTAAAGATGTCTACCATAAATAAAGTCAGTCTGGTTAGTAATAAGTGAAGCTGGTAATGCTGTTTGTGGAGCTGTTTAATCATCCTCTGTTGAGATCTTGAGAGATTTAATGTCTTTTATCTTCAGTTGATTTCATCTAAGGCTGTGACTGAAGTTGTAGTTCTTGTGTTTCTGCTGGTCTCTTTTTCTGTTCTCTTCTTTCCTTCAGTGATTCTGCTTGTTAACAGGCTTATTAAGGCTGAGATGACTCTATATTTAATATACACAGATTTTGTGGCTCAGATAAGGTCCAATTCTGGTTTATTTCTTTACTCTTGGCTGACATGTGGCAGGGGTAGTTGTAGGGGTAGTTGTGCTTGTTTGATTGGACATTGGTTAGTTTCTATAATTTATATTAAATTAACTCATGCACTCAAATCTCATTGTATATTAACATGTTTGTAGGTTTATTTTTTTGTGTGTGCGTAAAAACATTTATAGGGTCTCATTGTTGTGAAATTAATATCAAGAATATATCATCCCTCAGTTACTCTTTAACTATGCTTGTCGAAGTATGTAAAGCTGTTTCTAGATATATTCATACCTGTAAACTATGCCATATTTGAATCTGTGGTATCATTCAGTCAATGTGAATAATATCTGGTGGATGAATGTCTATGATTAAAAGTTTAATTATATGATAATATTATCATCACCATAATTATGAACATAATATAATTATGAATAATCTCTGTTGTAAAAGTGTAATTCTACTATATATTCTTTATTAATTTAATAGAGACTCATTAAAGCTGCAGAAAAATACAAGGAAACAAATACATTATTTACTGATTAATATCAATATGCAAAAAAATAATATTCTTAAAAGTTAACTAAAGGATTATAGTGAACTAAAGGAAACACAAATCAGTTTAGGGCTCTCTAAATCACACACAGGTCTAAAAGAATGAGGCAACAAAACCTCCACCAAGAAACTAATAGTAAAGAAAGTTCAAAGATTTACATCAAAATTAATGACAGCTATAAAATAAGACCAGTATACATTAGGATAATTTACAGGCAGAAGCTGAGACTGGCGTTAATATCTAAAAAGCGTTGATTCTGTTGTAGTGGTAATTTACTGTATGATAATGGTACTTCATTAATTTCCTGAATATGGATGCTGTAGTCCTTAAAAATTTTTCTGGACACTTTTGATGTTGTTGGGTTTGAGTCCACAGCAAAGACATCTGAAGCACCTCCTGTACTGCTGCCTGACCTGAACAAGAATGAGATGAGAGTTGCAATGAGAAGTAAATGATGCTTTGCTTTTCTTTCTTATACTGTCTCTGCAGAGAGTGAAACGGTTTCCATATGGAGCGGGGTCATAAAATGACTGACCTAATTGCTGAGGACAAAAAATCTTGAGAAAGCCGGGCCTAAAAGTTTGAATTTTTGACAGTTTTGCTTTGCTCATTTGAACAGGATGGAAATGGAAGAATTATTTATTTAATTAGTATTTTCATGGAGAAAATTATAATGTTAGCTGCTAAATTTCCTTAAAAATATAAATTCAGACCACTGAAAAAACAGGCCTTCTTCCTTAAATAACGGTAAATGTCATGAAGTTTAACCTGAGATATACATAAATATAATTGTGATGATTGAGTATTATTGAAGACAGCTGATGACAAGCAGAAGTTCTGAAGGAAAGAGAAACACAAGAACTATAACTAACTTCAGCCACAGCATTAGATGAAATCAACTAAAGATAAAAGACATTAAATCTCAGAAGATCTGATTAAACAACTCCACAATCAGCATTACCAGCTTCACTTATTACTAACCAGACTGACTTTATTTCTGTCACACAAGATATGGGATACAAGCTATTGAGAATTAACAGAGGTTTAGATGTTGGTGATTTAGATGTCAGTGTTTGCTTTAGTTGGGCTCTTGACCCTCGACTTTTGAATATTAGTTTTTCTCTGGCTGTTGTAACTGTGTCTTTAAAAATACATTTTGCATGGCAAAAAAGTAGCTGAAACAGAATGCGATCAGATAAATTTGGGCATTTAAATTTAAGATCATTGACCTGATTCTCTGATCTCATTTAGAATCTAATCTCTAATTATATGGGAAATGTTTTATATTTTTGATTATGAGATCCATCAGTGTTAGTGAAAAATATGAAGGATTTTAAAAATAGTTCGTCTTCAAAACATTTTGAACTACTGCTTCATTCAGATTCACACAGACATTAAGAATCAGCATATGAATCTCAACAATGCTGATAATCAAAAGCTTTATGCCGCAGTGTATTCTGGGTATCATCCATGACTCCCAGCATGCATTGCGGCATGAATAAATTATACTTTCATTCTTACTATTTTTTGTGTTGACTTTTAGTAGCGTGTTTTGTGATGTTCAGAATTTATGTTTATCTTTTTTTTGGTTCTTGTCACCATTGTTGAGATTCATACGCGGATCTCTGTGTGTCTAAATTGCACAGCAGCTAGAAGCTTTTTTTGTGAATGATGTTTAAATATACTTCATAACTGGTAACTTAGCATTGCTTGGTCTTTTGCTGTAGTTTTATTGTGATGGTAATGTAAAAGTAAGGTGTAGTACAAATATAACACGCTTTTAATAAGGAATTAGACACTGGAAGATTTCAGTGAATCAAAACGTAACTAACAACATTTTCTCTTGTTTTTTTTTACCACAACAAATGTGTGGTAAAAACACGGTTACAGCAACCAATGATAAACTAATGTTTAAAAGCCAAACTAAAACAAATACTGATCTCCATAATGGTGACAACTGAACAATAAATCATCAACATCTAAACCTCTGTTAATTCTCAGTGAGAACTTTTGTAGTCGTATGACAGAAATTAAGGCCTGGGGCCTGTACCATGAAGCCGGATTAGCTGGCTAGCCAGGTAAGTTTCAGATTAGTTTGCGCCAATCCTGGGTTTTAGGTACCAAGAAAGCGACTTGGCTTTTAGCAGTGTTCATCATAGTAACTTACGCTCCATGGCTAACCTGCTCCGGGGCAGGTTATGTTCTGGTTTAGAGATCTCAAACCAAAATTGGGCCAATCAGATGTGAGCAAACTGACACTGACACATCCAACGCAATAAAGTCACTCCCCCAGTTTCTCTTCCTCCAAATTAAAGATCGCTATATAGCAACAAAAAAAAAATGTAACAATAAAATTGTCTGGCTTTAATGATAATTACTTTATGATTTATATATGATTTATATAATTATTATATGATATATATTATTATTAATTCATTACAAACAAGCGATTTTAGTTTAGTAGTTATTATTAAGCATTTAGTTCGAATGAATTAATATATACAGATCATATGTAATATAAATAAGCTGTAAATAAACTTTAAATATGATGTAAACTTACATGTTTGAGTCTCTATCGCTATTATCAACTATATAAACTAACTTATTTCTCAAAGTATTTTCGTTAATGTAAATGAGTTTAAATACGTCATTTTCTTCAGTCTCTTAACCTTCAGCAAAAGAGTTTTGAATCGCGCTGGCTGTCTCGCAAGAAGTAAATCATAGTTTCTCTCTGTTGCAAGGCATGTGATTGGCCGTTCACCACTGATATCACGCATTCATGTGCACGCGCTCCACGAACTTAAAGCCTGAGTTGACAAAGAAAGTTGATGATAAGCATCATGGTACCAACAAAGCCAGATTGGAGTGGTTTGGTTTTATCAATTCGAAACTAATCCTATAACCCTGAGTTTGTTCAACTACCATCATGGTACAGGCTCCTGGTTTCACAGACGGGGTTTAGCCTAAGACAGGATTAGGCCTTAGTTCAATTTAAGTAGCTTTTATAAACATTCACTAGAAGAAAAAAAAAACATTACTGGTGTGTATCTTAAGACAAAACAATGGCAGTGACATATTTTAAGGTATGTCAGTATAAGTTGTTTTCAGTTAAAACATGCATTTTAGTCTGGGACTAGCTTAAGCCTCATCTGTGAAACCGGGGGTAAGTCAGTCTGGTTAGTAATAAGTGAAGCTGAAATGTCCTAGAACACCACCAGCACTGCACATTTTATACATCTCCCTCATCTATCACTCCTGATTCAACTCATGAGCTCATCAGTAGAGACTGCAAGACATGAAGTGAGTGTGTCAGATATAGGGAGACAAACAAAATGTGCAGGGCTGGAGGAACTCCAGGACAGGTTAAAGAACCACTGCAATAAGAGAACTGTAAAATTAACAATACACCTCTGCTGCCAGTATTTCACTGTTTATTTGCAATTTAAGCATGTTATTGTAGTTTATAGTCAGCTTGCCTTTTTCCTGTTGCAGTCTAAACATATTACTTCAGTTTATGGTAAACGTTTGGCACCCTGTGCTGCATTGCATTGCACTTTTTTTTTTTTACAGTGTGGAATATGGTGGTAAACTGAGTGATGTCTGACCTCATTATTGAAGGCACAATAGACCAGGAAGATGAAGGTTCCCTGCTGGGAGTTCAAGATCAGGAAGAGGATCTCCAGCACCTTACTGCCATTAGTGAAGAAACCCAGAATCCAGGAGCAACCAAGAACCACAAACTGAGCCAGTGTTTTAAATACCATAATCCTGCAGAGAAACAGAGAGTTAATGTGTCTTTATTATCTATATGTTGTTCTGTTCTGCTGTAACAGAGTAGCAAACAATGCATATTACTTGGTTTGTTTCATCTGTGAAACTTTAGCATTCAGTTTTGTGAGAGTTGAAGACAGACTGATGATGATGCTAATAAACAGAATCATGTTCAACTGCAAAAAAACACACACACAAAAAACATTAGTTTTCTTGACTTTAACAGCCCATGTGAAAAATGTCTGTAACTGGAACTTACTGCTAGTATGACACAAACAGGTCCCAGAAAACTCCAGATAAAACCTTTGTCCCTTTTAATCCAGCAGCTGTTTAATAATATAAATAACAATATAATAACTGAATTAATCAGTCTGAAAAATGATTTCAGTTGCTGACTGTTGAAATGCTACTTAAAAAAAAGTGTAAAACTAAAACTTTTGGCGATTTTGATACAAACGGAATAAAAATGATCAGAGAGCAGCATTGTTCCAAAACTTGTGAGTTGTCAGTCATAAACTAAAATCATTATTTCATCTAATTCAAAGAGGGGGGAAAAAAAAGAAGAAAAAAACCCTCACTGTTCGCTGCCGTAGCCTTCAGGAAGCAGCCCGACAGACACACTCACAATAACCAGAGCAATTGTATATCCAATCACACACAGGAATCCACTGCTAAGCACTTCCCTCTTTCTGGAGCTGATCTGTGATAGGTTCTTCACACAGATGAAGAGCAGCACAGCTTCAATGAACATCCACACAAAGCCGGAGAGAAAGAGGAAGTGCAGCACACCTGATATCACGGCACACAACACCTGGAGACCATGAGAGACGTTATGAGGATTCTCAGTGAGGCTGTGCTGAGCTGTAGGGCTCCTTCATCATTCTCACCTGCAGGGGGCGTATGAGGCTCAGGAACTGTTGTGTGAGCAGGAACAGAAGGTGAGCCAGCAGAAGACTGATGCAGAGGTTGACTCGAGCCACATTATTCACTCCAGGACTCCACTGACAAAGGGCGAAGGTCAACAGGGCCAAACTGAAGAACACCAGCCCCACGATCACACACACCAAATTCAACAGATCCAGCAGTGAGTCGCTCTGAGAAAACATCAAAACAAGAATGTGTGAGACAAATTCAGTGACATTTCCAGCTGTTCAAAGTAACACTTCTGAGCACATCAATAGCTCAATTTACATAGACCCTAATAATCTGTTTGTAATCAGACTAGTAGCATAGTTGGAATAATAAAAAGTCACATGTAACCACGTCAATCGGAATTAATTGTACAAATTTAAAGGGTTAGTTCACCCAAAAATGAGAATAATGTCATTTATTACTCACCCTCATGCCGTTCCACACCTGTAAAACCTTCGTTCATCTTCGGAACACAAATTAAGATATTGTTGATGAAATCCGATGGCTCAGTGAGGCCTGCGTAGCCAGCAATGACAATTCCTCTCTCAAGATCCATTAATGTACTAAAAACATATTTAAATCAGTTCATGTGAGTGCAGTGGTTCAATATTAACATTATAAAACAGTGCACCAAAATAACAACATAGTGATGGCTGATTTCAAAAGACTTCGGAGCGTTATGAATCTTTTGTGTTGAATCAGCGGTTCGGAGCTCCAAAGTCACGTGATTTCAGCAGTTTGGCGGTTTGACACGCTGATTCATAACGCTCCAAAGCTTCATGAAGCAGTGTTTTGAAATCAGCCATCACTATGTAAGTCGTTATTTTGTTTTTTTGGCGCACCGCTTTATAATTTTAATATTAAACCACTGTACTCACATGAACTGATTTAAATATGTTTTCAGTACATTAATGGATCTTAAGAAAGGAAACGTCATTGCTGTGAATGCAGGCCTCACTGAGCCATCGGATTTCAACAATAATATCTTAATTTGCGTTCCGAATATGAACGAAGGTCTTACGGCTGTAGAACGATATGAGGGTGAGTAATAAATGACATTATTCTCATTTCTGGGTGAACTAACCCTTTAACTTTCCATTTCATGTATGCGTGATTGTGTGTATGTTTAGATTAGTCACGTGTTCCTGATTTAGTTAAAACCTTGGTGCACATTCATGGGAGTTTGATTCTGGTCCCTGCTTGTGAATTAACGTCACTTTAATGATGCGATCACAGTTACATGCTAAGAAGAAGTTATGCCTTTTAATTCATCCACTTAAAATAAAAAAAAATGATATTGAAAAATATATATTAAACAAACAGAAATAAAAAATGTTTTATCATATAAAGATAAGAAAAAATGTCTAATCAACCTTACTAATCAACTACCCTCATAGCAACATTGTGTCAGCCCAGATCCAGCCCACATGATGATCTGGCCCACATGCTGCAATGAATTACGGTCCTTGAATCTATTTTTTATTTGAATCTATGTTGTGCTACTGATACATTTACTTTATAAACCTTGTATTATTACAGTGATGACACACACAGACATCAAGAATCAGCGTATTAATCTCAACAATGGTGAAAATTAAAAGTGGCATGCTGCAATGCATGCTGGGTGTTTTGTACTATGCTAGTACCCAGCATACATCCTACTTTTGATTGTCACTATTGTTGAGAGTGCTTTTTTTTTAGTGCTTTTAGAGTCTGTTAAATCTTCTGATTACTGCAGAAACTCACACGGTAATAACGCTGGGTTTACGATGTAAATGTATTAAATACAAATTGTGAGATTCAAACGACATCAGGCCATTTCATGATGATCACAAAACAATCTACAAACAACCATCACCACCTGATGTCATTTTGCTTTAGATTCTTTTGCGACTGCAAATGTGTTTAACAAACACACTGTCACAATAACCAGAAAAAAACAAACATATAATAAGAGTGAAGAGCCCAACTAATGGAAACACTAATCACCATTATGGTGACTTCAAATTAAACTCATCAGAGTTAAACCCCTGTTAATTCTCAATAACAAGTTTTAAAGATGTCTAACATAAATAAAGTCAGTCTGGTTAGTAATAAGTGAAGCTGGTAATGCTGTTTGTGGAGTTGTTTAATCATCCTCTGTTGAGATCTTGAGAGATTTAATGTCTTTTATCTTCAGTTGATTTCATCTAAGGCTGTGACTGAAGTCAGTTGTAGTTCTTGTGTTTCTGCTGGTCTCTTTTTCTGTTCTCTTCTTTCCTTCAGTGATTCTGCTTGTTAACAGGCTTATTAAGGCTGAGATCACTCTATATTTAATATACACAGATTTTGTGGCTCAGATAAGGTCCAGTTTAGGTTTATTTCTTTGCTCTTGGCTGACATGTGGCATTGCTGTGGCCTGCTTGTGGCTCAGATCTGGCAAACAGAATTCATTGCAGCATGTGGGCCAGATCATCATGCCACATGTGCCAGATGTGGGCCGGATCTGGGCCGACACAATGTTGCTGTGTGGGTAGTGTTCTGGTGGATGACCAATAAAACTTGCCAAACTTACACACCATCATAAATCTTACCTGTTCTTTCAAATCTGATGGGCTGCCAATTTGCATGATGAGAGCGAATGTCGACAGATGGACACAGGAACACACAGTGTAGTTGCTGTTGGTCTCTAAAACAGAACAACCATCTACAATCCACTCGCTGATATTCCAGTACACACAGGACAGAGAACCGTTGGGATTAAACTCCTTAAAAAAAAAAAAAAAAAACGTGCAAGGATTTTTGTCAAGTATCACATTTCTCTCAATCTCTGCATGGGTACACAAATAATTATGAATTCAAAAGTACAACTGAACAAAATATTTAAGCCAGATTAGATAGAAATAGCTTTTCACAACACCTGCCCCCTTTCTCCATATCTCCATATCATTAACATTATTGCTGTGTTGAATAAAACAGGAAGAGCAAACTAGACATTTAAATTAACTGATCTCAAAATTTAGTTTTGGCCCTACAGAACACTTCAGTGCATAATTTTTCATTTCCATCAAGTTTTCTTCTATTTAGTCTAAAAAGTCTATGAAAGTCACTCACTCTGATGTGTTTGAGGGTGAAGTTGACTGGTTTGGTGAGTGTAGTGTTGGTGGTTTTGGGAAGAATAGCTGAGATCACAGTGGACATCATAGTTTTAACCGTGTCATTTGTTGTGTTGAATAATTCTGGTTTCAGTAAACTTTCCATTGTTGTATAGCTCATAAATGCCACAGCAGCTGATTTTGTGTTACAGGGGGAAAAAAAGTAAATTTGGTTTAGTGGTAGTATACATGTTTCTATGATTGCATCCAACCATTTAAGCTTAATGCACTCATACCAAAAATATCTGACATTGGACGTGGTAAAGTCCTTTTTTTGGGGGTGTTACACACAAAAAGTATTCTTAATTGTTTAGGTCCAGTCAGATTTACTGAATAGACATCAACCTGTCAAGCTGCTAATGATGTTTGTTGTCCACGTCTAATACCCGCTGGGAAAAAACTTTATAATAATGTAAGGGCATTATTTAATTTAAACATTTTTAGAATATTTTTATAGAATGTTATCCTACCTTTTAGGAAAATGTTCTGGGAACAAAAAAATAAAACTTGCCACTGTAACAGACATAGGCCGGTAAGAGCTGTGCATGTAAACCTCACTCCCTTGACCGCAAGAGGTGCTCTAGCGACTGACGCTAGAGACTACGGTCTTTAGACTCCTTGGTAGAGTGCCCGACTCCCATGCCGGCGGACCCAGGTTCGAGTCCCGTTTAGAGCGGTTGGTTTGAACAGGAGGGGTTACATTGGTGCCGTGACCCAGATGGGAGTGAGGTTTAGGGGAGTGAGTGTAACAGACGGTAAGAGCTGTGAGTGTAAACCTCACTCCTTTGACCTCAAGAGGTTTTCTAGAGACTGTGGTCTTTAGCCTCCTTGTTAGAGTGCCTGACTCCCATGCAGGTGGACCTGAGTTCAGTTCAGCGTGCAGTTTGAACAGAAGGGGTTACACTGCTAAAAACATTACTAGAACAAAATTCTCATTAAAGATTTTCATCAGTGATTGTATATCAAGTGCAGGGACACGTTTTTGTGCATTTTGTTTTTGTGATTTCACCGAAACAAAAAGTGTTGGGGACCTGTCCCACCCACATGTGGTGACTTAAATGGTACAAATTAACCAGTTAAATGGTACAAATTCTTAAATGCAAAACTAAAGTAAATGCAGGCAGACGTCATAACATAAAATCCAGGCCTGGCCCTCTCTCGTCCTTCACTGTCGTCGTTCCCATTTTATGCTTCCGGAGCTCCTCCGTGAGAGATTTGAGACCGGTGCAACACGCAGCTGACACTCGTTAACACTCGCGCCACCGGCCTTGTGCTGTTCCCTCACGGCTCTCGCCCGCCCTGCTCGTCACATACCCCCATTGCCCCTCGCAGGCCGGGGGGTACCCACGAGACTGCGCTCTACTCCCACCGGGGCCAGTCACAGCGGCCGCAGCACCTGGGGGTAAGGACAGATGAGACGAAAGAAAAGGAGACGGAAGCACAGGGAGCGACAGACGAGAGAAAAAAATTCTTCGTCTGGTTTCCGGACACACTGCCGCTCGTTCCTCAGCCAGCCGAGAGGCTCTTCCTCGCGGTGCCATGCAATGGTACTGGACACTCGGTGGATGGCTCGATCCTCCTCCGCCCCCTGGCGGCCGGCGATAGCTCCTCCAGCTGAGGGCAGCTGGCAGCGAGTCTCCCGTTCCCTGCTCCTCCCCTTAATGGCGGACGGCGAACGGATGGCGACTCCTCCGCTCTCTCTCGGACGGCAGCCACCCCACCTCGACCCAGGAGCATGGCAGCGAGTTCTCTGTCCCACCTAATGATCAGTCGCTCCAGCACCACCGCCTCGGGCAGCCATTCCCACGCTGCCCAACCTCCTCAGCACTGTGATCCCCCTCAGCAGTGAGGGCTCTCCGACAGCATGTCCCTTCTTCCTCTTGGGTTTCGGCACCAATGTAACACCGTTTGTAGATACGGGAAGAAGGAGGCGGAAACCGCCAAACGTTTAACACTTTAATAACACTCAAAATAAACAAAAAGTACGAAAGTAAAGTAAATGCTGGCAGACCCTCACGGATGTCTGTCGGCCACACAAACATAATAAAACATGAGAGAGATTCAAGACCGGTGCAACACGCAGCTGACACTCGTTAACACTCACTCCACCGGCCTCGCGCCGTTCCCTCACGGCTCTCGTCCGCCCTGCTCGTCACACCAATATAAAAGATTGTGTTGATACATATGTTTATATTGCATTATCAGCATGTGCTATGATTGCAGTGTAAAAACGAGACATCTACAGTAGCCTACACCACAGCGCTTTGTGGCTCATATTCACTGTGTAAATACTCTGTTAATACGAGCGACAAGAAACTGTAAACTGCTATTGTGTGTGATGTGAAAAGGGGCAATACACTACATTGAAAAGCAGTTCATTTCAGAAAGAATAGGTCTGCTCACTGTTGGCGTCCTTCACTATTATGTAGTTACATAAAATAAAATAAAAAATAAGTACAATGTAATTATTGTGTTGATGCTGTATTGCAAAAAAAATTTTTTTTAATTAAATATGTTTACATACTTGTTCCATTGTTACTCTTTGCAATCCCAACGAGATCAATGTCCATAGAAGCATTTTTTGTGTCCAGCTGAGGGATTTGATCTGAAGTAAATTTTGGTCCAATCATGAAGACTTGTACCTCTAAAGAAAATAATGTGAATGAATCTGAACTACATCAGTAACTACATCATTGTAAAATTGTATGAAGTTCTAGATACTATTGCGTCTTCACTTACCTATGGTGTCGAGAGTAAAACTGACATTGCCACTTGTGTCTATTGGCTTCACCAGTGAAGATATGAGCTTCTCACTGGCTTTTATTACACTGTTTCCAAATGTCACTAATTCCTTTGAGTCAGCTGACTCTGAAATCTTTGAAATGTTAATAGCCACATCCAAAACTGTAGTCACAACCTAATTGGTTATGATACACAAACACTTGTGAATGAATGTCGTTATCTAAATGACAGATATTTTATTATTTTATTATTTCTCTCTTAAAAACTTACATTCAAAGAAAGCACATGATCTGTAATTTTCTCTATATTGTCAAAAAGATTTTGAAGACATCCTGCAGAGGTCTGACTCTGAAATCACAATTGATCTTTATAAATTAAACTGAAAGACTCTGTACTCTCTGTGTACATTTAAATATTCAGCTTACTCTGCATTGATCCGGCAGTATGTTATCCAGACCTGTAATGAGGAAATTCATCATTACAAAATTAAAATAGTCAAATCAAACACCACATTCCAATCTAGAAACATGCTTACCTGTAGTAGTTGGACTAAGTATGGTCGGTGTGGAGATGTTATACTCGCAGAAGCAGGAGGACAAAGTGCTACCAGAGCATGTACAGGTGTCCTTATTACCAATACAGTAACAGTTATTATTCCAGCACTGGTACTGGTCTTGGTCTTGGTTCTGATATCTCCAGTAGTAGAAATCATGCATTGTTGTGTTGCAGTACATGCGGTACTGAGCACCAGTGCAGATGTATGTGTCATTATAAAGCACACATTGAGAGACTCTCAATGGACTAACTGCTGTTGGGATTGTGATGTTATTGTTGTAATTCCCACAGAAGCAGGAGGACAAAGCGCTAGAAGAGCATGTACAGGTGTCCTTATTACCCACACAGTTACAGTTATTATTCGAGCATCTGTATTCATGTTGGTTTTGGTTCTGATATCTCCGATAGTAGAAGTCTTGCATTGTTGTGTTGCAGTACATGCGGTACTGAGCACCAGCGCAGATGTATGTGTTGTTATAAAGCCCACAGCCATAAGCTGGAGTAACTGCTGCAGTGAGAGCCATGATATTGCTATAAGACTCACAGAAGCAGGAGGACAAAGTGCTACTGTAGCATGTACAGGTGTCTTTATTACCAATACAGTTACAGTTATTATTCACACACTGGTGCTGGTATTGGTCTTGGTTTTGATATCTCTGGTAGTAGAAATCATGCATTGTTGTGTTGCAGTACATGCGGTACTGAACACCAGTGCAGATGTACGTGTCGTTAAAAAGCACACAGTGAGAGACTCTCAATGGACTGTTTGCTGTAGGGATAGTGATGCTATTGTTGTAATTCTCACAGAAACAGGAAGACAAAATGCTACTGTAACATGTACAGGTGTCCTTATTTCCACGGCAGTCACAGTTATTATTCCAGCATTGGTATTCATACTGGTTTTGATACTGATATCTCCGGTAGTAGAAATGATGCATTGTTGTGTTGCAGTACATGCGGTACTGAGCACCAGTGCAGATGAATGTGTCATTATAAAGCACACAGCCATAAGCTGGAGTAACTTCTCTATTGATAGCGATGATATTCCCGTAAGTCTCACAGAAGCAGGAGGACAAAATGCTACTAGAGCATGTACAAGTGTCCTTATTACCAATACAGTTACAGTTATTATTCCAGCATTGGTATTGGTTCTGGTTTTGATACTGATATCTCAGATAGTAGAAATCATGCATTGTTGTGTTGCAGTACATGCGGTACTGAACACCAGTGCAGATGTACGTGTTGTTATAAAGCGTACAATCATAAGCTGGAGTAACAGCTGCAGGGATAGTGATGTTGTTATTGTAATTCTCACAAAAACAGGAAGACAAAGTGCTACTGTAACATGTACAGGTGTCCTTATTTCCACGGCAGTTACAGTTATTATTCCAGCATTGGTATTCATACTGGTTTTGGTTCTGATATCTCCGGTAGTAAAAATGATGCATTGTTGTGTTGCAGTACATGCGGTATTGAACACTAGTGCAGATGTACGTTTCATTATAAATCACACAGCCATAAGCTGGAGTAACTGCTGCAGTGAAATCAATGATATTCCCATAAGACTCACAGAAGCAGGAGGACAAAGTGCTACCAGAGCATGTACAAGTGTCCTTATTACCAACACAGTTACAGTTATTATTCACACACTGGTACTGGTCTTGGTTTTGGTTCTGATATCTCTGGTAGTAGAAATCATGCATTGTTGTGTTGCAGTACATGCGGTACTGAGCACCAGTGCAGATATACGTGTCATTATAAAGCACACATTGAGAGACTCTCAATGGACTAACTGCTGTCGGGATTGTGATGTTATTGTTGTAATTCTCACAGAAGCAGGAGGACAAAGCGCTAGAAGAGCATGTACAGGTGTCCTTATTACCCACACAGTTACAGTTATTATTCGAGCATCTGTATTCATGTTGGTTTTGGTTCTGATATCTCCGATAGTAGAAGTCTTGCATTGTTGTGTTGCAGTACATGCGGTACTGAGCACCAGCGCAGATGAATGTGTTGTTATAAAGCCCACAGCCATAAGCTGGAGTAACTGCTGCAGTGAGAGCCATGATATTGCCATAAGACTCACAGAAGCAGGAGGACAAAGTGCTACTGTAGCATGTACAGGTGTCCTTATTACCAAAACAGTTACAGTTATTATTCACACACTGGTGCTGGTATTGGTCTTGGTTTTGATATCTCTGGTAGTAGAAATCATGCATTGTTGTGTTGCAGTACATGCGGTACTGAACACCAGTGCAGATGTACGTGTCATTATAAAGCACACAGTGAGAGACTCTCAATGGACTGTTTGCTGTAGGGATAGTGATGCTATTATTGTAATTCTCACAGAAACAGGAAGACAAAGTGCTACTGTAACATGTACAGGTGTCCTTATTTCCACGGCAGTCACAGTTATTATTCCAGCATTGGTATTCATACTGGTTTTGATACTGATATCTCCGGTAGTAGAAATGATGCATTGTTGTGTTGCAGTACATGCGGTACTGAGCACCAGTGCAGATGAATGTGTCATTATAAAGCACACAGCCATAAGCTGGAGTAACTTCTCTATTGATAGCGATGATATTCCCGTAAGTCTCACAGAAGCAGGAGGACAAAATGCTACTAGAGCATGTACAAGTGTCCTTATTACCAATACAGTTACAGTTATTATTCCAGCATTGGTATTGGTTCTGGTTTTGATACTGATATCTCAGATAGTAGAAATCATGCATTGTTGTGTTGCAGTACATGCGGTACTGAACACCAGTGCAGATGTACGTGTTGTTATAAAGCGTACAATCATAAGCTGGAGTAACAGCTGCAGGGATAGTGATGTTGTTATTGTAATTCTCACAAAAACAGGAAGACAAAGTGCTACTGTAACATGTACAGGTGTCCTTATTTCCATGGCAGTTACAGTTATTATTCCAGCATTGGTATTCATACTGGTTTTGGTTCTGATATCTCCGGTAGTAAAAATGATGCATTGTTGTGTTGCAGTACATGCGGTATTGAACACTAGTGCAGATGTACGTTTCATTATAAATCACACAGCCATAAGCTGGAGTAACTGCTGCAGTGAAATCAATGATATTCCCATAAGACTCACAGAAGCAGGAGGACAAAGTGCTACCAGAGCATGTACAGGTGTCCTTATTACCAACACAGTTACAGTTATTATTCACACACTGGTACTGGTCTTGGTTTTGGTTCTGATATCTCTGGTAGTAGAAATCATGCATTGTTGTGTTGCAGTACATGCGGTACTGAGCACCAGTGCAGATGTACGTGTCATTATAAAGCACACATTGAGAGACTCTCAATGGACTAACTGCTGTCGGAATTGTGATGTTATTGTTGTAATTCTCACAGAAGCAGGAGGACAAAGCGCTAGAAGAGCATGTACAGGTGTCCTTATTACCCACACAGTTACAGTTATTATTCGAGCATCTGTATTCATGTTGGTTTTGGTTCTGATATCTCCGATAGTAGAAGTCTTGCATTGTTGTGTTGCAGTACATGCGGTACTGAGCACCAGCGCAGATGAATGTGTTGTTATAAAGCCCACAGCCATAAGCTGGAGTAACTGCTGCAGTGAGAGCCATGATATTGCTATAAGACTCACAGAAGCAGGAGGACAAAGTGCTACTGTAGCATGTACAGGTGTCCTTATTACCAAAACAGTTACAGTTATTATTCACACACTGGTGCTGGTATTGGTCTTGGTTTTGATATCTCCGGTAGTAGAAATCATGCATTGTTGTGTTGCAGTACATGCGGTACTGAACACCAGTGCAGATGTACGTGTCATTATAAAGCACACAGTGAGAGACTCTCAATGGACTGTTTGCTGTAGGGATAGTGATGCTATTGTTGTAATTCTCACAGAAACAGGAAGACAAAGTGCTACTGTAACATGTACAGGTGTCCTTATTTCCACGGCAGTTACAGTTATTATTCCAGCATTGGTATTCATACTGGTTTTGATACTGATATCTCCGGTAGTAGAAATCATGCATTGTTGTGTTGCAGTACATGCGGTACTGAGCACCAGTGCAGATGAATGTGTCATTATAAAGCACACAGCCATAAGCTGGAGTAACTTCTCTATTGATAGCGATGATATTCCCGTAAGTCTCACAGAAGCAGGAGGACAAAATGCTACTAGAGCATGTACAAGTGTCCTTATTACCAATACAGTTACAGTTATTATTCCAGCATTGGTATTGGTATTGGTTTTGGTATATATATCTCTGGTAGTTGAAATTGTGCATTCTTGTGTTGCAGTACATGCGGTACTGAGCACCAGTGCAGATGTACGTTTCATTATAAAGCACACAATCATAGACTGGAGTGATTTCCTCAGTGAGAGCGATGATATTCCCGTAAGTCTCACAGAAGCAGGAGGACAAAGTGCTAGTAGAGCATGTACAGGTGTCCTTATTACCAACACAGTTACAGTTATTATTCCAGCATTGGTGCTGGTATTGGTACTGATATGTCTGGTAATAGAAATCATGCATTGTTGTGTTGCAGTACATGCGGTACTGAGCACCAGTGCATATATATGTGTTATTATAAAACCAACAGTCAGGGTCTGTGACTGGACTAACTGCTGTAGGGATAGGGATGCTACTGTTGTAATTCTCACACAAGCAGGTGGACAAAGTGCTAGTAGAGCATGTACAGGTGTCCTTATTACCAACACAGTTACAGTTATTATTCACACACTGGTACTGGTCTTGGTTTTGGTTCTGATATCTCCGGTAGTAGAAATCATGCATTCTTGTGTTACAGTACATGCGGTACTGAGCACCAGTGCAGATAAACGTGTCATTATAAAGCACACAGTCAGTGACTGTGGCTGGACTACGTGTTGAAGAGAGAGTGATGCTATAGCCATAATTTGTACAGAAGCAGGAGGATGAAGTAAGACTGTAACATGTACAGGTGTCCTTATTAAAACGACAGTCACAGTTATTATTCCAGCACTGGTATTGATATTGGTTTTGGTGCTGATAATGTGAATAGATAAAGTAATGCACTGCTGTGTTACAATACATGTGGTATTTAGCACCAGTGCAGATGTATGCATCATTATTAAGCTCACAGTCCATAACTGGCCTAACTGCTGTAAGCATAGTGATATTATTGCTCAAATTTGCACAGAAGCAGGATGAAGTATTATAGTAGCATGCACAAGTGTCCTTACTACCAACACAGAGACAGTCATTACTCATGCACTGGTATTGGTCTTGGTTCTGGTATCTCTGGTAGTAGAAGCGTTGCATTGTTGTGTTGCAGTACATGCGGTATTGAGTGCCGGTGCAGATGTACGTGTCATTATCAAGCTCACAGTCCAAAACTGGACTGACTGCTGCTTTTGATTCAGCAGCAATGGTGGATGTAAAACCTGAGGACGAGAAAGATGTGATCAAAGTCAGAATACACAATTATCGAACCAGGTTAATTTATCTTCAGCATGTTTAGCACATTTAATTTGAAGCACACAAGCTTACACTGTTTAACAATGACATGCATTTCTCAACACTGAGAATTTTTTTCTCTTAAAAGTTAGCAAAACCGCAGGGTCTGTGGATTACACTGTTCTTTTCATGAAATGTTTTCTAAATTTCTATAGTTTTTGCATTTTACAAAAGTTATTTTTTGTTTTTGGAAATTTATGAGATTGACAACCCCATTCTAAAGCTATATTCATTCCTGAAAATTTCACAAATTCTACTGTAGTTTCTCCCGCTAGCCCAAAACACTGTAAGACAGGCACACTGTAAAATGTAATTAGTTGAGTTTACTTAGAAAGCTTAATTAAACTGTTGGGTTTACATAAAAAAACTTAAGGAAACCGATTGCCTTAAATTTAGCAAGTAAGTTAACTCATCATTTTGAATTGATAAAACTAGATACCAAATAGTAAAGAGTACTTAGAAATCTTGAGGATTGGTAATTCAGTTTTACAAATTGAGTACTTTGTTCAGTCAACTTAAAGATTTAAGTACACTGAACTTAAAGTTAAAATAGTTTTCTTAAAACTCTCATTTTGTAGAAACTGCCTTAAATTTCTCAATCATTTTTTACTGGTTTGTCATTCAAAATAATTAAATATTGTTTTATAATCGTTAAAACTACAGCAAGAGGCAGAGCGCTTTTGAGATCATATATTTTTAAAATCATATTAAGCACAAAAAAAAAACATTTTGGACTACTTCTGAGATTTATACACTTATATTTATATATGTCTTATAAACACTGTGTTACAGCAGCCAGAGAAACACTAATATTAATAGTCAAAGTCAAGAGCCCAACTAAAGCAAACACTTTCCACCATGATGGTGACATCAAACTTTACTATTTTCAACAGTATCTCCAGTTTAATAAATATAAATAAATGTATGGTCCATTGTTGCAACTTTGAGTAAAAAATGCTTGAGAAATTTAAGGCAGTTTTTTACATAATGTGAACAAGATTTTTAAGAAAACTATTTTAACTTTAAGTTCAGTGTTCTTAAATCTTTAAGTTGACTGAACAAAGTACTCAATTTGTAAAACTGAATTACCAATCCTCAAGATTTCTAAGTACTCTTTACTATGTGGTAGCTAGTTTTATCAATTCAACTTGATGAGTTAACTTGCTTGCTAAATTTAAGGCAATCGGTTTCCTTAAGTTTTTTATATAAACCCAACAGTTTAATTAAGCTTTCTAAGTAAACTCAACTAATTACATTTTACAGTGCATGCTTTAGGAATGCATTTTGAAAGTGAGATTAACTGGTATGTTAAGTTGTGTGCTTAAATAGACAACTGTGTTGAGTTTTTAAAATGACTAAACACAGAGAAATTAATGTAAACATTTGTATAAATGTAATACAGTTCACAAGGTCAAAATACTGGCTTACACTTACACAGGATTAAAGTGATGATTGTCAACAGTGACTGTACACCTGGCATGAAAAAAAAGGACAAACACAACATTTAATGCTTTTCTCAGGTATACTTCATTCACACAAATCTGATTTTTTTTAAACCATCAACGTCTGTTCAGAAAGTTTTGTAAATATCTGGTGTCATAGTAATCGTCACAATCTGGGTCTTTTGTTTTGTCTTGTTAAAGGACTTTTATGTTGAAATGCATTCTGAGTTTCCATTGTGTCTGTGTTTCTTTCCTGTTTGGTTTCCATTTCTCTGTGTTGTCATATTAGTCACCATGGTCACCTTCATTAGTTACAGCTGTTGTTCATTATCTACTCATTGCATTGTGTATTTAAGCTCTTGCTTTTCAGTTTGGTTTTATGGGTTGTTGTTGGTGTTTATGTGGTTTGCAGGGGGTGCTCTTATTTTCTGCGTGTGTTTTGGATTATGTTATTGTGTCACTCTTGTCTGGATTCTTTGCCTGCTCAAGGTTTGGAATGGATCTGTGACTTTGCCTTTTGTTAATAAACTGTGTGTGCATTTGGATTCGCCCTCGTCGCATCTTCATGCACCCGTTACAGTAATGACTTAAACATCAGCACTATGCCATGAGAGCTGTTATTTTATTTTATTTTTTAAAAAGATAATTTATTTGCTGTTTAGACTACATGAAATGAATTCAAGTCAAACTTTTGCTGCCTCTCAGAACAAAGTCAAACATGCTAAAATAACAGTTTCTTTTTTCAAAACCTAACACAGATTGATCATTTACACTAGAGGTCGACCGATCACAAGCCTCTCCAATCAGTGCACTTGTATAATTTAAATAAAAAATAATGTATATGTTAAATATTAAATACACAAAACAGGTAATCAAAAATCTTGAATGGATGAAAACTTTTGGATGAAAAAAAGTTTTAGTGCACAAAAACTTACATTTTATTAAATGTAAAGTTTGAATAAATGGATTAAATGGACCGCTCCCTTTATAACCACTAAAACGCTGTCGCTTTGTCAGTTCATCACGATCTCACAAAGTTCCTTTATATTTAGACAAGCTGCAAACAATGCACAATAAATCTCTTACATCGTGTCTACACTTTATGAGTGGATTCTGACTAACTTAAATACCTCTAATTGTCCACTGCAACCAAGAGATCAACAACTATGTCTGCGATTGGCTACACTGCTCACCGCTGCAAAAAACACAATGTAAACAGATACATTAGACGTTCTCCAGAGTGCAAACTCAAATATACACTGGAGCGTTTGGCAAATCTTGTTTATTATATTATATATTATATTGTTTGAGGGTGCTCAGCATGGTCGGCATCAATTCTAGTAGGCTACAATGTAATTACGTTTTCAAAACGGTCTGTTTTCCTCTGCCATCGTTAGCTGAAGCTGTGGCATGGCATGGCTGCATCTCACACACATCTGCTTATTAATCTACCTAATTTGCAGCACAATCGGTCGACGCCGATTAACTAAAAAATGCCAAAAAACAGCCCAATTAATTGGCCGACCTCTAATTTACATTATGTATAAACTGTCGTCATTCTGAACTAAATAAGCAAATAATTTTTGCAGTGATTGATATTCAGCTGGTAACAATTCTTTTAAAATGGAAGCAATGGGTAGTTTCTCTTTTCTTTAACAACCATGTCAGATAATGTACCCCAACATTATGGAAATTACATTACTTTGTTTCAGAAAGGGCAAAATGTTGGCCTGCATCAAGCAAAGAAAACAAGACTGTTGAAATCACAAGAATTGTGTTAAGAACTAAAAACATGGAAGGATAGTGGTGAACCATTAGGAAAAACACTAGCATTCAACAATTATCCCAAGTCTTCACAGCCTGTGGTGGCTATTTCTGCTCTAATTTGCTTATCATGTCCTAATGAAAGGCACATATATCTAAGCAAGCCTTATCAATTCAGTCAATCAGAGATCTTGTCTACTAACTTATAAAACGCATTTAATTAGTAGAGTCTGTCTCTGTACTTGAGCTGCATGAGCATTGTGATCTTGATTCAAACACCCACATGATCTTATTTCTAAATGACAACGATTTCTATGTCTATCCACCTTTTTCTGAAACAGACTACACTGTTAGACCTTACCAGGCTTTTTTACTGATTGTACAGTTATTTACTGTAATCTACATTATGTTACTGTAAAGATACCATGCACTAAATTAAAATTAAATGAACTCTTGTTAACTCATTTCATTTACAGAAACCGACAGCCTCAAATTGTCTGACTGACATTTAAATTTAATATTTAAAATATGTTAATAATGTGAGCATATTATTACTATGAACTTATTTTTCATAGTCCGCTAAAACCATTTTAAATAAAGAGACTTTCACTGCATCAGCAACTACACAGTCAACATCTGTTAAATAAAACAACATGCAGCATATCATCAATGTCTTCTGAACTAGAGCACAGGCTCTATTCTTCAGCACAATGGTGACCCACAAAACTCAATTTTACAGTAAACTACTGGCAACAGTGTTGCCAGTATATAACTGTTTATTTAACTTAGAGTTTGTTACTGTTAAAATACACTTTGTGGGTGTCTTTTTATGTTGCACCTTTAACCCCGTTAACCCCACAGGAACATCCTCTAGTGTCCACACTACAAAGAGTAAAAGTAACATTGACACTGTGTTGCAGTGAGATAATTAAGTGAATTTGTTAGTGATGATTGAGCATTAGTGATGAACACCTGCTGTTAACAAGCAGCATCACTGAAAAGAGGAACAAGAACAGAAAAAAAGAGATGAGCAGAAACACAAGAACTACAACTGTCTTCCAGCCATTACACATTATTACACTTATTTCTGACCAGTTTGACTTTATTTCTACAGAAGATCTTATTGAGAACTAACAGAAGTTTAGATGTTGATGTTTTATTGAAAATGTTTGGTTTGATGTCACCATTAAGGAGATCAGTGTTTGCTTTCGTTGAGCTCTTGACCCTTGAGCTTTTAACATCAGTTTTTTCTCTCTGGCTGCATTCTTCATGCCACAATGCATGCTGGGAGTCATGAGTTGTATACTATGGTGGCTCCCAGCATGCATTGCGGCATTTACATGTTGATTCTTGATGTCTGTGTGTGTCAAAACATTTTTTTCCCATAATGTGTTTTAAAAAAACAAGTCAGAATATGATCTGTGGCAAGATAGTATGGTTTGTGAATATAATATTTTAATAACAAATAACCACTTTTAGTCAGGAGCAACTCTGCTTTATGATTATGAAAACTATATCACGCAATCATTTTGTTTCTTTGCAATAAATTGTGTGTTTTGGTAAACACTGTTACAAAAACCACAAACTCACACACAAAGCCAAGAGTCAAACTGCACAACCAAAGGAAACACCGATCACCAAAATGGTGACCAAATATTTTCAATAAAACATCAATATCTAAACCTCTGTTAATTCTCAAAAAGAACTTCTGCTGAGATCTTGAGAGATTTATTGTCTGCTTTTATTTTCAGTTGATTTCAGGCTGTGTGGCTTTAAGTCAGTTGTAGTTGTGTTTCATTTTCTGAGAGTTCAAGCATAATGTCAAAACCAACATCACATTGTAACATTGATTCATCTGGGTTTAGGGCAAATAAATATAATATGGTTTAAAAAAAAAAAAAAAGTAAGCTGAGCAATAAATGCACATAAAATACACATCAATTTCTGTTAAAAATTAATAATGCATTTTTTAGCCATATATTTTATTCTCAGTTAGTGTATTAAATATGCCATAGATTTGTTCTAAATCAAAACAGGAAAATACAAACACTTACTTACTTTTAAAAACATTGAACAACATTATGGTATCTGATGGTGTCAACTGTTGATTTTATTTAACCAACCAACTCAGGAGTGGATTTTCTGAAACAAATTTAGAGACAAAACAAAAATGAGCTGTGATGGTGAGGGTGGTGTATGTAATAACAAGGTCTGAGGGTGCAATACTGTCAATTTAACCAAACAGAAATAAACTACAGGGGGACAATTACTATCATACATATATCACACATGTATCAGACATGACAGAACAAGATTAAGTCTGTTGCTTTTAAGCCTTTAATCCAGGGATGTCCAACCCTGCTCCTGGAGAGCTACCATCCTTCAGACTCCAGTTCCAACCCTGCTTTTATCAAGCAATCCTGAACACCTTGATTAGCTGATTCAGGTGTGTTTGATTTGGGTTAGAGCTGAAATCTGCAAAATGGTAGCTTTCCAAGAGCAGGGTTTGACACCCCTGCTTTAAACCTGGGATACACTGCACGATTTTAACAATTCTATAAGATCATTACAAATCACACTGTGTGACATGGATCTATTAAACTTGGGTACGACAAGCATGTAGACTGTACAATGATAACACCCACTGACTCGTGAGCTACGATGCAAGTTTCTATAGACAAATAAAACGTCATCAGCTAGTGGTAAACAAAACACTATGTTGAATCACACTTTGGCAGTTGTAGTTTGTACGTGTGCTGAAAAAAAGGAAGCGGTAAAAGAAGAAGAGAAAAGAGCTTGAGGTAAGCAGTTGTAAGTTTTAGCGCCATGTCACATTGATTTAATGTCGTATTTTTATTGGCTGTTCAGTAGACGTAGGTTGTAGCAGCAAACACACTGTGTGTTGATCATGCTGAATTTCTGACACTGTCAGAAAATGATCGTAGGCTATATTTTGTCGCAAGATTAGGAAAACGGCCAACTTTGAACCTCTCTCACTGAACGACATAGGGCGACCGATTAAGAGCCACGATCACAGAAATCGCCATGATTGTTTCACGATGGCAAACTTTCGTCTGGGACAGACAAAAATCGTGCAGTGTATCCCGGGCTTTAATCACTGATCCAGCCATTCCCATGTTTGGCACAAATATAAAGTGAATCGTTAAATAACAAAAGATTGTAATCTTTTTGTGCACCTTAATGGGTGAATGTTAGTGCCACCAGAGACATTCAACACAGGCTAAAAACTGCCAACCCTGCAAGATTTACACATTTGCATCAGTTGTGGAAGTAATCAATACACTCAGACAACTTATTATAGATTTGTTTGCTATTTTGAATGAAAATGTTTCCTACCGCATATGTTTACCACTTTGAATTCAATTGCTTAAAGTGAAATACATCCAGATTCAGAGTATTATTGTGCATTATGTTCTTTGTTCTAATAACAGCAGTGAAAATAATTGGATTTACAATTACAATTTCAGCAAATGCAATCTAAACATGAGAAACTAATTGAAAGGTCTCATAGTTATCTCAGATAGACTCTGCTATTTAAGACCCTGGAACAGAACAGAGCAGGTTATGTTCAGAGAGTAAGCTGCTATGACTACTTACATACACTGAAAGTTACCTACGTTTTTGGAAATGAAATTTGAGGTGATCCGCTTATTTACCCTTAAACATACTCAGGTATGTCACATAACCTGCTTTCTGGAATACCCCCCAGAAGACTTTTTGTTATTATGTTGCAAATGAAGATACACAGCAAAATCCCAAAAGCAGAGCTTAAATCTACGGAGCCCCACACATAACATGCAAGAAAAAAAGGGGAACAAATTGTTTGACTAATTCGATTGACTAATTCGTTCCCTCGATTTACTAAATCATGCGCATGATTTATAAACCGAGGGACCGAAATAGTCAATCGTGCGCACGTTTTAGTAAATCGAGGGAACAAAATAGTAAATCATGTGCACGATTTAGTAAATCGAGGGAACGAATTAGTCTGGGGCTCCGTATAAATATAAAAGCACCAAAACGGGAAATGCTTTTACTAACTCACCCCCACCCTTGCGGGTCTGACAGAAAATACTGTGAAACTATCCTACAGTATAACAAACATTGATAGATTGATAGAAACACTAAAGCATTTAATTCTCATTTAAGCATGTAAAGAGGGACTCACCTGATACAAGTTTCTTGACCCAACTAGACTGACATAAATATTTGTGTCAGAATGTCATATGATAGTTATCTGCTCATCCAATGAGGAAACTAACATACTGTCATACCTTCCTGCAAAATTCAAATTTGCATGCAAATTTAAACAGAAAACACACCATTTACGAAAACATTAAATGAATACAAAGATCACATTTCTAAAAACATGGTACATATGCTTTTAAGCAGATTAAAAAATAAATAAATAATCACTATTTTACATGTTGTATCAGTATCACATATGTAAATCCACCCCATGCAGCAAAATCCTCAGTGTTAAATTAACACTGCTTCGTGTCTCATGGGGTCCACTCTACAGAGTGTTAAAAACTAAAACTGAAGTAGTGTTGCAGTTAATTAAATAATGAAGTCCAGTTCGTGAATGAATTGTTATTTTGAACCGGTTCTTTTTAGTTAGACTGAACCATCTGAAACAGTTTCAGATTGATGTTGATGAAGAGAATGAGAATAACTGAAAAGTAGAAAGAAATGTACTTTCTGCTAGTATGACACAAACAGAACCCAGAAAACTCTTTCGCTTTTAATCCAGCAGCTGTTTGGAGAAAAACACAATAATAATGGAATGAATTTGACATAAATGCTACTTAAAGTGTTGACTTTTTTAATCTTATATGTGACAATACAGTGTATGTAAAAATTCATTTTTATCAGTTGGCAGAAATGTCACAAAAAAGCCCCAAGATGTTTTATTTCCTTCTAGTCAAATTGACTTTAAACAATAACAACAACTCACTCTTCACTGCTGTAGCCTTCAGGAACCAACCCGATAGACATGGCCACCACAACCAGAACAAACGGTTTGTTAATTGTCTATTAAAGGAGACCTATTATGCCCCCTTTTACAAGATGTAAAATAAGTCTCTGATGTCCCCAGATTGTGTATGTGAAGTTTTAGCTCAAAATACCCCAAAGATCATTTTTTATAGCATGTTAAAATTGCCACTTTTTGGGGTTGAGCAAAAACTCGCAGTTTCAGTGTGTGCCCTTTAAATGCAAATGAGCTGCTGCACTCTACCTAAGAGGGCGGAGCTTCAAGGACGCACTATAATGTCAAAAACTGCGAATATATGCTGCATGGAGATAGAACAGGTATTTAGTTCAATTACAATTATAACTTATATTGTCTTCTTGTTTTTATCCACTATATTAGTACAAGCCAGTTTACCGATGAGTTTTATAACGTTTATTGTGCTTCACACAAAATATGAAGTGTCTGTTTTCACTCTAGAAAATCACTGTAAGAGCTTAAAAAAGTGCAAGTGCAAGTGTGCATTAAAATATTATCCATAATCTCTCTCTCCCTTGCATTATCATCAACATACATAGCGAAGTACACAGAAACACTCGTTGCAACTAACAGTAAACAAATATATAAAGACCTTATGCCTTTTCTCGGCTTAATAAACTTTATATCTGTAAATCTCAGATGAACTGTAATAAAGTGCTCTCACCATCATTACTGCCGTATCCAGTATCACTCTGGAGACTATAAGGTGGATCACGAACAGTTAATGATCTATCCTCGAGTAACAACTTTTTAGCACAACCTGTTTTGTATTGTCCCTTTGTATTGACATTCATTCACAAAGCAGTCCGGTGTGAAATAATTCGCTCAGCATAAACGAATTTTGGTAGAGTACTTTCTTCGAAAACAAAATTAATCCACCTTGTCTTCAGCGGCTCAGATTTCAGGAGTAAATGAAGAGAGCTATGTGGATTAATCCATCCAGCTACAGAACACCTAAAACGCTTGGGAGACATCCTCGTAAGTGCAGCAATGGCGGACTGTGTACAACTCGCTGTTAACTCGCTCAGGGCAGTTCTATGTTAATACGGCAGTGTCTGTTAACATTTGTGGGCGGGGCCTGTGGCTAATGCGATGTTATTTTATATATGTGTATATGTATATTATTTATATATGTGCAAATAACCAACAACGCTGACAAAAATACAAAACAGTACACATTATTTTGCATTATTGAGCTGTTGTTTCAGATATCTACCCTGCAACAACCTACCCTATAGTCTTCCAACAGTGTGGTAATCAGACCTGGAATGAGAAAAGTCTTATAAAATCAATTTCAATTCCTTTCGGAATTAAATTCCTTTTATTGAAAATGTTTGGTCACCGTTATGGAGACTAGTGTTTAGTTTAGTTGGGCAGTTCAAATGTGAGCTTGTGGTTTTTGTAACAATGTTTAACAGTGTGTTTTGTAACACATAATGCATTGCAAAAAAGCCAATAACAAGCATGACCATGTGATGTAGTTTTCAGCATTATAAAGCAATTCATTAAAGTGGTTATTTGTTGTTAATAAATCATATTCACCAACAATACTTTTTATGAACGGATCAGACACTGATTTTTTTTTTTTTTTAAAATACATTATTTTTAGACAGACACAGACATCAAGAATCAGCATACAAATCTCAACATTGGTGACATACTGAGCCACCACAGTATAAAACTCATGGTTCCCAGCATGAATTGCAGCATGAAGCATGTCACCATTGTTAAGATTCATATTTTGTGTCTAAAAAAAAAAAATCATATAATGTATTTAAAGATTCACATTGTCTGATCTGTTGAAAGTATTGCTGAATAAAATCTATGACCAACAAATAACCACTTTTGCTCCATGCAGGAAATATTACTTTATGATGCTGAAACTATATCACTTATCTTTGTTTCTGGTTTCCTTTGCAACAAATTATGTGTTTTTGGTAAACACTGTTACAAAGACCACAAACTCACATTAAAAAAAGCCAAGAGTCAAACTGCCCAACTAAAGGAAACACTGATAATCATAATAGTGACAACATTTTCAATAAAACATCAACTCTGTTAATTCTCAAAAAGAACTTCTTTTATCTTCAGTTGATTTCAGGCTGTCAGTTGTAGTTGTTTAATTTTCTGAGAGTGCAAGCATTGATTCAATGCCATTACCACTGATTTTTGGATGAAATTTCAACATTTTTTCAACATCAATTGCAGGTGCAAAAGTGATGTTGATTCAGTGCAGTTAACATTGACACATTAACGTTGATTTAACATTGTTTCGATGGTTTCTTGCTATCTGGGAAGTTACATAGTGTACCTTTAAATATTCTTAATACTGAGGATCATGAGACTCTCTTATTCCCAATGTCATATCTTTATAACTTTGCCACTGAAAACAGGCAAAGCACACAATCACACTGCATTCATTTAGGTAAGGAGAGTGTAATATTATATGTAACATCAAGAAAAACATCAAATCAAACTCAGATTGCGTGAAGTATGACTTGTAGATGTTGTGGAAGTGACCGGTGGTAAAGGAACTGAAACAAAAGCAGATGGAAAAAGATGTTAAATCAGAATCAAATGCTGAATTACTGTGTTCTTCATGACAAGAATTACTATGATGAGCTTCTTTTGAAAGCCATATTCCAGTTCAGCAACACATTCACCTGTAGTAGTGGGACTGGTGGATGTTGTAGAAGTGACCATGTGTAAAGCAACTGAAACAATGCAATCTCTTTTTTCTGTTCTTGTTGTTTCTCTTTCCTTCAGAGATTTTGCTTATTAACATCAGGTGTCTTCAATAATGGTCAATCATCACTTAATTATCTCATTAACTTTAACACTGCTTCAGTGTTACGTTTACATTTAAGCGGACATGTTGATCTGCTTTATCAATGCAGAAATGTTTTCCATAAATACCTGCAATATTGCTGATAAAGAAGCAACTTAAAGGGTTTCTATTGTTTGAGGTTTGTGGGTCACCATTGTGCTGGAGGGTAGAGCCTGTGCTTCAGTCAATGATGAGCTGAGAAACACTGATGTTATGAAACACTGAAGTTGATGCAGTGACAGTCTTTTAACTAATTTTGGTTGTACATGTGTTGTTGTTAACTAACAGTTGTCTGCAAGAGATTTAAGCTGGCTTTATGTAGTGATGGGAAAAATGAAGCTTTGAATCATTTGAACCAATTGCTTTGCAAAATGATTCACTGTTTCGAAGCGTTCAAAACGTCACACGCTGGTGATGGCTGTTGGTCAGAACAGTGTAAATGCAGCAAATATTCAAATATTCAGTTCTTATTTTGTTTGTTTCATGCTAAACAGGCCAGTAAAATACTATTAACTACTATTATTCCTTATAATTATACTAATATGTAATTGAAACGTCTACAAATGTATAAAACTAATCAGAGATCAGGTAAAAACCATAGACACTTGTTCAATAAATCTGGGTTCAGAGAGATCGCCTCCAGTGGTAAACCATTGAAATTTAGAAACATTTCGAAAAAGTTATGACGTAACGAAGCCTCATTTACTGAAATCACGTGACTTTGTAAGTTTGAAACACGCTCCAAACTACTGATTCGAAACAAAAGATTTGTAAATGTTCTGAAGTGTTATGAAGTAGTGTTTTGAAATCGCCCATCACTAACTTGATGTTTTGAGTTTTAATGATTTGTTTAATTTGGTTATTTTTACTTTAGTAATATTCTTTTTAGTGGACTCAAATGAAATTCAAGTTCAAGTGCATAATATGGTCATATAGTTATAAATATTATCTTATGAATTGAAATAGCAGTCAGCCAATTTAAGGCAGTTGATTTCTGCAAATGAAATTAGTTGACTCGAGTTTTAATTGAGTGCATGGTATTTTTACCGCAACATACTGTAATGTAGATTACGTAAAGAACTGTAAAATTAACAGTAAATTACTGGCAACTTTTTTGTAACCAGCTTATAGGCATAATAATTGCCTGGACAGGCTTTGACTTTAATGGGGTAAGACCCGTAATTGCAGCAGTAATCGTTCCAGTGACCACAGACTTCTCGGCTGATGATTCCATCCTCAACTTTTGGGTGTCCACCACGTAGCCACAGTGGGGCATCAGTGCCACAGCTATACTGAGCAACACATGTGTCTGGGATCTGAGCATTCATGTTGTTAATGAAGAGACGGAACACAAGAAGAACAGCAGAAACACAAGAACTACAACTGACTTCAGTCACAGCCTCAGATGAAATCAACTGAAGATGAAAGACATTAAATCTCTCAAGATCTCAACAGAGGATGATTAAACAACTCCACAAACAGCATTACCAGCTTCACTTATTACTAACCAGACTGACTTTATTTATGTTAGACATCTTTAAAACTTGTTATTGAGAATCAACAGAGGTTTAACTTCAAGTCACCACAATGGTGATTAGTGTTTCCATTAGTTGGGCTCTTCACTCTTATTATATGTTTGTTTTTTCTGGCTGCTGTGCCAGTGTGTTTGTTAAACACATTTACAGTGTTTAACAATAAATGTATTTAATGCAAATTGTGAGATTTCATGAAGCATGTGGGCCAAATCATCATGCCACGTGGGCCGGATCTAGGCCGACACAATGTTACTGGTCATCCCTTTTTTTATTGGCCAATGTCAGTTTTGATAGTCCAGTTTATTTCTCTTTACCCACAAACCAGTTCAGAGGACGAGTTTCCTTTACAGTTAGAGAATAAACAAATTAGCCATTGCATTGACGCATGACTTTAAAAAAAAGTGTTATTTTCTCTGCATTTCAAACACATATGAAAAATATTCCACAGCATTTATGAATTTGCTTTCAAGTTAAAATTGAGGAGAGGTTTAAACATTTATTGTCAAAGCATAATGCAATAAAGGATGAAATGATGCTCTTGTGTTTTCTCAGAAAGTATCATATATGAATAATTTTAGAACCACAAGCTGTTTCCCAAAAACATCAGCTAAGAAAAGTAGATCTACAAGTGCTCTGGAGTTATTCATAAAGTTTCATCATTAAAAAATGTTAAAGGACTTACAGTAAGAGGTTTGACCTGATCAAAACATAACAACTATAACTACACACAAATAAATTATTACTACACAGTAAAAAAAAAAAAAAAGGTCAATGACTGTCAGTTACGGCTGCCAAAAAACTTTTACTGAAAAAACAGTGTTATTTTACAGGCATTCCCTGAGTTATTACAATAAAACACCTACACTGCAAAATATAATCCTAAAAAAAAAAAAAAAGACTTTCAGCAACAGCTGCCAAACAAAATCTGTAAAATAAATGTAAAATATCCTAATTTAAATAAAACGCAAAACACTTTTACAGAAAAAAACACTGTTGTTTTACAGGTATATCCTGAGCAATTACTAACAAAACATATTGATTATAAAATGTGAATCTCTTGCATTTAATCAGAAAGAACACAAATGAATGAAACTATGTTACTGCCACCGAAATAAAACGTCGCAAAAAAAAAAAAAAAATGGGCTCATCACTGACTGAAGCACAGGCTCTACTCTTCAGCACAATGGTGACCCATAAAACAGAAACCCTTTAAATCCCAACAGAACATTAAACACTAACAGATCTCAAGATCTCAGCATCTTCGCTTATTACAATCCACACTTTATTTATTTCATACTAAAGTTCCTATTGAGAATTAACAGAGGTTTAGATGTTGATGTTGTTTTATTGAATAAGCTAATAAAGTTTGAAGTCACCATTCTGGTGGTCAGTGTTTGCTTTAGTTGGGCTCTTGACCCTTGACTCTTTGACATTAGTGTTTTTTTGGCTGCTGTAACTGTGTTTCTGATACATGTTTGGTATAACAAAAAAAAAAAAAGCAAGAGCAACTCTGATCTGATTATGTTGGTCGTTTTTTAAGTTGGGATATAGTTATCATAAAGTGGTCTGGTATCAGAATCTGGGTTTTGATTAACTTATTTAGTATTAGCTATAAATTTACATACCGATACTGCAAGACGATACCAGCTGCTCCAGGAGACAAAGGTGTCGCACTTGGAGGAGAAATATGTATTATTAATGGATCTCCATGTATCGTTCAGCACAGTCCCACATAGCAACATTGTGTCAGCCCAGATCCGGCCCACATCTGGCACATGTGGCACGATGTGGCAATTTTATTAAATTGTTATCTGGGCTCTGAACTGGTTAAAGAAATATAAATGAAAACCGGAAACTAAGACGCAGAAATGCTAAATTGAAATGGCCGTCAACCAGTTAACGGTATTTTATTGTTCTGTTTAATAATTTGGCAGTCAACCAATCAGAAATTCAATTAGTACAGCCTATGCAAATGTTAGGTGCAACGGGAGTGAAATGCCCGCGCTCATGTTCTAAAGTGTGTGAAATGCCCACGCTGACGTGCTCATGCTCAGCTGTCAAGTCATCATAAGTAAGTCACAATGGCAATGCCCTGGCATTAGTTTTTCGGATGATATATGTCACCAACCGTCAAGCATTAGGCCTACATTTAAGTGAAAATGAATGTCAAGTAATATGCAGCTTGTTGTGTGTTTTGAAACCAGCGAAAATTGCAGGATATGTAGAACATGAGTTCACACAATGCCACATCACGCATCTGCAGCGCTTCTGTGAACAGAGAAAACAGAATAAAACAATAGGCCTACATAACACATATAACATAAAAGGGAATAGGCCTATAGGCTACACAAAATATTTCACTATATAATTAGGTCTATTAACAAAACGAAAGTGGTTCATTATGGCGCACTCCAAAGATCTAGGAAAGGAAACAGACATTCTGCTTGTTTTCCTTATTTGAGTGTCTTTTGTAAATGTATGAATTATGTCTTGCTTTTACCTGTATGATCATAAATTACGCAGTACAGTTTACTGTCTTAGAAGGGGAAAAAATTCTTGCATTGCTTAGGCTACTTGATATCGCAGCTGTTAAATATTAAAATAAAATACAATCAACCAAACATATAAAACGTTAAACTGCTCAATTCAATTCTGCAATAGGCCTACAATCTACCATTTACCACCCGTGACCACCACCTGACTGTGCTGTTATGTGAAGATGATGTCGATACTACGAGTGAAGTACAAAGCTTAGGCCTACATAATAAATAGTTTAGCATTCGTTTCGAAAATGGAAACATGCCGAATGGAGAAAGGTAGGCTTCAGATTCACTTTAAATTAATTTGTTTTGCATCTTATTTCATTTTATTTCTAATAAATAAACCTAACAAGGATTGCCTTGAATAGCAACAGAAGCTAGAATGGCAAAAAATTCGTTTTAGCTTCATTAACTTGTTTTAACTTGTGTTTTGTGGTAAAAAAAAAAAAAATAGGGCAGTTTTGTTCATAATTTATGTTTACAAACATTATAAACAAAGCTATATAGGCTAGGCTATTTGTAAACATTTTACTTTATTTAGCTACCGATAAATTACATTATTTCTGAATAATAAAATGCGACGTATACACAATCTTTTTTCCTCTCAGGAATAGCGTCTGTATTTTTAACCATGCAACAAACATTTTAAAATATCTTGAATTTATAAACCATTGTTTTTCCTTTTATTTAATATTACATTAGGACAGAATCTTGTTATAAAGATAATTGTAGGCTTATTGGTTTTTTAATAAATAAAAAACTGTATGTATTATTATTATTATTAAATAGGCTATATGCAAAAAACAAAAAAAAAGTTTTAAAAAAATAACACTATTAACCATTATTTTTTCTGATCAAACCAGTTTCAGAACAAGTTTTGTCAAGATCAGGCAGACTCACGCAGACATCAAAAATCAGCGTATGAATCTCAACAACAGTGATAATAAAAAAAATATAAAAATTCAGATTAAAAATTCACAAAACAAGCTACTAAAGTCACTAAAAAGCTTTGTTGATTGTCAAGGGTCAAGAGCCCAACTAAAGCAAACGCTTACCTCCATAACGGTGACATCAAACTTTTTTTTTTTCAATAAGACATCAACATCTAAATCTTTGTTAATTCTCATTAAGAAGTTTAGTATGAAATAAATAAAGTCTGGACTGTAATAAGTGAAGATGCTGAGATCTTGAGAGATCTGTTAGTGTTAGTGTCCTGTTGCTGCCAGTCATTTGAATTAAATCAGGAAATACCTGTAAAATAACAGTGTTTTTCGGTTTATTTAAATTAGGATATTTTACTTTAATTTTACTTTTTTTTTGGCTGCCATTCATTTGACCGTTTTATAATTTAACTGTTTTGTTACTGTTTAATTACTGATTATTTTTGTAATTTTACATACATGTGTTTGTAATTTAAGAAAACAGAAAAAATACTGTATAAAAAATACAGTACATTTTCTGTAAAAAAATGTGAATTACTGTAATTTTTCATTAATGTCATAATACCTAAAATAACAGCCGAGTTGTTAATTTACATATGTTGTTTGTAATTTTACAGAGTTTTGAGTATAATTTAAAATAAAAGAAAATGGCCGTAAAAAAAATCTGTTATTTTCCGTAAAAATTTAGATTTTTTTTACAGTGTACTCAACGTCTCGGTTACATAGATAACCTGTAGGTAACCTATGTAACCGAGACGTTCCCGTTCAGTCGGTCACGTTCGACGTACGTCGGACATGAATGAAGAATCCCTACCAAAGCGCCACAGGAGCTGCCCCCTTCCAGCACTCTGTTGCAAGCCACCTGAACCCCCTTGCCTAAGGACGGTGGGACAGCGCCAACACAGAGAGTGTCGAACGTGACCGACTGAATGGGAACTGTAACTACACAAAAATCAATACATGTTTTAAGACATTTCAAGTCTCATCCATCCCTCAAACTCTGATTATTGACTCGTGTTGTAAACAGAAAATGTGCAAAGACCTTGTGATCAGATTCTCTGATTATTTCACAGATATATCTACAGTCAAGACTTTTGTATGTTACATTTTAACTATAAATATGTTGCAGAAAGTGGTTTGATTTAAATGTTCATTTTGCAAACTAGAATATTCTTCTAAAATTAGAGTCAGTCTGTTATATGGAGCTTTTTGCAAAAATTAAAACACCTGTGCTACTTCTGAACATCAAATTTGCAATGGTCTCTTTGTCAAGTCCAGTCAAAAAACATCACTTACACATCAGTGCTTGTGTTCTGGGACACTTAATTGGTGTTGGAGTTAATGAGATAATTAGGTGATAACGAGCAGAATCACCGAAGGACGGAGGAACAACAAGAACTACAACTTCAGCCACAGCCTTAGATGAAATCAACTGAAGATAAAAGACATTAAATCTCTGAAGATCTGATTAAACAACTCCACAAATAGCATTACCAGCTTCATTTATCACTAACCAGATTGACTTTATTTCTGACATACATCTACAAAAGTTGTTATTGAGAATTACCAGAGGTTTAGATGTTGATTTGTTGAAAATAATAGTTTGGTTTGATGTCACCATTATAAGTGTAAGTGTTTGCTTTAGTTAGGCAGTTTTACTCTTGACTTTTTAGTGTTAGTTTTTCTCTGGTTGTTGTCGCTGTTTGTTATGGCAAGAAAGATGAGAAAAATGCAGCTGAAGTCAGTTGTAGTTCTTGTTTCTCTTTCCTTCGTTGATTCTGCTTGTTAACAGCAGTTATCTTCAATAATGCTCAAACATCACTTAATTAATTACATAAAATGTATAGTTATGTTGCTCTTTTTTGGTTGCATCAAGGATGTAAACAAAGACCAACGCGTTTTTGCTTCGCTAGTCAGTTAGCTAAATTCTATTGCATACTTCTCCAACAAATGCCAACAAACACCAACAAACTTTTATGTTCATAGACAAACAGTTGTTCATGCTAGAAATTAAACAATACCTTTACAAAAATGATACTACTCAGCCATGTATTCGGCTACAGTAAAGCTTTAATCCGGATAAAACCATATATTGAAAGCTAACAAACAGCAGTAACATTTACAAGTGACAGCATATCTAAACACTTTGACACAAGTACAAAAGGAAATACTTACCATTCAGAAACGGCCTTTAAAAGCCGTGCTTGCAGAAGTTCTGCTTGACCCTCTTCATTACTGCTATCTGGGTCTGATTCGGGTTCAAACTGATACAGCAATATTGATGCCATTATTTACCATTATGGATTTCCACCGAATACATGCAACTATTGCCCGTAATGGTAAGGGGCGTGGCATTTCCGGGCACTTCAGCGAATCACAATACAATGGGCCAGCTAACCAATCTGAGCCCATTGTATTTCGGAGGGAGTGGCTTCATAGAACCAGGAAGTCAAACTAGCCGTTCAAATGACAATGGAAACAGAATAAAGGTAAAATATATGAAAAATATGGCGTTTTTAAAAAAAACGAAGCATTGAGACATGTTAAACTGTGCCCCATCAAGTGGGATCAAGCCTAGAAAAAAAACAGTGAACCACCCCTTTAAATAAATACATTTTTCAAGTTTAAAATACTTAATATTCTAAGTAATTAAACTTAAATAAGTCAGTGGAAATTAGTACCTCAAAAAGTTGAGTGAATAAAAAAAACATTTTACAGGGAACTTAAAAAAGCTCACCTTACTTTCAAAGTTATTCCAACTAAACTTTATAAGTTCAAACAACAATAAATTTGGCAAGTTGAACATGCCTAATATTCTACATAAATACAATGTAACTGAGTCAGTGCAAATAAGATAACTCAAAAAGTTTTTTTTTTTTTTTTTTTTTTTTTTTACAGTACAGTTGTCTTTGTCTCAAAATCATTTACTGTCAGTAAATCAAACCAGTGACTAAACGGTGAACATCACATTGTTTCTCTTAGTAGGATGAAAATAATCTGTTATTTAAATTGTGATTAAATTATATATAGAAAGCGATCAAAGAATGCTCCCTTTACAATCGCTGGAGCTGTCAATCAAACAGCCCGAGTGACTGAGTAACTGAGTGAATGAGTTCTGGACTCTCACCAAACCTCCTGTTATAATCAACAAATCTCTTATTTACATTGTATTCGCACTATTATGACAAAAGCATTCGTTAGTGTGCATAAATCAAGTTACACTGACGAGATCATTGCATTCATGTGCTCAACATTTTCACGTGTAAGACTTGATTTTCCTGCAAAGACAAAAATCCTGCAATAAAGCAATAAAGCTCATCTGGAGAGAAGATCTGTCCTCACACATCTTCAGGATGCAACCCCCCCACCACATACACACCCAAACACACCCTCCTTCCTCTCCCCCTGACACAAGTCACTGAAAGTTCTTCAAGATGTATAAGGTATCTGGTGTCCTTTCATGTTTGGTATCATTTTAAATGTCTCAGTGCGATTGGTAAAATGGTCTCAATTTCACAGCAGTCACTGGTATTATGAAAAAGATTGAAAACTAAGGAGAATTCTGTCCTCTTTTTGGGTGGTGTTGTGAAAACACTCTCCTCTCCCCCCAAAACAGGTGTTGGTGTAATAAAAATGTACAATCCTTTTGTTCTGGTCTTGGTATATAAGGTAAAGTGCAAAGCAGTCATGTGGGATCTTCTGTAGCCAGAAACCCCCATGCAGTGATGGACAAGTGTCTTAAAAACACTAATCCACCACAGTGTGTATATGCAATTGTTAGAGTCATCTTCGAGCAACTGATGTTATGTATTTATGATTTCTGAATTGGCTTCTAATTGGTTATTTGTGTAATTGGCATGATACATTTTTACCTGACCAATAAAATATTATATTTGGCTTATTCTGTATTATTCTTAATTCATTATTTCTAGTAGATTAAAGCGAAGGTGTTACCTGAAATCTGTGTTCAGGATTGATAATACGGAGGGCTTAATAGATGGAGCATAGGGCACGTCAATTAAGTCCATCTCGATTTCTGACGATCGCTGCCTTAAATAAGTTGCAGTTTTCGTAAATATATAAAAACTATGTTACGAGTAAGCAGATCGTGACCGACTTAAAGGTAGATATTTACCCTGCATCCAATGTTTAAGGTCAGAACTGACAAGTTTGTGTTCGGGAAGATCACTCAGTCAGCCGACGTGACTTTTCTAAAGCGATACCGGGACCGCAGTGAACGAATAATTGAAGATATAAGGTAATCAGAATAATCAAAAATCTAAATTAATGCATAACCAGTGATTAATTTCTAATTGGAAACACAACCTAAGAGTAATCATCATTTGAAACTGGAGTCAGATTAAGCGAGTGAAATTAAGTGAACTTCACAGGGGCGCTGAAAAGACATACACGCGTTAACCTTCGCACAGGCCGTCGGATTCATTTCATATGCAAATATGTCAGCCAATTACAGCAGTGGGCGTTTACACTGAAGTCTTATAGCAGACACGCCCCTTAAAACAGAACGTTCAAATCAGAGGGATAAAATCAGGGTAGGAAAATGCCTTTTATTTCTAAATTATTTTTATTAATTTATTAATTTTTGATGTAAAAATCATAACATTATAAGTGCACCCCAGAAAACATAAAATAATGCAGTTCATGACCCCTTTAAGACTTTTGTATGTTACATTAAATACAGATAAGTTGCAGAAAATGGCTTGATTTAAATTTTCATTTTGCATACTAGGATATTCTTCTCAAATTAGAGTCAGTCTATTATACGGAGCTTTTTGCTTTGTCAGTTTATTGAGAAATAACTTTGCAACAAAACATGTACTAACCTGAACAAAAACAAAAATCAATCATTCCCATGTTATAATACAAAAATACAAGACATATGACAATACAGATTTTGAGATGTCAGCTGTTCATATAGTTATTTTAATAGTTTAGTTATCCACTACACCTATAAAACCTGTGACCTTCCCTCTTGAAAATATGTTTTGCAATATGAATATTTTAAGTAATATAAAAAGGGTTCTTACAGAAGAAAGTCTTTTCTAGGAGCTTTCTGAGCTCAACAGTGAACTCAGTCTGTAAAAATATGCTTTTCACCCTCCACCAAACAAATCTTGTGGGTTAAAAAGATTAAATACAGTTAACAATATTTATCAAAAGACTGGTATACAGAAATGGGCTGAGACTACATTTAACATCCAAAATGCTGATTCTGTTGTGTATTTTACTGTAAATATAAGATCTGTTTCAAAGCAGCAGAAGAAAAGGAGCAAAAATCCACATGCTGCAACATTCATTACAAAAACACAAACAAAGATAATCCACATAAAAAATCCAAACCAGGAACAGGAACAAAAACATAACAGCTTCACAGAACATGCAACAACAAAGACAAACACAAGACAATTAAAACACAGAGTATAAATACACAAGGAAATCAAGGGGCTAACAAGGGACAGGTGTAACAAACAAGGGTAGCTATGGAAACAGACAAGGGAGTAAGGAACCAGGAACTAAACACAGGAAGTGAACGCAGAATTTAACAGAAAAACTTCAACATAAAAGTCCTTAACCATGAGACAAGAAAATACAGACTGGAATCATGACAACATCACCTGTATATTAATGGAACTTGAGCAGTATTTTTATTTCCTGATCATGATTTTGTAATCCTCAGTGTTGTCTGAGAAATCTGAAGAACTTCCTGTACTGCTGCCTGACCTGGACAAGAATGAGACGAGAGGAGATAAGTGACTTCATGACATAAATTTAACCTCTGAAACTCATCAACCAAAGTGGAATTATAATAAACAGGTAAGAAAATATGTTTTAAGGGGGTTAGTTCACCAAAAAATGAAAATTCTGTCATTTATTACTCACCCTCATGTCATTCCACACCCGTAAGGCCTTCTTTCATCTTCAGAACACAAATTAAGATATTTTTGATGAAATCCGAGGTTATCTGATCTACACATAGACAGCAACATCATTGCACTTTGTGATGACCAGAAAAGTAGTTAAAAACATGGTTAAAATAGTCAACGTGACTACAGTGGTTCAATCTTAATGTTATAAAGCGACAAGAATAAGGTTATGGTTGAACCACTGCATTCACGTTGACTATTTTAACCATATTTTTAACTACCTTCTTGGACGACAAAAGGTGCAATGACATTGCTGTCTACGTGTGGATCAGATACCCTCGGATTTCATCAAAAATATCTTAATTTATGTTCTGAAGATAAACGAAGGTTTTACGGGTGTGGAAAGACATGAGGGTGAGTAATTAATGACAGAAATTTCATTTTTGGATGAACTAACCCTTTAAGAGACTTTCTGAAGTAGACTAATACTTTTCTTCCATATACTGTCTCTGTAGAGAGTGAAACAGTTTTCCTACGGAGCAGGATCATAAAATCACTGAATTAATTACAGAGGACGAAATAGAAAAAAGCTTGAGAAAGCCAGGCCTAAAAGTTGGAAGTAGTTTTAAAAGCTTGGAGTTTGAAAGCATTAATGCCATGCAGTCAGACAGACAGATCAAATGCATATTTATATTAGAATTTCTGACAGTTAGAGTTTGAATAGTTTTGGCTCATTTGAACATCCCATCACAGGAAGGAAATGGAAAAGTAGCAGATTAAAAAACGGCCTCTGACATTTCTCTATAAAAGTATATATATAAAATATATAATATGTAATAATGTAAATAACAGAATCCATGAAAACAACTGTCGTTTTCACGTGGCATATGGTGGTAAACTGAGTGATGTCTGACCTCATTATTGAAGGCACAATAGACCAGGAAGATGAAGGTTCCCTGCTGGGAGTTCAAGATCAGGAAGAGGATCTCCAGCACCTTACTGCCATTAGTGAAGAAACCCAGAATCCAGGAGCAACCAAGAACCACAAACTGAGCCAGTGTTTTAAATACCATAATCCTGCAGAGAAACAGAGAGTTAATGTGTCTTTATTGACTACATATATTTTTCTATGGAGTGATCAAATCATAATGTTTACTTGGTTTGTTTCATCTGTGAAACTTCAGCATTCAGATTTTTGAGAGTTGAGTTCAGATTGATGATGATGTTGATGAAGAGAATCATGTTTAACTGAAAAGTAGAAAATGAATAATTAATCACCTTGTTTTCCCTTTAATATGAATTAAAACATGAGAAATAAGAAATGTGCTTACTGCTAGTATGACACAAACAGGACCCAGAAAGCTCCAGATAAAACCTTTGTCAATTTTAATCCAACAGCTGGAGGTAAACACAATAAAATGACTGAATGAATTTGTCAAAAAATACTATTTCAGGTGCTGACTGTACATTTACCAGAAGGCAGAAATGTCACCAAATCCCTAATCTGCTTTTTTTGCTTCTAACCAAATTTACTTTAAATAACACCCACTCACTGTTGGCTGCCGTAGCCTTCAGGAAGCAGCCCGACAGACACACTCACAACAACCAGGGCAATTGTATATCCAATCACACACAGGAATCCACTGCTAAGCAATTCCCTCTTTTTGGAGCTGATTTGTGATAGGTTCTTCACACAGATGAAGAGCAGCACAGCTTCAATGAACATCCAAACAAAGCCGGAGAGAAAGAGGAAGTGCAGCACACCTGATATCACGGCACACAACACCTGGAGACCATGAAAGACGTTATGAGGATTCTCAGTAAGGCTGTGCTGAGCTGTAGGGCTCCTTCATCATTCTCACCTGCAGGGGGCGTATGAGGCTCAGGAACTGTTGTGTGAGCAGGAACAGAAGGTGAGCCAGCAGAAGACTGATGCAGAGGTTGATTCGAGCCACATTATTCACTCCAGGACTCCACTGACAAAGGGCGAAGGTCAACAGGGCCAAACTGAAGAACACCAGCCCCACGATCACACACACCAAATTCAACAGATCCAGCAGTGAGTCGCTCTGAGAAAACATGTCAGAATACATGAGTGCCAAATCTGTGCTTTTCTTCTATGGTCACTATAAATGTTCTCGTACCTCTGGTGGTCTGCTGGTTTGCATGATGAGAGCGAATGTTGACAGATGGACACAGGAACACACAGTGTAGCTGCTGTTGGTCTTTAAAACCGAACAACCATCTACAATCCACTCGCTGATATTCCAGTACACACAGGACAGAGAACCGCTGGGGTTGAACTCCTTCACACGGTAGACACAACATAGTATATCAGAGAAAAAAATATTTTTCCAAGTTCCAACACATCTTTTTCTGGGTTCACAGTAATCTTTGCTTGATCAGAACAGTGGCTGGTAGGAGTCAAATAAATTAACTCACTCTGATGTGTTTGATGGTGAAGTTGACTGGTTTGGTGAGTTTAGCGTTGTTGGTTTGTAGAAGAGTAGCTGAGATCACAGTGGACATCATGGTTTTAACCATGTCATTTGATGTGCTGAAGAAGTCGGGCTTCAGTAGCTTCTCCATTGTGTTGTAGCTCATGAAAGTCACAGCAGCTGATCCTGTGTGACAGACCAACATAAAACGAGTCACATCAATTTGCAAAAAAAAAAACATTTTTCATAATTGTTTGTATTTTCATGCGTTTTCAGAAAATGTTCATGCTTCTCACATACTTGAAGTGCTGCTCTTGGCAATCTCAAAAAGGTCAATACCCATGTGAGCTTTTTCTGTCCTGATCAAAGGGATTTCTTTTACAGATGCATTTGGTCCAACCACAAGAACTCTTACTTCTACAAGAAAGAAACAACAGATATAATCTCGTATCTGTATGCTATATCGCTGATGTGTTTTACTAATTAAAGCCCTGTTACCTTTAAATATTAAAGTTCATTATTGGCATTGATGGTTCCAGGAAGAATCTTTAACATTCATGACAACTTTCTAATGGACAAAACATTTTTTTGTTTGTTTTTTTTTTTTTTTTTTTAAGTGGGGGGAAAAAAAACGTTCTTTAGATTTTAACCAATTATGCAATTATGAAAGAAAACCATTCAGAAAGAGCTGGACTTCTCCAGATCTCCATATTTGACTACACACCCTACACAGCTTTGTTTCTGAAATGTGTCAAACACTCAAGTACAAACAGGGGCATAACACCCTTATGAAAAGAAAATATATTTTCCAATATATGAATGATCAATACATTACATGATTTAACAGTATATTTGAAAATATTCAGAAAAATATATTGCGTAAATATATTACAATATATTGAATAATACATAAGGAATTGCCGCTTTTCATATATTGAAATATGTGATAATATATTTACTAATAAATCATAATGTATGTAATTTTATATTCAGTAATATACTTCATTATAGATTTATATTTGATCAGATATGGTACTGCATGAATAATATATTGCAGATATATTTACTCATGCAGTATAAACACATATATGGTAAAATATATTGTATAACACATTTCTTATATTTTATAATTATTTACATTTTAAACGCTCCATATTTTCAAGTTTGTTAACAAAAGCACACCTGCATGTACTAAAGGTTTACCAAAGAGACTATCACTGTGATATAGCATACACAGCCATTACCTTTTCAATAAAATTATTATAAATTTAAAGCCAATCATCAACCTAACCTCAGGCTCTACTCTTCAGCACAATGGTGACCCCAAAAACTCACACATACCAGAAAACTTTTTAAATTCCAAAATAATACAACTTTAAACACTAACAGATCTCCCCCTATATCAATATTGAGCAAAACACATGAAATAGCACTTAATTTTAACATTTACTCTCCTTTAACAGTCAGAAGCAAAGCATGCTGGGAACTAGAAGTCTGTTGTAACCACTGATTGTAACTCATTCCATGAATGTGTGTATATATGTGTGTACAATACATTCACATTTATATGGGAACATGTATGTGCAATAAATGTACACAATAAAGGATAAAACTTTATGAATGTAATGCTATTTTTGTCTTCATTTATAAATATTTTATATGTATCAATATATATAGCCATACATGCATATATTGCAGTATATTGAAAAATATAAGCACAAGTTTCCCATATATGGAAATGTATTATGTAATATATCGCATTATATTTTGCAGTATATTCCCATATATTTTTGTTCTGTAAGGGCAGGGTTCTGTACTCTTTACCTGTATTGTTGAGACTAATATTCTGCAAGTCGTATCTTTCTGTTGGCTTCACCAGTGCAGACACCAGGCTTTCAAAGGCGTTCAGATAAGTATTTCCATATGATACTATTTTATTTTTATCTTCATGACTGGCCAAGTCTGAAACCTTTATCTGGGCAGCATCAACAATCTTCAAATAATTTTCCGCCATCTAATCAAATACCAAAGAGATACTCCTGTAGAATGCAAATGATTTCTATGGCAAAAGAGTGTAATAGCAAATCTATGGGTCATTCTCAAAATAAAGTGACAAACCCTTCCCTTGACTTTTGAGTTATGGAAAATGTTTCAAATAGTCAAGAAACTACATATAATTTTATAACATAAAAGTTTAAAAATAACATGAAATAGTTCGACTCTGTATTTCATTTTGTTCATTATGAACGTGTCATTATTAGCTATGTTTCATCCACCTTTTTTATGCACATTTTGGGATATCGCATTAAAGAAAATGTTGGATGGAAATGCCAAGATGCGCATGCATTAAAAAAATAAAACGCACAAAAACCGTATGCACTCATTTGAGTCAGATAATTGTTTTATCCGATAAAAAAAAATATGCGCATAAACTATAATGAAAACACATTTATTGAATAAATTCCGCATCAAAAAAAGTCATGTGACGTTGTGCAGACCTCATTGCACAGCATCTAAATGTTGTTTTGGTCTTTCTAAATAGCCTGAGCCAAAGTCTGTCATCAAACTGTTTCGGTATAATGACCTCCCAGAACTGTCTTACATGACTGTGTTACCAAACAGCAGGCATCCGCCTCTGAAAGCAAGTTAACATGACCTTACATTTCCTAATTTATTATATATGATAAGTATTATATACAGTGGCAATATCCTATTGATGTATTTTTTCTTATATATTTCTTATATTTAGTGCCAGTTTATCAGGAAGTGACAATTTTGTTCTCTTCAGCTCACTGAATGAACACACTGCATGCTTTATTCACAAATGTTTTGCATAAAATTGGAATATTGAATAAAATTAAAATTTGCAACTTTGGATGGAAACATAGCTATTGGTGTTACATTGTGTAACGTTTGTGTAAAAGGTTTTCATTTTTAAAAAAAAATTATATAGGCCTGGTTTCACAGACAGGGCTTAGGCCTTAATTTAATTAGGACATTTAAGTAGCTTTTATGAACATGCCTTTGAAAAAAAAAAAAAAACATTATAAGTGTAACATGCATTTTAATCTTAAGCCTTGTCTGTGAAACTGGGGGTTAATGTTATAACTAATATATGTTCAGACTTTAATCAGTTTTTTGAGAGGTTATAAACACAAATCTTTAAATATATATATATATATAATAAAATATATATATATATATATATATATAATAAAATATATATATATATATATATATAAATACATTTAAAATGACAAATTATGATGTCCATTATGTACTAATATCAAAATGTTAATAAATACCATCAACTTTTAAGGGAGAAAAATGAACTGAGCTGAATTCAAAACATTTTGTAAATCTGAATTTTTTGAGAGTAACCCTTGGTTTAGGTCCAGAAAACATTACTTACTTTGGGAGACATTTGATCCGTCATATTGGCAATCTGTTCAACAATATTCATTATGTTTTCTGCAGTTAACTGATCCAGAAAACAAACAAAAAAACAGATAAAAAAAAAACAGTAAATGTGAATAATTATATTGTATAATATGTCATTTATAGACCATCTTTTAGAAGCTCGTTCTCACATACCCCTTGCAAGTTGCCTGGAGTTGTATCTGGAAAGAAAGAAATGGGATGAATTTGAATACAAAACAGTATATAATACACAAAGGACAGTGCTGTACACACCTCCCAGGCAGTAGCAGGATTTAGAAACTGCATTGCAGTAACAGACATCTGGAGAAACTTCATAGGTGCAGTTGCTGCTGCAGTTGTAGGATCCGATCTTGCAGGAGCAGTTGGTACTCTGAGGGTTGCAGGAATAGGCTGTGCAAGAGTAATTGTGTCCACCACAATCCAAATAACTGTAAGCATTTGCGCAGGTTCTGTTCGCCGGAGGAGAGCAGTACCAGGTCCCTTGAGATTTTTCGACCGCTACGTTACTTATGATTATCAGCAGCAGCAGCGCTAGAGAGATAAATCCATCAGTTAGTGTATAAATCTGTATAACCACAGTGCATATTTGATTACTAGAGAGGGAAAAAAATCATTGGATAGTGTTTTTTCCAGGAAAGTCAAGTATTTGCGTAAACCGCATGGAGAATAACAGCTGGTAGAGAGCACACATTTGATAAGACTATGCCTAATGAGATGTTTTGTTGCACTTACTAATATAGTAAATCTTTGAAAGCATTTTTGCCAGGATTCAAACAAATTGCCCGAAGCGCAACTGCTTTATCTGACCATGAAACTATCGGCTCCAACAATTTTCGTTACTTCTTTTGAAAACCAGTTTTGCTCATTCACTTTTAAATGATTATTTGTATTTTATGTTACAAGAGCTAACCCAGCTAACAGAATTTTGTTATAAGAACGTTCTTTAAATATTCTGTGTTGGTTCTGGGAACGTAAAAAACGTCCTGTTTTCTTGACGTTAGAGGAACGTTTTTTTAAAAGGTATAATGTTCCTCAAACGTTCTTTCAACTTAATTTTCATCTAAAATTCAACATTCAAGGAACGTTGATTTGCAACATTCCAAGAACATAAAAATGTCTAGTTTTCTTAATGTTATGTAAAGGTTAGTATGATGTTCCTGAAACATTCTTTCAATCATTCAAACACCTGCTGTGAACAAGCACTGAAAGAAAGAGAAATAAGAACACAAACTACAACTTTCTTCAGCCACAGTCTTAGATGAACTGAAGATGAAATACATAAAATCTCTGAAGATCTGATTAAACAACTCCACAAACAGCATTACCAGCTTCACTTATTACTAACCAGACTGACTTTATTTCTGTCACACGTCTACAGAAGTTCTTACTGAGAATTAACAGAGGTTTAGATGTTGACGTCTTATTGAAAGTTTCATTTGAGGTCACCATCATGAAGATGAGCGTTTGCTTTAGTTGAGCTCTTTTGTTGAGTTGCTTCTTTATCAGCAATTACAAGTGTTTTCAGAAAACATTTCTGCATTGGTAAAGCAAATCAACGTGTCTGTTTTAACGAACAAATACAGCATTAAAGTGGTTTACGTAACAGTTTTGGAGTGTTATATGAGAAAAGTAATAAACTCAAATGATGTGACAAGAACCATTTGTAACACAGCAATATTGTGCAGAACTTCTTAACAGTTAAAAATGACACACTTAGACATCAGCACTCATCATACAAACCTCAACAATGGTGACAATCAAAAAAAAAAGCTGCACAATTTATTCAAGTCAAGAGCTCAACTAAAGCAATTGCTGATCTCCATGATGGTGACCTCAAACTAAACTTTTTCAATAAGACGTCAACATCTAATCCTCTGTTAATTCTCAATAAGAACGTCTGTAGACGTGTGACAGAAAAAAGTCAGTCTGGTTAGTAATAAGTGAAGCTGGTAATGCTGTTTGTGGAGTTGTTTAATCAGATCTTCAGAGATTTAATGTCTTTTATCTTCAGTTCATCTAAGACTGTGGCTGAAGAAAGTTGTAGTTTGTGTTCTTATTTCTCTTTCTTTCAGTGCTTGTTCACAGCAGGTGTTTGAATGATTGAAAGAATGTTTCAGGAACATCATACTAACCTTTAAATAACATTCTACTAACATTAAGAAAACTGGACATTTTATGTTCTTGGAATGTTACAAATCAACGTTCCTTGAATGTTGAATTTTAGATGAAAATTAAGTTGAAAGAACTTTTGAGGAACATCATACCTTATAAAAATGTTCCTCTAACGTCAAGAAAACAGGACATTTTTTACGTTTCCAGAACCAACACTGAATATTTAGAGAACGTTCTTATAACAAAATTCTGTTAGCTGGGAAGATAGCAGGTACTCACCTTTCAAATGAATGATGATGTTCATTGTGGTCCGAAAGCAATTCCCATTGATAATGCTGTAAAGAGAAAATAATGTCCACTGTCAACCTCTGAGCAGTAAACTGATCACTACGGCTTCTGAGGAAGATGCATTTGCATTCTGTCGATAATAACACAGCCTTCGTGTATACAAAAACTGTGGCTTAACACTGGGCGTTTGTCAAACATCATTTACATAATTTCAGGAATATTCTGAGCATATATTTTAAGCATTATTTGCAAGCCAATAAAGGGTTGTATTGTTTGATATAAACAGTAAAACATCCTATATCGCAACATTTCAACATCTCACTCGGTTAAACAAAGGGTAAACAAGAGCTACTGATCTACATAAACAACATTTTCACTGTTATATCACTGTTTTGATTGTGTCATCTGGACTGTTACCTGCACAAGAGAGACCAAATGAATACCTCTGATATTCAGTGTTGGTTCTGGGAACGTAAAAAAATGTTTCATTAATATTAGTAGAATGTTATTTAAAGGTTAGTATGATGTTCCTGAAACATTCTTTCAATCATTTAAACACCTGCTGTGAACAAGCACTGAAAGAAAGAGAAATAAGAACACAAACTACAACTTTCTTCAGCCACAGTCTTAGATGAACTGAAGATAAAAGACATTAAATCTCTGAAGATCTGATTAAACAACTCCACAAACAGCATTACCAGCTTCACTTATTACTAACCAGACTGACTTTTTTCTGTCACACGTCTACAGACGTTCTTACTGAGAATTAACAGAGGATTAGATGTTGACGTCTTATTGAAAATGTTCCATCATGGAAATTAGTGTTTGCTTTATTTGAGCTCTTCACCCTTGATTTTTGTTGAGTTGTTTCGGTTTCAACAATTGCAGGTGTTTCCAGAAAACATTTCTGCATTGGTAAAGCAGATCAATGTAGCTGTTTTAACGGTCAAATGACTGCATTAAAGTGGTTTACACAACTGCTTTTTCTGTAATTGCTGACTTGAAGCATTACTGAGTCAAGTCAAGTCACCTTTATTTATATAGCGCTTTTTACAATGCAGATTTAGTCAAAGCAGCTTTACAGTGATAACTGATATATAATTTTGGCTGCACAGCAGCTCTTAAAGAAAATGGTGTCAATGCAGGCAGATGCAAAGCACTGTTGAATGTCAAATGTCCCCAACTAAGCAAGCCAAAGGCGACAGCAGCAAGGAACCCAAACTCCAACAGGTGACATCAGGTGGCAAACAGGTGATAAAATGGAGAAAAAAACCTTGGGAGAAACCAGGCTTAGTCGGGGGGCCAGTTCTCCTCTGGAAAACAGTGCTTTGTTACGATTCAGGTAGCTATCATAAGTCAGATAGGATAGCAACATTCAAAGTGTTTATTCCAGTTCAATCCAGTTGAGGATCATATTCATCTCGCCGGTATGGACGGTTGTTGAGGAACTGTGCCACTGGCTGTCGTGTCGATGAGGCTTTCACAATGGATGATCTAGTTGACACAATCTCGGCTGATACTTCAGGGCTGCGTTGTGGTCATGTCAAGGCGCAGGTCCTCGATCTCACCTGGATACGGCCCCGGATCCGGTTGACTACGGTAAACCTCGGGATAAACAGAATGACTAATATTAGCGTAGATGCCATTCTTCTTCTGATGTAATGAGTACATCTGGTGTTATAGGAAGTGTTCCCGATTCCGGCTGATTTAATTTATGCAGCCTAATAATCCTTTAATGGATTTGAAAAAATAATTTGATAATGTGTTATGTGTATGCCAGGTTAAAGAGATGCGTTTTTAGTCTAGATTTAAACTGACAGAGTGTGTCTGCTTCCCGAACAATGCTAGGAAGATTGTTCCAGAGTTTAGTTGCCAAATAGGAGAAGGATCTGCCACCTGCAGTTGATTTTGATATTCTAGGTATTAACAACTGGCCTGAATTCTGAGATCGCAATAGACGTGAAGGACTATAATGCATTAAGAGCTCGCTCAGGTACTGGGGAGCTAAACCATTTAGTGCTTTGTAAGTAATTAGCAAGATTTTAAAATCTATACAGTGTTTAACAGGAAGCCAATGCAGTGTTGACAGAACTGGGCTAATACTTTCTAGTTCTAGTAAGAACTCTAGCTGCTGCATTTTGTACGAGCTGTAGTTTATTTATCAGGCGAGCAGAACAACCACCCAGTAGAGTGTTACAGTAATCTAGCCTTGAGGTCATGAACGCATGAACTAACTGTTCTGCATTTGTCATTGAGAGCATATGTCGTAGTTTAGATATATTTTTAAGATGGAAGAATGCGGTTTTACAGATGCTAGAAACATGGCCTTCAAATGAAAGATTGGTATCAAAGAGCACACCCAGGTTCCTAACTGACAACGAAGACTTAACAGAGCAGCCATCAAGTGTTAGACAGTATTCTAGGTTATTACGTGAAGAAGTTTTTGGTCCAAAAATTAGAATCTCTGTTTTTTCTGAATTTAGTAATAGGAAATTACTGGTCATCCAATTTTTTATATCAGCTATGCATTCTGTTAATTTTGTGAATTGGTAAGTTTCGTCAGGGCGTGAAGACATATAGAGCTGAGTATCATCAGCGTAACAGTGAAAACTAACGCCATGCTTCCTAATGATATCTCCCAAGGGTAGCATGTACAGAGTGAACAGCAGCGGTCTTAGTACTGAGCCTTGCGGTACTTCATATTGAACTTGTGATCGATATGACATCTCTTTGTTTACTACTACAAACTGATAGCGGTCAGATTAGTATGATTTGAACCATGACAGTGCCATTCCACTAATGGCAACATAATTTTCGAGTCTATTTAAAAGAATATTGTGATCAATAGTGTCAAATACAGCACTAAGATCCAGTAACACTAATAGTGAGATACAACCACGATCTGATGATAAGAGCAAATCATTAGTAACTCTAATGAGAGCAGTCTCAGTACTATGGTACGGTCTAAATCCTGACTGGATCCTCACAGATACTATTTCTTTCTAAAACAGGAACATAGTTGTGATGATACTGCCTTTTCTAGTATTTTTGACAGAAAAGTGAGATTTGAGTTTGGCCTGTAATTGACTAATTCTCTAGGATCAAGTTGTGTTTTTTTTAATAAGAGGTTTAATAATAGCCAGCTTAAAAGTTCTCGGTACGTAGCCTAGTGATAAAGATGAATTACCGATATTAAGAAGAGGATCTATGACCTCTGGAAGCATCTCTTTCAATAGCTTAGTCAGTATAGGGTTTAACATACATGTTGTTGATTTTGACGATTTAACAAGTTTAGACAATTCTTCCTCTCCTATAGCTGCGAATGAGTTGAATTTTTCCTCAGGGACACTACAATGCACTGTCTGATGCAATACTGTAGTAGACGGTTGCATGGTTATAATTTTCTCTCTAATATTGTCAATCTTGCAAGTAAAGAAGTTCATAAAGTCATTACTGCTGTGCTCTTTGGAAACATCAGAAGTTGAAGCTTTATTTCTTGTTAATTTAGCCTGATGTCATTAGAGTCTCACAAAATTTGTATTTAATACATTTATGTCACAAACCCAGCATTATTACCGCATGAGTTCCTGCAACAACCAGAAAATTTTAACAGACATGAGCACTAAAAGTAATCGATGATGATACACACGTACATTACGAATCAGCGTATTAATCTCAACAATGGTGACAATCAAAAGTAGGATGTATGCTGGGTACTAGCATAGTACAAAACACCCAGCATGCAACTTTTAATTGTCACCATTGTTCAGATTAATACGCTGATTCTTGATGTCTGTGTGTGTCATCATAGGCTAACTCAAGCTGTAGTAACACAAGGTTTATAATGTAAACGTATCAATAGCACAACATAAATTCAAATGACATCAGGCCAGTTTATGATGACCACAAAACAATCAACAGACAACCATTATCACCTGATGTCATTTAGCTTTAGCTTTCTTTGCTACTGTAAATGTGCTACCAATAAATGGAAACACTAATCGCCATTATGGTGACTTCAAATGAAACAAGTTAAACCCTTGTTAATTCTCAATAACAAGTTTTAAAGATGTCTACCATAAATAAAGTCAATCTGGTTAGTAATAAGTGAAGCTGGTAATGCTGTTTGTGGAGTTGTTTAATCATCCTCTGTTGAGATCTTGAGAGATTTAATGTCTTTCATCTTCAGTTGATTTCATCTAAGGCTGTGACTGAAGTCAGTTGTAGTTCTTGTGTTTCTGCTGGTCTCTTTTTCTGTTCTCTTCTTTCCTTCAGTGATTCTGCTTGTTAACAGGCTTATTAAGGCTGAGATCACTCTATATTTAATATACACAGATTTTGTGGCTCAGATAAGGTCCAGTTTAGGTTTATTTCTTTGCTCTTGGCTGACATGTGGCATTGCTGTGGCCTGCTTGTGGCTCAGATCTGGCAAACAGAAACGGCCCACACAAGTGCCCTGCTGCACAGGCTCTGACAGAGAAAGCTATACTGAACATGAAATGTGGTAAAGGGCTTTTTGACACAATCACCAAAAAAAAAAAAACATGTTAGGGGCCAGTGATGTTCCACCAATGTTCTGGCAGCCCATGGTTTGCAGTAAATTATTTGAGAAGTGTTACTGCTCTGTACTGCATGTGCTCAGCTGGCTTACTAACACTCACATGACAGCCACAGATAATGTACTTTTCTTTCAGACTGATCTAAGATCAAACTACCTGGCTTAAATGTGACTCACAACAACTGACAACCACCACTGTTTCCTTATCTGCATGAGAGTTTATGTTCTTCTGGCAAGAGAACAGAGGATGTGGTCATTATGTTTATCAGTATGTTCATAGAAATGCGCACACACAAACACACACCCACACACTCAAATTAGAGTTTCTCAGAATGAAACAAAGCCCACGTCATCATCAGTCATTCACATGAACCTAAATGCTATGTGACTAATGCTATGGAGCCTTACAAGATCACAAACCCAAGCTGTGACGTCGAATGCAACAGAGAGGAAAAGTCCATTTCTCACTGTTATGAGCCTCCAAAACATCTATAATAAAATGAAATGTTTGCAAAACATTTTGCCAAAACGTAGATAATTTTGAACGGCTGTCAATAGAGAAAGATGCTCTTTGCAGTCAGATGGTGTAGTTATGAAGTCCACCATCAAAGAAAAAAGGGACCAAGCTAACATTAGTTTTACTCTTAATTGCAAATACACTTCTGTGGTCCACAGACGTGCTGACATCAATGCATTCCCTGCTATTTCACACTGATCTTGGATCAGATTGCTCAGGTCAAATCTTATTCACAAGCCATGACAGGAAGCACAAACACTGAGCTCAGAACTGTGTTCACACACATCAACTGTTGAAAAAAGAGGAAGTAGCTGCAAGTACTTTTATGAGGTGTTCTGCTAGTGAGAGCACGCAAGGCTGCTAAGAGTAAAAGTAGTGACTTGAACAAGGAACCACTGATATAATGTGGTCTTGCTGAAATATAACAGGGTTAAACATCAAAAATGTCCTTCTGTGTTCTTGGGATCTGGATCTGTCTGTCAGGTGAGTTTTCTCTGTATCTATATTGTTGTTTTGTCACATTTAGTAACATTGTCTTAAGCACATATTGGTTTCTATACTAAAAATCAGTTACTGGATTGGTTATGCTTTATGACTGTTCATGTATAGTTAATAGACACAATCAATTTGCTTTCACAAAAGACATCAACATGAACTAATGATGAGCAGTTGTATTTTTATTAGCTTTTATTAGCTGACGATTAGTGAAATGATGTTAAAGGGTCATTTTGTGATAGGACTAAAAACAGTGAAATCTGTTTGGGGTTTTTTTGTGTTTTTTGTGATGAATAATCTAAAAACAATGTGACTCAACACAACAACTGAAGCAGCAAATTTTGCTAAACAAAATGTATGACACTGCCAAAGCATTTGGCTGTATACTTTAACAAATGTATTGTATTAACTAACGTTAACTAATGGAACCTTATTGTCAAGTGTTACTAAAACTCTCTTGTAAATTAAGGGATTTTTATTCTAAATTTGGCGTTTCCATCAATCGTTTCTGGCAGGGTGAAAATGTTGCACAAAAAATGTTTTCATTCAACCATTTAAAAAAAATGTACACTGAAAAAATAATCCAATTAAAAAGATTTTCAGTAATGGTTCATATTTTATAATATTTTATAACTTGAGCCAATAAAAAATAAAAAGCTTGCCCTAAACAATATTTTCTATGTCTATGAAAACTATTTAAAGAAGGTTTATGAGAATTAAAAATTTGCTAATGAGACAAAAACAATCAGATGTCAGTGTGCCAGTCAGAAGTAACATTACTAAGCAACTTAGGGGCCACATATCACCTTAGTCCAAGAAAGGACCAGGAAATCACACTGTGACATGTGATTTCCTGGTCTTCTCTTGGACTAAGGTGATATGTGGCCCCTAAGTTGCTTAGTAATGTCCATCACATCAAATGTGATATGGTCATATGTCATGGTCATATTTTATTGATTCCACTGCATACGTTTTTATAATGAATTCAAAAATTCAGTTGCTTGTGTATAAAAAAAATGATACACATTATTTTGTTTAATAATAGGCACTAGTGCAAAATTAGACAGTCAACTTGTAGACAAAATAGACTAATTTTACCCAAAACTATCAAATTTGAGTTTTATCAAAGATTATCAAAGATAAGTTAATATCAGTTTAATTATTTTTTTATCTGTATTTTGTGTCCCTACAACAGCACACATATACCACCAAGTTGTATGCACTGATCTTCATCAAAATAATTCAATATTAAAATATCAGGTATAAAACTGAGAATAACGTCCCTTGTGTATGATACATATTATGTGGTTTATTGCATTCAGCAGGAATTGGGATTTCAGCTACAGATGGAACTGAGATTCATGGATACAATGGAAAACACATTTCCATTTCTTGTTCTCATACATGGGCTTGAGCCAACATAAAGTATTTCTGCAGAGATCCATGTAGAGGCAGAGATATTTTAGTTAAATCTGACCAGTCATCTAAAGGGAGATAAAGACTGGAGGATTCTGGAAGAGGAGCCTTTAACGTGACCATCACTGATCTACAGGAGTCAGACTCTGGGATTTACTGGTGTGGAGTGGAGAGACTTGGAAAAGACACATATCAGAAAGTCATTCTGAAAGTATCTAAAGGTATCTATTTGGTGTCATTTTAATGAGGTAAAAAAAAAAAAAACCTCATTGTTAATAAGTCAAGTCACCTTTATTCATATAGCGCTTTTTACAATGCAGACTGTGTCAAAGCAGCTTTACAGTGATAAATGGTATATCATTTTGGCTCTTAAAGAAAATGCTGTCATTTTCCAGCTTAAGTAAATTGAGTATTGATTCATTCTGTTCTAAGAATCAATAGTTATTAATTTAGTTAATTTATCTATATCAGCACTGGAGTAAACAGTGATGTCCTCATCCAGCTCAGTTCAGTTTGCATACAAGGCCGTCGATGCAGGCAGATCAAAACATTGCTGAAAATCAAATGTCAAGTGTCCCCAACTAAGCAAGCCAAAGGCGACAGCGGCAAGGAACCAACTCCATCAGGTGGCAAAGAGGTGTTAAAATGGAGAGAAAAAAAAAAAAACCTTGGGAGAAACCAGGCTCAATCAGGGGGCCAGTTCTCCTCTGGCCAACAGCGAACAGTGCATGATTATGATTCAGGCAGCTTTCATAAGTCCGATTGAGATTGCAACAGTCAAAGCATTTTTTCCAGTTCCATCTAGTTGAGGATAGTATTCATCACGTCGGTATGGGACGGTTTGTTGAGGATCTGTTCCACTGGCTGTCGTGTCGATAAGGCCTTCATAGGGGATGATCTAGTTGACACAATCTCTGCTGACACTTCAGGGTTGCATTGTCGTCATGTCTAGGTGCAGGTCCTCGATCTCACCTTGATATGGCCCAGATCTGGCTGACTACAGTAAACATCGGGATAAACAGAGAAACTAGTAATAGCATAGATGCCATTCTTCTTCTGATGTAACAAGTTCTGGTGTTATAGGAAGTGTTCCCGGTTCCGGCTGACCTAATTTATGCAGCCTAATAATCCTTTAACGTTTATTATCCTTTAAACTGACAGAGTGTGTCTGCTTCCCGAACAATGCTAGGAAGATTGTTCCAGAGTTTAGTTGCCAAATAGGAGAAGGATCTGCCACCTGCGGTTGATTTTGATATTTTAGGTATTAACAACTGGCCTGAATTCTGAGATCGCAATAGACGTGAAGGACTATAATGCGTTAAGAGCTCGCTCAGGTACTGGGGAGCTAAATCATTTAGTGCTTTGTAAGTAATTAGCAAGATTTTAAAATCTATACGATGTTTAACAGGAAGCCAATGCAGTGTTGACAGAACTGGGCTAATATGGTCGTACTTCCTAGATCTAGTAAGAACTCTAGCTGCTGCATTTTGGACCAGCTGGAGTTTGTTTATCAAGCGAGCAGGGCAACCACCCAGTAGAGCGTTACAGTAATCTTGCTTTGAGGTCATGAACACATGAACTAACTGTTCTGCATTTCTTATTGAAAGCATATGTCGTAGTTTAGATATATTTTTAAGATGGAAGAATGCGGTTTTACAGATGCTAGAAACATGGCCTTCAAATGAAAGATTGGTATCAAAGAGCACACCCAGGTTCCTAACTGACGACGAAGACTTAACAGAGCAGCCATCAAGTGTTAGACAGTATTCTAGGTTATTATGTGAATTTTTGGGTTTCGTCAGGGCGCGAAATACAGAAATACAGAGCTGAGTATCATCAGCGTAACAGTGAAAACTAACGCCATGCTTCCTGATGATATCTCCCAAGGGTAGCATGTACAGAGTGAAAAGCAACGGTCCTAGTACTGAGCCTGGAAGTGTCTAATACTGGTAATGCCGCGTTTAAGTCGGGACGGATGTGGGAATATGTCCCACTTCTGACCTCAGAGAGTTGCAATCACACATCACGTTTCACACGTTGAACATATGATGTCAACAAGAGCATTTCGTGTTTTGGTCAAAAAAGAAAAAAAATATGTTTCCATTCATTTTGAAAACAGCTGACAAAAAGCAAAAATTAAGTTATTCAACTGACATAAAGGAACAATTTAAATAAAATAATTATTTATTTTGTTGAATTAATAAAACAAGCCACATTAGGTTACATGAACAATAACTTTGGTACTGAAAACTATTGAATGTAAGTTCACATTGTATTGTAAAACACTTTTGCTGCTATTGAGGTGGGATATGGGGACAGGTTTGGTGGTATGGGTAGGTTTAAGGGTTGGTTAAGGTGTAAGGGATGGGTCAACCGTGTAATTATAATTGTAATTTTTTTTACAGATGTAATTACATGAAGATTTTTTTTAAAATATAAGTACAATGTAAAAACATGTATGTACACAATAAGTGCATTGTATCGAATGATTAATTTAAATGTAAGTACATAGTACACTCTTAGTGTTAAATTCTTACACATTAATGTGTGAGTTTAGGGACAACTCTTGTTGTGTTAAAGGTCACATGACATGCTGCTTTTTGGATGCTTTTATATAGGCCTAAGTGGTCCCTAGTACTGTATCTGAAGTCTCTTTCCCGAAATTCAGCCTTGGTGCAGAATTTCAGCTACTACGAGCCAGTCCCACTGTGAGCTTGCCTTAGGACGTGCCATTTATGTGTCTGTAGCTTTAAATGCTAATGAGGAGGAGAGAGGCGGGGCAAGGTGGAGGGTTGCGGCCATGGTACGATGCGCTAATGTTGACAGTAGATTGACAGCCGTTCAAGCTTTTCAGTTTGACCCAGAATCTGATCCGGATGGAGAAGCACCGGATGAATAAATTGCAACTCAGTGGCTACAGCAGGACGTCCATGAATGGTTAGTTTAAAATATTGTGTCTGGATACAGTACTTCAGTTGGTTTGTCTATGTATGCTGTTACAGTTATTATCATGTAGCTAATGCTAGCCTACGTTGTTGGCTTTTCATGTGGCTCTGATTTTTGCTTCGCTCGTTTGCAAGCCATGATGTCCCCGTATAACGACATATAGGGGAGATTCCAGATTGGGCCATCTGAGCTTTCATTTTCTCAAAGGTGAAGCAGGATACCCAGGGCTCGGTTTACACCTAACACCTTTTCTAGCCACTGGGGGACCATAGACAGGCTAGGGGAACTCATATTAATGTTAAAAAACCTCATAAAGTGAAATTTTCATGCCATGGGACCTTTAATTCTGACACATTCACTGAGCAGCACTGTGATTCTACAGCAGTAAATCCATCTTTTTCAATATAATCCAAAAGGATAAATCCGGATCACCATGATGGTGACTTAAAATTGTGATTTTCTCCTTTGGTGATTCTGCTTGTTAACATCAGGTGTCTTCAATAAGGAATGAATCCAGTTGTAGTTCTTGGGTTTCTGCTCATCTCTTTTTTTCTGTTCTTCCAGTGATTCTGTTTGTTAACAGCAGGTGTTCGTCACTAATGTTCAATAGTCACATGATTAATTAATTATCTTGATTGAATGGTCTTGTTTTGGTCTTGGAAGGTCTGGACTCGACCACACCTCTGGTCTTGAATAGTCTTGGTTTTGGAGGTCTTGTCTTCACCTCTGAAATTAACACAAGTTGTATAAATGTGCAATATTAACACATTACAGGTGTTCTTGGCTGCACAGATTGTGTTGATGCTGTGAACAAATACACAGGTTGTGTTCATTTTAAAACTACACATAATATGTGTAAAACAATTGAATTCCAACACATTTTTATGAAATATTGACACAAAATGTGTAAACTAGAGTGCTACACATAATGTGTCATTTTTCTACACATTTCTTAGAGTGTAGTTAAGACCACCTAATATAAAGTGGGACCAAATGTTTTTTTTACAGAACATTAGCTTAGAGATTGAGTCCACTAACATCAACAAACGCATAGCACAACACAGACTCCAACACAAACTAAACTAAAAAGGTTTGCCGTTTAACAGTAACAATGCAAAGCCACTTTTCCACTGTCGGGCCAGTACGAGCCAGGGCTAACAATGTGTCGGGTGGGGCCAATAGCCTCGGACCTCAAGCACCGAGGCCAAAATCAAGCTGCGTTCCCACTGTCGGGCCAGTAGCCCCATAGCACTTCCCTAAAAAACAGCCCTTAACATGCCTCCATAGAGTGACATCAGACAACCTCACGTTTGGTCTTTACTTAAAGACTTAAGACTCCAGCGTTGATATTTGACCAATGTATTACAATAAAAAATGTTACAGTGACAGTAATTTATAAATTAATTTGTGTCAGCAGTGCACATCAATCATGCTGAATCAAAACGAGAGAACATGCACCTATTCAGCTGCACCTGCTTTCATTTATTTGTGATCACAGCAATGCACAAAACAACGTTTAAGTCTAAAGACTTACACAATTAAAAAAAATACTGATAAAATATATCTACATCACATTTCCTTAGAAAGAGTAAGCATATCTAATTTTTCCTTTTCTTTTTTTTTTAATTTAAATTTTTTTAACTTTTGCGAGGTTTGATCAATCTCTCCCATCTCACTTTACTGTTAACATTTCACCCAGAGCAAGAGAAGCTCACGAGAAGAAAACAGGAGCAATATGAGTTTTATGATTGCATTAGTTTGGTCCGCTAACATAAATTCATGATTATAATCATATATGATTTGTCTACATTCTTCAAGCAGTCTCTGGTATTTTCCATAAACATATGTGTATTTATTATTACAATAATTAACATAAGTAGCCTTTAGCATTGCATACATTTATTTCTGCCTCATACGGTGATCAGAACACCCAACAGATTGCAATTGGAAGTTGCAATTGGACGCTTGCTGGTGTCTGAAAGTGAGTTTTGAAATGAAAATTGTTTTAAATAGCTTAAATGTTGAGATTAGCCTTGTATGATAACATGGGAAAGGAGCAGCAGTGTTGACTCTTTCCTGACTGGGGTAAACTCCGCCTTTGTTCATGGCCACTCCCTCAAGTACCAGTTGGCCCACTTTAGACCAAGGTATTCGACAGGCCAAAAACCCCTGGCTGTTGGCCCCAAGGAAGTTCCAATGAGGCCCGATCAAGCCCCGGAAGTGACGGTGGAACCGCGACTGGTCCTGGCACACACTAGCAAACCCGCTTTTGGCCCGGCAGTGGAAACATGGCTAGTGACATAAACAATGTAAATCTGTAATGATTTAATGACTCAACTACAATGACATATAAAATGAATGAGGTCGGGATTGATTTATTTGCCCCGAGTTTACAGTTTGGATGTCCGACTACAAGTGGCATTTCATTTTTTCCAACTAGGAGAGGGAAAAAAATTGAAATGCAAGTTATCTGGAACGTAACTTAAGATCTTATTTAGCTAGTTCAGGTGTGTTTAATTGGGGTTGGAGCTAAACTCTGCAGGACAGTGGCCCTCCAGGAGCAGAATTGGACATGTCTGGCTTACAGCATATACAGGCTGTCTCTGTATGTTTTAGGTTCTCTGATGTTCACAGCCACCTCTCTATCTGTGATGGTGATTATATCTGCGGTGGTTCTATGTGTATGGAATATGCACATAAGAAAGTCACATAGTTCCAATGGTAAGTACAAATACATTTGTATATACTCTATCTACTGTATATACTCTATCTATACTCTATCTACTAAAGTGTTGCCCTGTTTCCATCTTAAGTTGAAGCTGAAATCCAAGACAGCACATGTTCCACAGAGGTAAGTATGTGTATTTACCAGAGGTGGAAAGTCCAGGGGTCAGTAGAAGTAAAAGTCCTGCCATATTTTTGTTCCACTCACTGAAGCAGTGTTAAAGTTAATGAGATAATTAAGTGATTAATGGAGTGATGATTGACCATTATTAAAGACACCTAATGTTAACAAGTAGAATCACCAAAGGAGAAAATCACTAAGTCACCATCATGGAGATCAGTGTTTACTTTAGTTGTCCTCTTGACCCTTGACTTTTTAAAATTTGATTTTGTTTGGGCTGTTGTAACTGAATTATCCAAGAGCCAGGCAAGCAAAGAGAAAAGATGATCAGGTGTTGTTGGTTATGTTTTCACATAATTGTTGTTTGACCTGAATCACTGAACTCATTTAGAGCCCAATCTCTGACTTATATTTACATGTGATTCATACATTTGGGCAAAAACAGTTGGATTTGCATAAGTTTCCAACTTTAAGTTGCGTTCAATTTTACAGCACTTTTCTCAAGCAGAGCATATGAAATTCCAGCTTTCCAAGTTGAATGGAACAAAGTATAATCTCATTATAATAGGGGAATATACAGATATTGCCCTCTAGTGGACATTTGTGTAGTATATTTATTTACTGACATATACAGTAGTGAACTGACTTAACAGTATATATATATTTTTTTTTTAAAAGCATCATCCATAATGTAATTTGATTGTACAGTTTAAGTTAATGTTTTAAATTGTGCAATGAAATGCCCCAATATTCTTATTTCTGTAATACAAAAAAGTAGTCCGTTTGTTTCTTTAGTCACATTATAAGAAATCATCACTAAATCCACAGCCTGATGGTGATTACGAGGAGATTACAAACAGTCAGCATATCGGTGCATTCACAAACGTCACCATTTATTCTACTGTCAATAAAAGCCTGGCAGCCAATCAAATCCAAGATCCTCCCCTATACTCCACCATCACCATTTCACCAGAGACCAGCTGCAAACTAATTCCAAACTCCAGTGCTGATAAAGTAGATTCAGTTGCATATGCAGCCATTAGTATACATGCTAAAGGTTGCGGATCATGTGCAATTTTTCGGTCAGAAGACAAAGTAACAGACACTGTGCATTTTTCAAAAGCTACTCTTTAACGTGTTCATATCATTACCATAGACTGTGAAATGTGAGTTTGCTGTAAGTAGTTGAGGTCTCATGTACCAATAGTCTGAACGTGGTTTTGTCATTGTGTAATAAAATATACCTTTGGGTTGTCGGACTGTTGAATGTCTCAGTGTCTTATTCCAAAAGTAAGGCTTATATATGTACTCATGCATACTCTTCAGGCATTCCCAATATCCAAAAACTCATTAAAATTACAAAAGCAAGCACCAAGACTTAGACTTAGATGTGTGCAAAATGGTTAACATGTACACTTGAAGTCTGAAAACAAGAGGAAGTAATTTCTTTATTTAAAGATGGGCGTGAATAGTGGTAGACATTTAGCAAGTCTGACTTACACTGCACTGAAACTAGGTTGCATTTTTAGCAGACGTTATTTGACTCATGACAAGTACAGATGCCTGGAGACTCAAGAGTACTGATGAAAATGAAGACCTTTAATGTGCTGTGGGTCTGGTTCTTTCTGTCAGGTCAGTTGTTGTTTTATACTTTGACTTTCGTTTCTACTGTACGGTCAAATATAATTTGCACAAAAAGTACTTTTACATGCACAGTTCTAAGTTTAAACTCATTGCAAATCACCTTTGTGTTTCGGAGCAAGAAAGGCCAATTCTAGTCCTATATGCACACAAACCACACTTATTTACGAACATCCGATTAGTCACCTAGAAATATTGTAGAATCTGAAATATTTCTTATTAATTTTACAACATAACATTTCCTTGTGTTTCACAATCTTGAAAATACAAAAACATTAGTTCATACCCACTTAGGATGGGACATTCTCGTGACATTGTGCAACGTTCCCTAAAAGAACATTCTGAACCTTTACAGAACATTGGGGATGTTCCTAAAACATCCTCTTCTGGTAATCAAAGTTTTGAAGTTCAAGGTTACGCATCTGACTTTAGGGGGATGTTATTCTGTGGTCACATAAGAACGTAACATTTGGGACGTTAACAGAACGAAAAAGGTGACATGTTTACAAAGTAAATAGCAGTAGGGGGTCTGGGGGCATCCACCCCCAGGAGAAATTGTTTGTGATTTTAACATGTAAAATAAGCATTCTGGTGCACTCTGACAAGAAAATAAGTGGGAAAAAACATTTGCTTCAAGTAAAAAAAAAAAAAAAAAAAACATTAATTGACACAAATTTCACAACTGGATTTGATTTTGACTCAGAAGCTTGCGATGTGATTTCAATTTGATTACCTTCAATTCAATATTGATTCATTTGGGGCCTATCAGGTACAGTACAAATTTCCTCAAAGAAAAAATATCTCTCAACTAGTTCTGTAAACTATACAGGGAACCACAGCTGGTACATCATTATATTATTAAAGGTTAAAATTAATTGATTTGTAAGCTACTTACATATAAATTTCACATAAAGAAGTTTTTATAATAATGTTATAATATATTTTTAATGACAACTATGTTTCTACTCGTTTTTAATATCAGCCTAAACATTTAAATGGTGGCTAAACGGTTTTATACATTCAGTATTGAAGCACATGTTAAGTACAATAAATATACAATAGCCTATAGTGGATATATATCAAAATGCTCCTCTTTAAGTTCATTTGTGTAGCTGACTAACAAGTTTTTGGACATTGAATGGCTTTTCTGAGGTAAATGTGACAGTAAATGTGACATTTTTACAAGCTGTTTTATTGACGCTTTTCCGCGGTTGAAACACTGATTGATCGATTAATGTGACAATACAGATTTCAGTAAGCTCATCATACCTTTGGGTATTCATTCATGTCTATTGCATAGTCTATGCACAGTCACTTCTGTGTTGTTCCTCAGGCAGCCTATTTACCTATTTAGCCATTGTTCCTTATGCAGAGCTTTCAAAATGACTGAGAAGAAGATGACTTAAGCTTACAAGAACTTCCCCGGATTACTGTAAATGATGTTCATTGCGAGTCTGTCAGCTTTGTATTTTATCTTTGAATGTGTTAAGCGGGAACACAGTGCCTACACCTGACTAAGGATCTGCAAGACCAAGAACCAGTGTGAAATAAATGCTGCAGTAACATTCTAGTTTGGTGCCCTGAAGGTTCCTGTAATGTTACTAAAGGTTCTGAAAACAATCAGTAAACGTGACAGAAGGACCTAAATAGCACCAAAAAATAACATTCTAGGTTGGTCTACTAAAGGTCCTGCAAACATTATGAAGCAGAGACCTATAATGTCATATAGTAATAGTCCCCTAAACATTCCCAGAACATCCTGAATGTTCCCTCAAGGTCCACCAAATAATGACCCCCAACCCTTAAAAGAACTCCACACTGTGATCGCCTCGGAACGTTCTGGGAATGTAAAATTTCTAGAGGGTAGTTTAAATTAGACATTTAAACCCAGGTTTCCCATGTGGACTCCTAAATCTCACAGTATGTTAGATTTTTTTTTTTTTTTAGACAACTAATGACGTTTTATTTTATCCAGCAGAATTTGGGGCATCAGATGGAACTACGATATATGGATACAGTGAAAAACACATCATCATTTCTTGTTCTTATAATTGGGCTTCAACCAACATAAAGTATTTCTGCAGAGATCCATGTGAATACAGAGATGTTTTAGTTAAATCTGACTGGTCATCAGAAGCAAGGTACACACTAAAGGATTCTGGAAGAGGAGCCTTTAACGTGACCATCACTGATCTACAGGAGTCAGACTCTGGGATTTACTGGTGTGGAGTGGAGAGAGTTGCAACAGACACATATCAGAAAGTCATTCTGAAAGTATATAAAGGTATCTATTTAGTATTGTTTTAATGAAGTAGAAAAACCCTCATGGACATGTTAATAACTATTATACACAAACATGCAACAAAACAAATATACATTCTTAACCCTCTGGTGCTCTTTGGTCACATTTAAATATTAATTTCACATTTCGATCTTTAAACTTTTTTACTTCATTAGAATGGTATGACACTTGTTGACTTTAGTCAACCTTTTTTTTTTTTTTTTGCATGATTTGAAAAGATTAAAATATTCTCTATAAAATATTACAAAAATATATTACTTTAATTTTAAAGGGGTCATGAGCTGCATTTTTATAATTTTTTCATCAAAAACATCCTAATAAGCTATTCTGGTAGTATAGGGAACACATATAAACTATTAACTACACCTTTCCCTCAATAAACTCCTAATTTACTGCTTATTAATAGTTAATAAGTTAGTTGTTAAGTTTAGGTATTGGGTAGAATTAAGAATGTAGAATAAGGTCTTGCAGAATAAGGCATTAATATGTGCTTAATAAGTACTAATAAATAGCCAATATTCTATTAATATGCATGCTAATAGGCGTGCTGCAGTCGAGACTTGGAAGTAAACACCCACCGATATGATTTGGTAACAGTTTTGCATATTAAAATATATTCAATGTCCCCGCCATTACACATGTGGAATTTTTTTGGAGTTTTGAGAACTTACTATTTTGAAAAATATCTCATTACATAGTTGAAACATTTGCCAACAATGTGAAACATTTGACCATCTTACAAATGCTTTATAAGTCTTAGTTGTGGCAAATAAAGTTTAAGTAGGCCTACTTGGAGTTACCACAGCTATAGCTGACAGAATAACTTGTGGTGTTTCGCAAATTATGAATGAATGAATGTACCATTGGTTGTCACACTGTCATTCTTAAAGGCTATTCATAGTTCATCATTTTCGATAAAGTGAAAAATGTATACATTTTCATTTGCAGTGTCATGTTTTAAATAAAATGAAACTTTTGTTCAGGATTACAGTGAACTGCTTAGATCAAAGCAAAAACACAAGCAGCATTTGCTACGTGCTTTCTTCCATATCCAGGAACCCTCACATTAACCCTATAAATGCTGAAGCAAAGGAAAGACCAGTAAATACTAAGGGTGCTTCTCATTTCTTATTTGTGCATACTTGGTTCCTTTCATCACTTCCTTTACTTGTGTCTCAGAATCACCCCTTAGGATGCGAGGGAAGGATACACCTGTGTGTCCTCGCTCATGAATCCTCTGGATTCTCGTTCCTCGCCTCCTTGCAGTACAATTAGAGAATTGAGATGTCCTTCAAGATGGCTGAGTTCGATCGGTTTCTGGGTCATGGGCTGGAGGACATAGGAGAAAGGAAAAGAGGAAGCAACAATTTGAGTATATGCGAAGCACCCCATCTATTCACAGTTTGACTGCAGTGCTACAGTACAAAGCAACGAACGATGTCTTGTTTAAAAACGAATCCACAGTAAAATGAAGCAAACAAATGAGCAGTGTCTTACTGATGCGATCTGACTGGAACTTTGTTAAAAATAAATTTCATCCACGCTTTCTTAACATTAGGATCACAAGGAAGGCAATGCAAAGACTGTTTTGTTCCACAACTTGGGACTTCAAGTGTCTTGTCATCATCAGAGGCATCTCTATAGTTTTGTTGCTGGAGTAATCTTGTGTTTGGGTCTGTCTTGTATTTACTACTACATGACATGCACGAATCGGTGGGCGGAGCTAAAGAAGCGATGATGTAGAAGTAGGCATTAATCTTCTGCAGAGGCGACCTTTTCTCGCACTATGACATAATGTGACAAAATCCACCTGGGCTTGGTGTCAATAAAAGCTGGTTTTGAACTAATGAGGAAGTTTTGAGTTCTGAATCTTACAGGATATTTTTATAGTACAATGACCTATGTCAAAAAGATCAAGGCAAAACTGATTTCTCAATTCATGACCCCTTTAAGCAAAAAAAAAATTAGGATTAGACCAGCCGTAAGTTCTTAATTTTCCACAACAAAAAGTTCATTCATAACCTCATCTTCAACAACAGGCAACACTGAGCTAATCAGGATATTACATATATCTGTATCTCTACCGATTATGGGATGATTGAAAGATTCTGTCATTCCGGTGTTCTCTTTCTTTTTACCAACGTAAAAATTTTTTCTTCTCCCAGATCAAAGTAAAAGCATCACAAAATCCACAGAACCACACAAAGCCACAAAAGCTTCCAAAGATTTACACACAACTACTCCAGCAGCACATTCTACCACAGCAAGCACTGATGCCCTCATACTCTTAAACTCAAAAACAGGTAACTTCCTCATTAGATTCTTATTTTATTCAGTTTATTTTCATAGACATTAAGGAATAGTTAGCCCAAAATAAGACACCCTATACACAGGTCTATATTATTTGTTCAAAACACAACTGGGAAATGATGCAAATGATGCTTTTTTTAATATTACAAAAAAAATCTTTCTATCTCTTCCTCAGCATCCTTGGACATCACAGTATACACACTATATGTTGTCGGTGGTTCTGTCATAACAGTGATCATATTTGCTGTTGGATTGATCGCTGTTCATCTGTACAGTAAAGTCAAGACATCAGCAAGTACAGGCACATAAATAAACAAGCCATGTCTATATCAGCATAATTTAAAAAAAATAGAATGGTTTGATGCATTTTTAAAATACAACTGAATAAAACCCTTACTTGTTCTTTGCTTGGATATTTCCACAGGCAATGTGACGCCTGTCAGAGATGAACAGGTGGGTGATGCCAAAGAAGTTGCTCAGTAATCTTAAAAATAAACGTATTACTATGCAGTGACTCAGCAGATATATTACTAGTGCACTTTTGTTTTCTTGATGCAGGAAGACTGTGTGTACGAGAATAAGCATCCTAACACAGACAAGAGCACTCAGATGAAACCTCTCAACAAGACTGAAGTCCCAAAGAGCCAAAGATATTCAGTCTATGAGAATGTACAATTCAACATGGGCCAGTCACAGAAACTCTATGGAAATCTCTGATCCTAGTATTAAAGGGGTCATGAACTGCATTTAAAATATATATATACAGGTACTGGTCATATAATTAGAATATCATCAAAAAGTTGTATTTATTTCACTAATTCCATTCAAAAGGTGACACTTGTATATTATATTCATTCATTACACACAGACTGATATATTTCAAATGTTTATTTCTTTTAATTTTGATGATTATAACTGACAACTAATTTGTCTTCTGGGAAAAATGTAGGTATCTTCTGTCGCTTCCGGAGGGCAGTACTAAATGAAAAAAAATGATATTTCAACAAAAAGAGAAAAATGTGGACATCTTTATCCTGTTCAAAAGTTTTCACCCCCCGGCTCTTAATGCATTGTGTTTCCTTCTGGAAACGGGGGAAAATGACGGGGTCATTTTAATAAATTCAGCTATTTTTTTGTCTTGTGGACTTTATGTAAACATCTTTTATGTAAAATATCTTACTCAGGACAGTACTAAATAAAGAATTACATGCATTTTGTATGATCTCTCTTATTTTGTTAAAATTATTCACATTTTTACAGATTCTGTAAGGGGTTCCCAAACTTTCGCATACCACTGTAATGGTGCGCCACTGTTGAAAAGAAACGCGTAAAACACTGTATCAAATTTAGAAACTTAAAGGGAGCCTTAAAGGGATAATTCAGCTCTTATGTTGTTTCAACCCTGTATGCATTTCTTTCTTCTGCGGAAAACAAAAGACATTTTGGAAAATGCCTCAAATGAAAGTCAGTGGGCTCCAGCCTTGTTTTGGACACCATTGCATTCATTGTATGGGCAAAACAGTTGAACCATTCTTCAAATTATCTTGGTTATCTTGGTATCTTAACTTGAGCCACATGTCTCACAGCCTCGCACCCATGACAACTCGTAAAAAGCAGAACGCTGTATGAAAATATGAGACTGACAGGCGTATTTTAGTGCTGTGTAAAAAATCACTGTAATAGTCCAAATACACTGCAGTCTCATCGTTTTGAGGTAGGATGCTTTCTTTTCAGATGCTTCTACGGTATGCCGTTTTACAGAGCACCATTTTATTCGGTCTCTGTAATAAAAAAAAATTCTCTATATTTTTGTAATAATGGCTGATTTTCAGCATGCCCAAGATCATTAGAGAACATAAACAGCGTGACGAATCAAAGCAAATTGACTAATTTATATAATCAACGCATCATTCCAACTCTACTCAAAAGCGATGCTAAGCTGAAGTGAAGTCAAATGAAATACTGCATTTATGCATTAATTCACTTTGAGACATTAAATTTTTCATCCAACAGAATTTAGGATCACATTAGCCACAGTGATTAATATACATGGATACAGTGGAAAAGGTGTGATAATTACATGTTCCCATAAATGGGCAGAAAAAAACTATTTCTGCAAAGATCCATGCAAATATGGAACTGGTGTCCTGGTCTCATCTGATCAGTCACCTGAAGGGAGATACACACGGGAGGATTTTGGAAATGGCTCCTACACTGTGAACAGTGACACATATCTTTTTAAAGACACATATCTGAAAGTCAATCTCACAGTATCAAAAGGTAAGATAGCAGCATTTCTACAATGTATTTCAATCTTTTTCTGTATGTTATTTATTTTTATTTTCCCACACACAGATCCAAATGAAAGCATCACATCCGCACGACCACAGAAAGAAAAAACACAAACACCCATGGATTTACACACAACTACACCAGCAGCACATTCAGAAGCTCCGTCTACCACAGCAAGCACTGATGCCCTCAAACTCTCGCCCTCAATAACAGGTGACGACTATCAACCTTAAAGGGTTAGTTCACCCAAAAATGAAAATTCTGTCATTATTACTCACCCTCATGTTGTTCCACACTCGTAAGATCTTCGTTCATCTTCAAAGTATTTTTGATAAAATCCGATGGCTTAGTGAGGGCCTGCATTGCCAGCAATATATTTAACCCTTTCAGATGTCCAGAAAGCTACTAAAGACATATTTAAAACAGTTCATGTGACTATAGTGGTTCAACCTTAATGTTATGAAGCAATGAGAATACTTTTTGTGCGACAAAAAAACTAAATATCGACTTTATTCAACAATATCTAGTGATGGGTGATTTCAAAACACTGCTTCATGAAGCTTCGAAGTTTTACTAATCTTTTGTTTCGAATCAGTGGTTTGGAGCGTGTATCAAACTGCCGAAGTCACCTGACTTCAGTAAACGAGGCTTCGTTACATCATAAGTGTAAGAATCCGAAGTGCAGATCTGTGCAATATATTGCCCACAACCCATTGCGCTGTGGACGAGGATTCGATTAGAACAACATACACGAATAAAAAGTGTAAAAAAAAAAAAAAAAAAACACAAACATGGCGGATATGCGAGACCGACGGTTAAGCAGGACGGTTAAGATAAAGGGGTTTGAGTGATTATTAATCAGTATCTAACCTGACAAAAAGATATTTATTAAATGTTATTCACATTATATTTAATCTGCAACAGCATTGTGAACTTTTATAACGATGCGTTTAGTCATGAACTTTTAAATGCATCATTATGCAAACATGAGGAGAGTTCTCAGTATGAAAGACCCATGACTGGCAGATTAACGTGCGACAACATTTCTCTCCAACATGGTAGGAAATTAAATTTAATTGAATGAGGAGGATTTTAACTGTGACAAGATGATTGACAGGGCAGTTTAAACGGTGCCAGGTTGCACGTAACTAAGAGTGTCCGTTAAAGACACAATTACAGTAGTATGTCCCAAAGCTGCTACACAGCATTTTCTGCTACACACTCAAAAGCATGTACTTTTTCTTCACAAAAACAACACATACTTTTAGGCCGTAGTACAAGTAGGCATATTGGGATGCAGCATAGGCCAACCATCCCAGGTGAGAAGTTCAAGACAAATACATTTAATTCAATAAGCCTGTGGCTTTAGATGTTAATATACTATTCATTTTACTGGCATAATCATAGTCAGTAAAATTGCCTATAGTTTATTGCAAATCATTTCGCAGTTGCGTTAAAACAGTTCACATAGAGTTTCACATTCTGTCTGCACTCTATTTGTAAAATGTAGACAGGCATCATGTGTCTTGCCCTTGTTTACTGCTGTTTTTTATGTGTCTTGCACCATGCTGGTTTTTAAGAAGCTGTGTCAAGTTAAGAAGAGAACATTTGCAAGCAAAAAGTGTTTCATGTTACTGAACCCCATTGATATATTGCTTCTGTTGAATTGTTCTTCATTTGTATCTGGCTTTTGACAAAACTGTCTGCTATATGAATAAACTTAAATGTAAAAAAAAAAGTGAGTAATTCATATTCTTTTTATAGTAGTTTATGAAGCTAAGCTAACTAAAGCTAACTATCTTCTATCGTAGTTTCTGGCACAAAAGCTATCATGATTTGGAATTAATAATCTCAGTGTTTTTCCACAAGCAACAAGCATGTCATGTTGTATTGAGCACACAGCTTTGCAGTTGAGCTGACTGGCAGTAGTCTTGGAAAGTTTGAGTGTGAATGGGTTTTAAGGGCATTTTTAGGTTTTTGTATTATAGCAGAATATTTAAAACTAAGAGGAAGAACTGAAGCACAACCAAAACAATCTTCTTCCACAAGATGCATGTAGTTTTATTTTTTAACCACTAGAGGCACAAAAAATTCATAGACCCAGCTAACAGAATTTTGTTATAAGAACATTCTCTAAATATTCAGTGTTGGTTCTGGGAAGGTAAAAAATGTCCAGTTTTCTTGCCATTAGAGGAACGTTTTTTAAAAGGTATGATGTTCCTCAAATGTTCTTTCAACTTAATCTGGATTTAAAATTCAACATTCAAGGAACGTTGATTTGTAACATTCCAAGAACATGAAAATGTCCAGTTTCCTTAATGTTAGTAGAATGTTATTTAAAGGTTAGTATGATGTTCCTGAAACATTCTTTCAATCATTCAAACACCTGCTGTGAACAAGCACTGAAAGAAAGAGAAATAAGAACACAAACTTTCTTCAGCCAGTCTTAGACGAACTGAAGATAAAAGACATTAAATCTCTGAAGATCTGATTAAACAACTCGAGTGCAAGTCGCGAAAGAGAACTTACACTTTCACTGTGAGAAAATTTGTGCACTCATCCGAAGCGCGCATGCGGAAGCGTGTGTACAGCGCTCAAATATTGAGGTTTCTTCTCAATATTTGTGAATCGTGCAAGTTGAAAAATCTGAACTTTGGCGAATATTCGTGCTGCCTTAACCAATCGGGAGCTTGCTCTAGTAGTGACATGATTACGACGTAGCGAGCGGAGGCAGAAATCCGAAACAACAACTGAGGACAAAATCATTGTCGCTGTATGTGGATACCCGGAGCTGTACGATACATCTTCGTACTTTTATAGAAACAGGAATAAAAAGGATCTTGCTTGGAAGAAAGTGAGTGAGGAGGTTGGACAATCTGGTAAATTGTAAAAAACGCTCTTTACTCAATTTGAGCTATATATACATATATATATATATATATATATACATACATATTAAGACTACAAGCTAGCTAAAGCCGGAAAAATTGAGCTTATTCACCGTATTTTACAACTACTTTCCCCTCCCATGATGCGAATTTGCGTCTGTTATGAAGTGAATTTCACACGCAAATGAAGCGAATAAACTCAAAACGTTCAAGCGTCCAACTACGCGCGAATAACATGATTTATTCGCGCAAGTCGCGTCTGGTGTGAACACCCCATCAGTGTACTGATCCATGTAATATGTCTTAAAGAGACAGCAACCCTTGCATTCCTGCTGTCTGAATGTGCGTTTAGTGTTAATCAAACAACAAAAGACAAGGAAATCACTCATTGCTCATGACTGAATTGTAACTTAATAATTAATAATGACTGATCTTTATTTAATTTATACAGTGAAGATTACATGCAATGTTGTTTTACATTTTATTAGCTACTTTATTCAATTTCCGTACCTTAAAACTGGATACATGAAAATACTTTGCTTTACTGTATTTATTTAATAATAATAAACATAGCACATACCGAACTGTACCGAAACCGTGAGCATAAAACCGTGATACAAACCGAACCGTGAACTGTTGGACCCCTAGTATTCCCACTACCTTCTAGCACCTGAAATGACTAGTGACTAGTGTACAGGCAGTACGTGACTCTCTCTGAAAGGGGTTATTTCACACCGGCCTAGAATCAGATTGCACACCTCAAACCTTACACCATCAACAATGACAGGCAGAACAAACCTGACCCCGGTCCTGCATAAAAGAGGAATATCCACTCAAACCAAAAGTTAATCAAGAGGAAGTGGTCAGGTTCTGGATATGAGTGTGTGGGTGTCTTGAAACCAGTGTGCATGTGATAATACAGGATACAGGTTTACCACTGTGCATGAAGGTATAACAGAGCTCCTATAGTCAACAGTCAATATTAAAGCTTAGAAAGCTAAAACTGGACTGAATTATCCATAACTCAAAATGAAGTTCTTCAGTGTTCTTTGGCTCTGGATGTTTCTGTCAGGTAAGTTCTCAATAGATGTGTGATAGAAACTCTACTGTCTATGGGAATAATTCAGCTTGCTGAGATTGATGAAAGCAAATAAGATTAAAGGATTAGTTCACTTCAGAATTAAAATTCCCTGATAATTTACTCACCCCCATGTCATCCAAGATGATTATGTCCTTTCTTTCTTCAGTCAAAAAGAAATGAAGGTTTTTGAGGAAAACATTCCAGGATTTTTCTCCATATAGTAGACTTCACTGGGGTTCAACGGGTTGAAGTTCCAAATGTCAGTTTCAATGCAGCTTCAAAGCTTCACATTGGAAAGGTCACGTTCACACTTGAAGGCGGAAGTACCGATTCCAGTGTCTACAAAGCAATTGGGCAAAGACTAAGTCAAATGGCCTTTACAAAAAAAAAAAGTTAAAACAATGATGTTGGACGATTTGGAAGTTGGAGGAGAAAATGAGATGGAGTTTTTCGCCCTACCGCAGTACTTCCGCCTATGTCACACGTGACCTTTCCATTAAGTAATGCGTGGCGGATCGCAGAGCAATGCAAGTCGAGCGTTTGTAGTATTTCATTTTTTTTTTTTTTTTTAGAAAATGGCAGATCGTTTCGCTAGATAAGACCCTTATTTCTCATCTGGGATCATGTAGAGCTCTTTGAAGCTGCACTGAAACTGACATTTGGACCTTCAACCCGTTGAAGTCCACTATATGGAGAAAAATCCTGGAATGTTTTCCTCAAAAACCTTAATTTCTTTTGCGACTGAAGAAAGAAAGACATAAACATCTTGAATGACATGGGGGTGAGTAAATTATCAGTGAAATTTTAATTCTGAAGTGAACTAATCTTTTAAGGGTGCTTCAATTGATCGGGCTGCGATTGTTATCAGCCGATAATAGCTTTATATAGTTTGATGTAGAGCTGATCAAAAAGATCTTCGTGTTCCAAAAATGAAAGAAAGTGTTACATGTGGGTGAGTAATTATTGACAGCAATTTCATTTCTGAGTGAACTAACCCTTTAACGTCCAAATCAGCTAGATCAGTGATGGTTGTAAAATGCAGTCTATTGTTGCTAAACTGCAGGACATGCTTGATAATAAAAAATAAAACAAAGAGTATTAAAACTGCATTAAGCCATGAAAGAGATACTGTTCTCCAAGCGGCTTTCTGTGCACGCTCCGAGACGTAGTGGAACATGGACAAGCAAAGTTTACATTGGGCTTCAGGTTCAGCCTGAGTGGACATGACAACATTTTATTATTAAAACAGGTTGCATTGTTATTATTAACCTCATACATATGCAAATAATAATTTTAACAAGATAAAAATTACTTTAACCCTAATAGGTATAGATTATAAGTGTGACCATAAGAATCATAATGTGAAAACAACTAAAAAACAAAATATTTAAACTGATTAAAGGGTTAAACTAGCTGATTAAAGGAGGTCAAACACACAAGGAAAGGTCATAAATATAAGTGCTTGTTTAGTCAGATCTCTCTGACCAAATAATTTATCCACTGATTATATCTGTATGCATTTGTGCTGTAAATATAATACATTTACAGTAAATAAACAGTGGTTGTGAAGAAATCACACTTCCTATTATAATGTTAATAGACAATAAGTACGTAAGTTACTTTTGCAATTGAATAACTGAAACCGAAGAGACTTCAAGAGGAACTGATAGTACAAACTCTATTTTCCTTAAACAGAATTTAAGACTACTGGTGGAATTTCTGGATATATAGGAAGACACATCACAATTACATGTTCCCACAGCTGGGCTTCAACCAACATAAAGTATTTCTGCAGAGATCCATGTGGAGACAGAGATATATTAGTTAAATCTGACCGGTCATCTAAAGGGAGATACAAACTGGTGGATTTTGGGAAAGGAACCTTCTTTGTGACCATCACTGATCTACAGGAGTCAGACTTTGGGATTTACTGGTGTGGAGTGGAGAGAGTTGGAAAAGACACATATCAGAAAGTCAATCTTATAGTACAGAAAGGTAAGAACGACAAGCGCTATTATGCATTTCATTGCACTGCCAGACTATTAGTGGCTGCCACATGCTCAAATCTTATGCTATTTTTGCCTGTGTGAGACAGCATGAAGGGTTTCCGTACCGTTTGTTTCATATTAAACGGTGAATTAAGAAGGGTTATACAGCTATTTAGGCAACACAACTGTTCTTTATGATCCCAGAAATAGATGTCTCTTTGAAATTCCTCTAAAACTTACAAACAGACAACACAAAGAACTTGGAAGAAGTGACTCATCTTAGGACGATGGAAACACAAACAAATCCAGGTGCTGAAATACAACCGACTACACCAATACACTCCGTTTCCTTATCTTCAACCACTAAGGAAGGCACACACTTACTGACATCAACAGGTAGACAAACATCTTAATTTAATGCCTGCATTTCTATTCTTAAGTGTTAATGCATGTTGCGATCTCCTCCTTAAAATGTTTTTTAAACGACAGGTCCAGCTGTCAAAAAAGCAGGTTGCAACCCCTTTATAGATGCATTGACATTTTATGTGTATTAAGTCATGCAAACTGTTTCTATTGTCTTTCTTCACAATACATGAAGTAAATAAAAATGTTATGACCCAAAAGTCATCTTTGTTATACAGGTGCTGGAAACAGATGAATAGAGACTGTCATTGTATGCAACATGTCAGTTTATGTATATGAAAAATAAAAAAAATGCACCTGTCTGTCCATATATTCCCAGCGCCTGTGTATTTTATTCTCTATGCTGCTGCTGGACTGGTTGTCATGTTGATCATATTTGCAGTTGGACTGGTCACTTGTCAGTGGAGAAAGAAAGTCAAGAAATCACGTGTGTGAACATTCAAATACGACATGCAAAAAAGCTCTACATTTTTTTTTTGTGTGTGTGTACTAAATTAATTTCACAGAAAACATCTGCATTGCTTTATTTCAGGACGTGTTACAGTTAGATCTATACACAATGAGCCTGAGGAGGTAAGTAAGGTACATCATAAGATCAGAGCCACCACAAACACACAACTTCTGCTTACTTTATGAACCATTTCAACAGCTGATTAGCAACAGAATTACACTTTGTGTTTGTGATTCAGGCCATCTGTGTTTATGAGAACGCTCCTGATGACAGACCCTACGCCACCATAAAGAAATCCAGTATCAAGTCTAAGGACATGAGCCAATCGGATCCAATATATCAGAACCTACACTTCAACACTAGCCAGGCAGATGATATTTATGGCAATCTTTGAATCTATTAAAAAAAAATATGCAATCTTAATCTCAAGTTCAAACACTCAACATGTTCTACATTATTGTGAAACTAAATAAAATTTCTGAAAAGTGGCAAAAAACATCTGCAGTTACTTTAATTGTGCCATTATTTGTGCAGATATACATGTCTTCTGCAAAAGAAATTTTCCTAAATAGCCATGAGTTATGATATTTAAACGCTACAACAACTACTTTAATATTAATAAGCAGTAGCCTAAATTAAGTTGTTATTGAGGAAAAAGTTGTAGTTAATAGTGAATATGTGTTCCCCATAACAAAGTGAAAACAGAAACATGTTATGTAGACTGGTGGGCTTCTCACCAACAAATATGGGAGACACTACTTAAACCTTACCATGTGTAAATTTTGCATGTGAGAGAGAACAATTAAAGGTTGCAATATGACTAGGTTGTTTCTTATTAAATGGCCAAATGTGTAGTTATTTAGCCAATATAACTTATTGTTCTTTTACTGTATGACTTAACTAGCCTGTATTTAGTATTTAAAAAAACAAACAAAAAAACATTGTCTATATATTAGGTCTGATCACTGTACATGTAAAGCACAGCATCCTTAAAAATAAAATGAAATATTCTAGCCAATGAATACATTTGTTTGTTTGTTTGTTTGTTTTCACTGAGAGTAATTCAGCTATTTTGTACAGAAGCAACAGTTCTGAACATGTAAAACTAAAAAACTATCCGTCAATCAGACAAACCTGTTCAGAAAGCTCTGAACTTAGTTTAACCACTGCTTAGAACAACTGACAGCAGAGCAGCAGATGTTTCTTTGAAATTTCTCCAAAACAACCAAATTAGAAGACAAAAACTGGAAACTTGAGTCTGAGAAATGCCTGCGGACCTGTATTTCTATTTCTTACATTTGCCATGTCATGATAATAAAACAGATTGTCAGAGAAGTTACTGTGTTGTGTGTTCATCATCTACTCACCCTCTATATCATTCATATATTTTTTTCCATGGAGCAGTAAAGGATGTACAGTATTCAGCAGAATGTCCAAGCTGCACATCCCTGTCAGGTATCCAGATCTAAAGGGTGCGTTGCACATTGTTACTTGCAATGAATTTCACACACACATCTTATTTATCTAAAAAAAAAAGGGATACAACTTGCTTTTGCAGCACCAACGGCCAAAATTATTTCCTCAAAAAAGGAGCTCGTAGGTTATAGCTTAAGTCAAGGTTAAATATTCATAGTTAACTGCAGTGTATGCTAGAACTTGGCTCTCTTTATCAGGCTTCAAATCAGGTGTCTGTCAAAGGTTCTCATTGAAAATGAATGATTCTTTGTCACCGAGCCGGCGTTCGGACATAAACACAATATTGAATAAAGTTGTTATTTTGTTTTTGCGCACAAAAAGTATTCTCGTCGCTTCATAACATTAAGGTTGAACCAGTGTAGTCACGTTGACTATTTTAACGATGTCTTTACTACTTTTCTGGACACTGAATGTGGTAATTTCGTTGCTTTTCTATGGGAGATTTAAAAAAAAAAAAGAAAAAAAAAAAAGAAACTATTGGATTTCATTAAAAATATCTTAATTTGTGCTCTGAAGATGAACGAAGGTCTTGCGGGTTTGGAACGACATGAGGATGAATTAATGACAGAAATTTCATTTTTGGGAGAACTAACGTTAACCCTTTAACTCGCAAATAATTAAATAGGTTTTCGAAGATACTTCGTATTTTTTATCTTCTGCGACAAAAGAATCTCGCTTGAAACCATTTTTCCATCTGGTAATTTTAATGACTTGGTATTTTAAATTAAATTACAAAAAGGTTGGCTGTTGCCTCTACCCGACAGATGATCAACTTACCTCAGCATTAACACTCGACATAACATTCAAACTATACTTGCCCTTCTGCAGTTAAACTCGAGAGGCGTCAGTTGAACATGATATTAAACCATTTCTGAAACTATACTGTGTTTCAAGAAGTTCTAGCCCGGTTATTTTAAACGGAAAACTCAAACTGCAAATAACGATGATAATGAGTTGTGGAGAAGGGAAGCTGTGCTGCACGCGCTCTTTCAAACAGCAGCTCTCACGCGCTCGAACTGTTTCGGCTGCTCCTAGTGGTTGAATTTAACAGTAGAGCAGTTTACTACCTGAGATTTGTAATTACGATTTTAATATGAGAAGAGGAAATGGGTTATGAGTACATTATGACCTAAAAAAATAAAAAAAAAAGATGATAATGAGTTGTGGAGAAGGGAAGCTGTGCGGCACGCGCTCTTTCAAACAGCAGCTCTCACGCGCTCGAACTGTTTCGGCTCCTCCTAGTGGTTGAGTTTAACAGTAGAGCAGTTTACTACCTGAGATTTGTAATTACCATTATAATATGAGAAGAGGAAATGGGTTATGAGTACATTATGACCTAAAAAAAATATGATAATGAGTTGTGGAGAAGGGAAGCTGTGCGGCACGCGCTCTTTCAAACAGCAGTTCTCACGCGCTCGAACTGTTTCGGCTCCTCCTAGTGGTTGAGTTTAACAGTAGAGCAGTTTACTACCTGAGATTTGTAATTACGAATATAATATGAGAAGAGGAAATGGGTTATGAGTACATTATGACCTAAAAAAAATATGATAATGAGTTGTGGAGAAGGGAAGCTGTGCGGCACGCGCTCTTTCAAACAGCAGTTCTCACGCGCTCGAACTGTTTCGGCTCCTCCTAGTGGTTGAGTTTAACAGTAGAGCAGTTTACTACCTGAGATTTGTAATTACGAATATAATATGAGAAAAGGAAATGGGTTATGAGTACATTATGACCTAAAAAAAGATGATAATGAGTTGTGGAGAAGGGAAGCTGTGCTGCACGCGCTCTTTCAAACAGCAGCTCTCACGCGCTCGAACTGTTTCGGCTCCTCCTAGTGGTTGAATTTAACAGTAGAGCAGTTTACTACCTGAGATTTGTAATTACGATTATAATATGAGAAGAGGAAATGGGTTATTGAGTACATTATGACTACTTCTTTATTAAATAAATTTAAATAATAATAAATAAAAAACAAACATTTGCACCCCAAGTCACTCCAGCTTTCTTCGTAGCGGAGACTGGGTTTAAACTTTTAGTATTTCTTATAACAGGTTTATTTTTGACATTTTTTTTTAGTAATTTACTAAAAGACTCACACAAGAAGTATCTGATATTACCAGACCAGTCTGAAACTTTTTATTAGCACACAGGAAATATGGCAATACAAATTTATACTTTGCAAAATTACATTTACAATGGGATGGGGATAAGAAGCAAAACAGCAATGCACATGCAAAATGTAATCATGATTAAATGAAACACAAATACTAAAGCCAGTAGGGAAAAAAATCTTATTATACTCTGGTTAATGTTTTTAGATGCAATCCCAGAATTGAAAAAAATTAAGCCTGGATCATGATGCTGCTGTAAATCACAGACAAATCCTTCTCTTGGCTTGCACTAGATCTGCAAAAATGATAAATACATAATTAACTGAGAATAAGATAAACTCAGAGCATAAAATATGCTGAAGCCGGAATTTTTTTTTTTTTTTTAAGGTGCTGATTTTAATACTTGTATCTGTTATATACTAAAGATGCTATTTTCTATAAAAACAACTTTGCAAATAAAACTGACTTATGCTAAGGCAAAATAATTCAGTTTTTCCTCACTTGTCTTGAGTAGCAGGATTTTGAATTGTAATGCTGGCATACTGAATCTCATCCTGTTCAGGTTTCTTTGTGTCTTCATCTCTGCAATCTTGAATATAAGCGTCTTTACCATCTCCAGATTCAGAGCTCTTTCCTGTAGATGCCTGCAACAGAATCACGAATACATTTGAACTTGCAACAAGCTGTAAACATTCGTCTCTCCACATTTGTAATGATAATGTGTATGACAAGTGTTAACACATAACTCTACAGAACTTCATGCATTTTATGAATGAATTAATACCTTGATATTTTATACATTTTGATTGGCTATTAAAAAAAAAAAACAATATTCAGAGTATATCGATTTAAAGTTTTATTGACATCGATGAGCTTTTGCCCGTGTTGTACCACAAAGTTAACACCACCTTTGAAGAGATAGTTCACCCAAAAACCCATTATTTACTCACCCTCAAGTCATCATAGGTGTATATGACTATCTTCTTTCAGACGAAATATCCTTGCTCCTCCAAGTTTTATAATGGTTGTGAATGGGGGACCACATTTTAAAGCCAAAAATAATGCATCCATCCTTAAAAAAAGTAATCCATACGGCTCCAGGGGGTTAATTAGGTCTTCTGAAGCAAAGAGATGCGTTTTTGTAAGAAAAACATCCATATTTAAAATCTTATGAAATTCAAATAACTAGCTTCCAGCGGACGACCGTACACATACTGCGCAAGTCGACTTGCGCCAAATCCTCTGACGCCATGTATGACGCAGGATGTAGGAGTAACGTAAGCTTAGACGCCTCTCGCAGTTCAAACGAATATATCTGGGCAACAAATTTAAGCTCCTCTTCTCTTATATCGAAATTTCTCTTTACAAAATTATCATTTTAGACTTATAATCCGTGACCAGTGATTTGTTTTGCTCTATCTTCTGTGCCTCTGTGTTCATTGTTAACATTGTGCATCAGGTCAAAGGATGCGCATTCTGTGTACGGTCGTCCGCCAGAAGCTAGTTATGTGAATTTCATAAGATTTTAAATATGGATGTTTTTAGTTGTGAATATGGGTATTTTTCTAACAAAAATGCATCACTTCACTTTAGAAGGCCTTTATCAACCCACTGGAGTCATATGGATTACTTTTATTTATGGATGAATGCATTATTTTTGGCTTCAAAACATGGCCCCCCGTTCGCAACTATTATAAACCTCGGAGGACTAAGGATATTTTTAAATATATCTCTGATTGTGTTCATCTGAAAGAAGATAGTCATCTACACCTAGGATGGCTTGAGGGTGAGTAAATCATGGGATAATTTTTCATTTTTGGGTGAACTATCCCCTTAAGAAAAGAACAAAGAAATGTCAAAGAAAAGTGCAGTGACATGATCTATAAGGTCTGGGATACATGATCGATGAAATATGAAGTGATTTAACTTTGGCTAGAATCTCACCTTTTTTTGCTCAGAGTCTTTAGAGTCATTATTTCTTCTCTTATTCCTGTTGTTAAATATATAAGGATAAATGGATATATGAAAGTTGTTAAAACTGTAAAAGACTTAAAAGACAAAAAAGAAGAAAAAAAATAGTTCTTTTTTTCTTTTTCTTTTTTCAAGCTCAGCACTAAAGATATCTGAAAAAGTATCATTTTGGATATAGATTTATGATTTCGTAAACTTAGAAAATTGTTCTAGTATGTTTAAAATACATATACTTACAGTATATATATATACTGTCACTAACCTTATGCACACAATGATAAGAAACAAGAGCCCAAATCCAGCTACAATTGCGATAGTGGCACAAACAACAATGACATACAGGATATTCCAAACACCTAAGAGAAAAGACAATGTCACGGTCATTTATGTTCATTAAAGTCTTTGAACATATGATGATAAATTAGTGGATAGACTTCACCCTTAATACATTTAAACATGAGCACATGAGTGTCTTAATATTGAATACCTTTAACAGTGAGAGAAACAGACGCTGATCTCTGAGATCCATATTTATTCTGAGCCTCACAGTAGAAGCGTCCACTGAAACTGGAGTTAAAGCTGGAGATGCTGAAACTCTGTCCAGATCCAACAGCTGAGGTTTGATCCTCCTTAAACCAGCTGAAGTTCAGAGCAGGAGGGTTTGAATCACTGCTGCAGTTCAGAGTCACTGAATCTCCTGACACTATTTCACCAGACGGACTGATGGACACTGAGACATTCTTTGGAGGATCTGAAAAGACGAACGTGTAAAATGACATGCAATAAGACCAATAATTAAGCAAATAGTCATCCAGAAATTATCAAAATTAAAGACAGACTTACACATGACATTCGCAGTCACAGCAGCAGAAGACTGAGATCCATGTTTATTTCTAGCAGAGCAATAATAGTTTCCACTGGCCTCAGACGTGATATTAGTGATGTTGTAGGTGTTGCCAGATCCCAGAAATGTTTCTCCTTTAAACCAGCTGAAGTTCAGAGCAGGAGGGTTTGAATCACTGCTGCAGTTCAGAGTCACTGAATCTCCTGACACTATTTCACCAGAAGGACTGATGGACACTGAGACATTCTTTGGAGGATCTGAAAAGACGAAAGTGTAAAATGACATGCAATAAGACCAATAATTAAGCAAATAGTCATCCAGAAATGATCCAAATTAAAGACAGACTTACACATGACATTCACAGTCACAGCAGCAGAAGACTGAGATCCATATTTATTTCTAGCAGAGCAATAATAGTTTCCACTGGCCTCAGACGTGATATTAGTGATGTTGTAGGTGTCGCCAGATCTCAGAAATGTTTCTCCTTTAAACCAGCTGAAGTTCAGAGCAGGAGGGTTTGAATCACTGCTGCAGTTCAGAGTCACTGAATCTCCTGACACTATTTCACCAGACGGACTGATGGACACCGATGTATTTTGGGGGGAATCTAGAGGTAAAACAACACAGTCTTATTATTAATATGCCATTTTGTGGAGACTGATGCTAGATATAATCTCTGTATGTATTTGTGATAAGTACTCCATCCATGATTTGTAATCAGTTGTTTAATATCAGTTTTCATAATTCTAAATGAATAAAGACTCACACATGACACTGAGGCTGACAGCAGGAGAGGGCAGATGTTCATGTCCTCTGACAGCACAGCTGTAATTGCCAGAATCACTGCGGACTGACTGAAGCTGCAGGATGTCGCTGTGGAAGTTTAAAGCCTGTCCATTTTTGTACCAGATGAATCTGTCTGTCAGATTGCAGGTAGTTCTACATGTCAGATTGACCGTTTCTTTCTCCAGCACCAGCTGTGGAGCCTGAACCTGAAGGACTGGAGGACACAAATCCTTCTAACTATGTCCTAAAACTATAAAATTTTTGTTAAATAAATATGGAAATGTAGTACAGAAGTGGATTACCAGAAACTTTAAGCTGAATTCCTGGTTGACCAAGCCATCTTTCAGTTGCAGTTTCAGTTGCAGTTACTAATCTGAAACGGTACTCTTTCTCATCATTTTCAGTGACGTTGTGCAGTCTGAGAACAGCAGTTTTGCGTTGTCTGTCTTCAGTATATTCAACCCTGTCTTTATACTCCTGATAATCTTTTAAACTTTTAATCTCTTCATTTAGTTTCTTGATCCAAAAGGTTTCTGTCAGTGTATTCTGCTGAGGGTATTTGTATGTGCATGACATGTTTACTGTGGATCCTTTGAGAGCACATATTGATTTAGTTTCATAATTCACATTCCAGTCTTCTCCAAAAGCTCCTGAAACACAAAATACAGAAGATCAGTAAACAAAATATGAAATCAAACTAAGACCCCACTATGATCAAAGCAGGCAAGAGAATTATAATCTAATTTATAAATCTCAACTGTTTTGCTTCAGTTGAACTTCAAACACACGCCCCTTTTCTTAAGCCCCGCCTTCTAAAGACATGCAAGCCAATCAGCAAACATTAACACACAAAGTGATTGACAGGCTAATTTCTGATTGGCTGAAAATGTCAAGCTACCCAATTGAGCTGCTTGAAAAAGGGATATTTTATGTGTGCTATTACCAAAAAAATTACAAAAATTTTTTAAAGTGATGTTGTAATCAGGGACTCACCAGAATTCATGAACAGAAAGATGAGAAGAACAAGAGCCATTCTGACCTTCACCACCACACCAAACCTCACAGACGATACCTTAACAAATGTTATTAGGTACAGTAGATAACAATCACTGTTAGGCTGTGTTAGTAATGTTATCCACATTAGTATAATAATATAAGGTAACTCAACTCATATATTTGTTGCAATTCATTTGTTGTCCAGCAAACAGAGGCTCATGTTATCTTATTAAAGAGTGATTAAGAGATCTGATGAACACTTCATGAATAACAGTGGTCATATCTACAATGTAAACCCAAATAAGTTGGCAAAACTCAAAAAATTGAGGCAATCAATTGCCTCAAAATGTTTAAGTTAAGAAATTCGAAGTTTAAGTATGCAGAACTGGCAGATTTTTATTTTATAGTACTCATACATTTTAATTGTTTTAAACTTGAAATGTTTGAGCGCACTCGTACATTTAACTTAAAATTATCATGTAACCCCAATGCAAACATTTTTATTAGTGTTAAATTAGAAAATGCTAAATTGTTAATATGTGAACAATAGCATGTTATAACACTTGCTGAATGATTACAATAATATAAAGTATTTAACATACTTGCTGTCAAACCAAGCCGCATGCACCGCTTGTCAACATGATAATAACTCTCCAAAAACCACATTAAATTCTTTTCTAAATTAGCATAACAAAACATTAATCACTACTAAATCTCCCACTTAACATTAATCTTGTACAAAAAAACATTATGTAACACTTAATTTTTAGCATCTCTCCCTTTCGAGTGCCATGGGCAAAGCATGCTGGGAAATAGAAATCCCAGCCCAGTTTCAGAATTAAGTTCATCTAAATGAAAAGAAATAAGTCCATAAACCTCAAAACAATGAAACAGTTCAGTTTACTTAAAATATATCAGTTCTGTGAACTTAAAAGAAAAAGAAAGTTCTAAATACTCATAAAAGTTAATTTGACTGACCTATTCTGTTTAATTTAAGTTTGTCCTACTCAAACTAATTAATTATTTTGAGCGTTGGGGTTTACTGTGAATCTTGTTTAGCAATAAAGTTTCTGAAAAGATTTGTTATCGTACATATGACAGTTCTTTATTCATCACTAGCAGTTCTGCTGATTGAAAGCTTATCAGCTTCTTAAGAAGACCAGCTACCATATTCATTCCAACATTAAGTGTCTACATATTTACACATTTAAATTGAATTTCACAAACTCTTCATTAAATAATATGTAAAAACTCTCATACCATGTCATAGTAGCTTTCTTCTCTGGTTCACAAAGAGAAATGTTTGGAGAGTTTGGAGACAGAACATGTTAGACAAGTTAATCCGAATAACTTATAATATGGTTACAATAACTTCCCGTTTCTATGCAAATGTTTTTCTATGTAACTTAACAGAGATAAAAAACACTTCTCCATATTCACAAAATGACAATTCATAATGTAAATGTCACTTCAACACCATTTTATTTGTAAGGTCATTTTCACAACACACATTAGTTCAAAGAAGCTTCACATGTGTTTCTTTAGACATCAAACATCCAAACAGGAGATCTTTTTTGGGCCTTTAAGATACCAAGTATTATTCTGTACCACTGTTAAGATCTACGGCCTCTTCCTGTCATTCTGAAAGAAAGTAAGAAAGAAAGAAAGAAAGAAAGAAAGAAAGAAATATGTGAATTAATACATTAATAAATAATTTACTTAAAATTTCTGCATGGTATAATATGTGGTATAAAATCTTAAACTAAAACAGTCAATTCAATTCTGTTTAAATCTGAAAACCTTTCAAAAAGCTTGTTCTTATTTGAATTTCCATATTTAGTCAACAGACGTCTGATATTTTCACACTGACACTGAAGAGCATTAATGACTTCTGGCTGAAGGTGAGGAGGATTTAGTCTTTTATGAACGAGGAACATTTACCTTTACATTCTCATACACCGGTTCACTCAACTCAACATCACAAGCATTACGTCTGTCATGACGAGGGCTGGAACAATTCATCTTCACCATTAAAAAACAGAATAGAGAGATAATAAAAAACTAATGTCTAAAGACGGCACGAGTCATCAATTTTGGAGTTATTCTTCAACTAATGATAACCAAATCCTTTTTTTTTTTTCCTCACCTGAGACTCCATTGTATCGTTTCTCTTTTTCATCCACCTGCTTCTCCTAAAAACAATGAATAGGTTAACAGTAGATAGAATTAATATGTTCTTGTTGAACAAAGTTTTGCTTGGTTGGTGTTTTAACGGCATGTCAGCATCCTTGGCTATTTCCCATGGCGAGTAATTAAAAAAAGGAAAAAAAACTATAAAACAGCAATTAAAAATTATTTGAAGTTAGACACCCAACAAAGGTACTGACAGGACATAAAAACCTAATTTTGGGGGGTATTTGACTCAAGTCTGTATAGTTTGTCTGCACAATATTTTGTATTTCTGCAGGTGTCAGACTTGTGGAACTAACTGAAGTTAGTTTTCCTACTGGACATTGAAAAATAAATAAATGTGTTATAAATGCAGTTAATTACCTGCAATCAAACAACCACACACACATCTTACCAAATCAGCAACAGCATGATGATCACTACAGCTCCACAAATCACTCCAATGGATATGTATAATATCCCCAGACGTCCTACAACTGAAAAAATATGTGTGTGTATATATATATACATCCAAAAAGATTCATCTGCTTCACTTCAGAAAGAGTAATGCGAGGATGAGCTGCACTACCTTTAACAGTGAGAGAAACAGACGCTGATCTCTGAGATCCATATTTATTCTGAGCCTCACAGTAGAAGCGTCCACTGAAACTGGAGTTAAAGCTGGAGATGCTGAAACTCTGTCCAGATCCAACAGCTGAGGTTTGATCCTCCTTAAACCAGCTGAAGTTCAGAGCAGGAGGGTTTGAATCACTGCTGCAGTTCAGAGTCACTGAATCTCCTGACACTATTTCACCAGACGGACTGATGGACACCGATGTATTTCGGGGGGAATCTAGAGGTAAAACAACAAAGTTTTTATTATTCATACCTATATCATCTTTGTTTGTTGGGCAAAAAGTGATACATTTGTATACTACACTGATTCGCTTTCCCAAAATTGAACTTGAAGAAATAAAAATGTCATAAATGTTTTTATTCATCTGGTATTGCAACAGCTAATGATTGCATTTCAGCCACAAAACAACACAGTTTAGATTTAGATTTTAAAAGCTATTGTAAGTATTCATTCTACTCACTAAATGCCATCATTTACCACATAGATGGCTCTGTCACCATGCAATCATTTAACAAAATACCGCCAACAGCAGAGTTAATGAGACATGCTGTGGGTAAGTTGCACGGGCGGGGAATAATCAGTTAAAAGTGTTTAAAATACATAAATATCTGTTTTATTGTGAATTTACCTTGCAATGAATATGTTAGGGATCTGTTGATACATGTTTGGCGTCGAATGTGTTTTTTTACATTGAGTTATTTCGAGGCCTATCGTAATTTCTTTGTGTGTTATTTTGTGTCTCATGTAGGATTGATGAATTCCTTGTGCTATGAACTCCTTATTTCCACTTTATGCGTCTCCATTGTGCAGGTATGTTGTGGAATTTGTTGTTTTAATGTGTTTAATTGATTAATTGTTTATTCGTATTGAGTTCACATGTACACAGCTAGGTGGGGATGTTTTCCTCCACATTGAGTGTATTTCAATTATTTTGTAATTATAGAAAATGTTAATTATAACTCAATCTGCAAAACTGTACCTCTATGCAATTACAAAGCTAAAAGAGTTCATTGATTTAAAAGGATTAAAGCCATTTTAGCCATTTTGCTAACTTCAACCACATGCCCTGATTCACACCACGACCTGAAGAAAGCTATACATCCACTTTCATGAGCTTTACAAAAAGAATTGGACTCTGGAAAAACATCTGTACTATGATAAAATGTTTACAGTAACTATGTTTTAGTTAGAATACATGGTTAATGAATGGACAAGTGTCTCATTTTTGTGTAGTTACATCTTCCTCCAGCAGAGGGCAGAAGAGATAAAGCTAAACAGCCAAACTGCTCTCTGATTGGCTGTGTTTTCAGGTTAAACACATGCAGGCCACTCTTCTAACACTTTACTGCTGTTGTTTACAGACCTAGACCTACTCACACATGACACTGAGGCTGACAGCAGGAGAGGGCAGATGTTCATGTCCTCTGACAGCACAGCTGTAACTGCCAGAATCACTGCGGACTGACTGAAGCTGCAGGATGTCGCTGTGGAAGTTTAAAGCCTGTCCATTTTTGTACCAGATGAATCTGTCTGTCAGATTGCAGGTAGTTCTACATGTCAGATTGACCGTTTCTTTCTCCAGCACCAGCTGTGGAGCCTGAACCTGAAGGACTGGAGGACACAAATCCTTCTAACTATGTCCTAAAACTATAAAATTTTTGTTAAATAAATATGGAAATGTAGTACAGAAGTGGATTACCAGAAACTTTAAGCTGAATTCCTGGTTGACCAAGCCATCTTTCAGTTGCAGTTTCAGTTGCAGTTACTAATCTGAAACGGTACTCTTCCTCATCATTTTCAGTGACGTTGTGCAGTCTGAGAACAGCAGTTTTGCGTTGTCTGTCTTCAATATATTCAACCCTGTCTTTATACTCCTGATAATCTTTTAAACTTTTAATCTCTTCATTTCATTTCTTGATCCAAAAGGTTTCTGTCAGTGGATACTGCTGAGGGTATTTGTATGTGCATGACATGTTTACTGTGGATCCTTTGAGAGCACATATTGATTTAGTTTCATAATTCACATTCCAGTCTTCTCCAATGGTCAAGTATGAGTTGTGTAAATTCAGCTAAATAATATCTATCATTTGTTGCTGGAGAGATGACACAGTGTGAGAAGTGTAAAAAGTCCTGCTGAAGGGTGTTGCAGAAAAGCATAAATGATCACACTGACACAGAACTGTGAAAAGCGAACACATCAACGGTTTAACAAGCGATTTTAGCCATTTTTTCAGCGTAACCACATCCTCTCTCGCCAACCAACCCCAAGTCAGCAAAAACGATTGACAGACAGTGTTTCTGATAGGCGGACCGTAGAATAAATACTCAATGCATGCTTTAAAAAAAAAAAAAAAACAGAGCAGGCTTACAGCTATTTAGCAAATGTGACTCACCAGAAGTCCAGAGCAGAAAGATTAGAGAAAGAAGAGTCATTCTGGTGCTCACCACCAAGGGAACCATCACAGCTCTATAAACAAACATATAAATACACACATCGACTTCATACACTGCAAAACTAGCAATAAAGCTTCTGAAAATGGTTTGTTTAGTATAAAAATGGTTGTTTAGTATGTTTTTGCTCAGAAACAGTTTTAGTGACTCACCAACACCAAACGACTGATAAGATCAGTGGAGTGGAGGTGTTGCACTGCTGAGCTGGTCATTGCTCATGCATGCTAAGAATTAGTCTCAATCAAGCTTAAGCCTTTTGCTCTGGAATACCCATTTTTGGGTTTTTTTTGCAGTAATCAAACAGCCTGTCTACACCAGTTTGAGACTGTCTACACTGGACATGATAGAGCGACCATTGCCAAAACCATTTGTCCTTCATGTCAGAATTGGTGCGTACTTTGAGTATGTCAGAAATATAACGGGGCATCGGTTTACTGTCATACGGATTTGTCATGTCACGCGCCGCATCCAGTGTAGACAGCATCACTGGTTATTATAAGTTCTGTTGGCTTTTGTTGCGTCGTGTAAAGTAAAAGTCAGGATTTGATCACTAACAATGATTGAGGGCTTTACAGCTTCTTACATTGCAGCTGCCCTGCCACCAAATCATATTCATCATAATATTAAATATGTACATGTTTGCATCATTTTGTCTTCTGCTCTTACTTGCCAAGCTTAAAGTGCAACATCCTCTGTGATATAAGGGTCCACTAAGGTCCTGTTTGGTATAACGTGGGTAAAGAAAGGGGGGAAAAAATGCCCCAAAATTTGTTCTCTTTCACACCCTTATATTTCACAAACTCATCAAGTAATATGTAAAAACTCTCATAGCTTGTTCGCAGTAGCTTTCTTCACTAGTACTCAAAGTGCAAATGATGAGTTTGAGGACTGAACAGACGTATTAAGTGGGGGTTATAAGTGATCACATTTCCTGTGTCAATGCAAATAAGTCTCGGGTTTCATGAGATTAAAAAAAACCTTCTACACACAACAGGGCCATGGTGGACGAAGTACACAATTTTGTGCACGATTCTGGATAAAATGAGAATATTTTTTTTGTTTGTTTCAAATAGAGATCATGATTCTGAAGACAACTAAACAAAATAATTATTTACTAGAGGACAAAATATTAATTGCTGCAGTCTATTTAATTTAATTGTTAAAAAAAATGGGTTTGAGTGAATGATTCAATGACTCACTGCTCATAAACTCATAACTACTTCACTTGTTTTATAGAATGGTGCAGGTATGACGTCACTTTATAGGCCAATCAGCAGTTCGTACACTGGTTCCCTCGACAAAAACCCAAAATAATTTTTCCTTAAGCTTTTGGATTATCACAAAAAAACAAGCTCTGTGATCAACAAAAGTTTGATACTTGCATGTTTTGTCCATAGAGTTCATTTTCATAGATAAACAAAACTTTTATGTCATTTTGAAGCCTAAATGCAGTTGACAGAAGTAAAAAACTTGAAGGTAGGTTGTACAAGTTCATCGCCACCATCACTAGCTTCGAAAAACTCTTTCAGTTTTTACATAAAAATATTTTCCCAGAAAGTTCGAGTTAGAATAGTTTATAAGTGCATAATTATGAGCGTAACGAGGCTGTAAAAGCGGACTAAGTTTACCTGTTCGGCGTCATAATGTTTAATGTCCCCAACATCCTCTGTAGTTCCATTTAACCACCATCGGCCTGCAGCCATATCACCCTGTAGCCCAAAACTGGTTGCCCACGGAAGCTAAGCAGGGCTGAGCCTGGTCAGTACCTGGATGGGAGACCTCCTGGGAAAACTAGGTTGGTGCTGGAAGAGGTGTTAGTGAGGCAGGGGGTGCTCACCATGTGGTCTGTGTAGGTCCTAACACCCCAGTATAGTGATGGGGACACTATACTGTCAAAAAGCACCGCCACATTTGCCCATTGGCCTCTGTCCATCATGGCCTCCTAATCATCCCCATACACTGACTGGCTTCATCACTCTGTCTCCTCTCATCCAATAAGCTGGTGTGTGGTGGGTGTTCTGGCGCAATATGGCTGCCGTCACATCATCCAGGTGGATGCTGCACATTGGTGGTGGTTGAGGAGATTCCCCCCTCTGTATGTAAAGCACTTTGAGTACCCAGAAAAGCGCTATATAAATATAAGGAATTATTATTATTATAAATTTAAAATATTTTTAAATATTAAACATCTTTCATTTATGGGGATAACATGGATAATTTGACATGGTTTAGATGGCTGCAGAGCTCCACTATTTGCTATTTGACTAACTGAAAGACATTGTAACAATAAAAATGACTTTTTGCCAAAGTTTAGCTGTTTTTCAGTAATGTTGATTTTGAGGATGAATTTTCTAAGCGGGGTCTTGTCATAGTGTAACATTGAAAAAAGTTTTGTTTGTTTTTTCAGTACAAAAAATGCTAAACTTTGGCAAAAAATAATGCTAAAATGCTAATTCGTTTCCCTATTTTGGCCTACAAAGTGATATCATACCTGCACCACTCTATTACTGTATGAATCAATATTTTTCAACTATTTTTTGAATGAATCTTTCAATGTCAAATACATTTTTAACTCTCACTTGTCGCCACCTAGTGGCGTAATAATGTACTTGACACAATCGTTATTTGAAGCGCCAAGTTAGGTTTAAAAGGTGATTTGCTCTGTTTTAATTGCTAACGTAGACTGCCGTGTTTATATCCAAACTATAAACTTTATTTAAGTACTTCTGTGATAATTTGGATATTTGTAACAGAAAAAAACAATACTGTGTGGTTCACTTGCTTTCTCTGGCTCAGACACAGTAAAAAAAAAAAACGATGTCAACCCTGGTTTATGTTTTTTTTGCATATTTGCGGTGTCAGAATGCTGCACGTGACCAGCTCTAGCATTGTGCGTCCTCATGTTACACATGCTGCGTTCACACAATGTCACAATTACCATAATTTCGAGATGACAACATGTAACGCTCTACTTGGAGCCGTTCGTGTCGACTGGGAATAATGCGTTTATGTGGCAACACTATCAACACCTAAATAAATATGAGGTCAGGTGGTACAGTGGTCACATGGTACAAGTAGGAACGCTTGGAACGCTTTTTACAAGTTGAAATCATAATTGCGGTAATTATGAAATGGCATGAATGCTCCTACACTGCCAAAAGTACTATACTTTTTTTTTTTTTCTCTCTGAATTAACTTTTCAGACTATAAATGTAAGAATGAAATGGTCTCTTATTCGCTCCAATTGGTGCATTTTCCATTGCCGTTGACATCATCACATGCTAAAATGACAGTTATATAACACATTGTCTTTCTGTGACTGTCCAAAGCATGTGAATATGAGGCACACGATTGGCTGTTGGTTGCTAAGCATCTAGCTGTAACTTTCTAACACCACATCGTTTTACACTGTACAAGTTTGGCAGCACAGTGCCATTAGTACATCCTCCAGAGCAGGGTTTCAAAGCCCTAGGTAGAAAGCAGTGCTAACCCCGATTCTAAATTACAAGTGTGCACTGTTTCTTAATATGCAAGAAAGGAAACTAGCAACATTTTAAAAACTTTAATCATTTTAAAGTTAATTAATTGCTTAAAAATTGATTTATGTAAATTTTGGCCACCTAGTGGTTAAAGCAAAAAAAAAAAAAAAAAAAACTACAAGTGACATTTGGGGGTGGTGTTGCCAATTTAGCAACTTTGGTGCTAGATTAGGGACTTTACAGACTCCCTTAGCAACTTTTTTTTTTTTTTTTTTTTTTCCCCATAAAAAGCAACTACCGTTAAATCTAGTGGCTTTTTGGACAGCTGGTTAACATGTAGTCAGTCACTATATTATACTTATTTCATTGTCTGACAGAAAAAATGTAAATGAGAACAGCTTTATTGAACATCAGGCTATTTATTATATCAAAATACAGTATGTGAACACAGATTAGGTGAGAAAACATGTGCCGACAGTTTGTGCATTATAACATTTCTAGACTTTTTCAAGCTGGCTTTAGCTACTTTTCATTGAAATAGTTGGCACTGTACAGAGGAACATTGTTTTACCGATGTGTCCATGGTTACTGGTGATCGCCTTGTGTGAATGTCACTAATGACATCAAAACTCTCATTAACAAAATAAATATGCATATCTGAAAATGTGTCTTATGAGCAGGTAGCTGGGATTTATTATAACTTGGCTAGCCTATTTATAGGCAAATAGACCAAAGTAACTGGTTTAAAGATTGGCATTATCAACATAAACAGTGTTTTGTGAATCTAGTCCTGACAGCTCTGAAATATAAATAATTACTATAATGATTTAAGGCACAAAAAAAAAAAAAAAAAAGGGTTTGGAAAATGGTTTTACAATGTATCCCATCATTATTTAAATTTTATTAAATTTGAACAAAAAAAATGTTACATAGCGTAGCTTTAATAACATAATTGCAAAAGAATATTTCAGTATTTTTTACAGTATTACAGTAATAAAAAATATTTTACCCGGCACATTACAGTGATGAGAGTTGGGTGTAAAATGTTCCATAAATGTGTAGGTGAAATCAAGAGGAGAGGGAAATGGGAACATGACCTGTGCTGGACTCAAATCCAGTTCTCCCATCAGTATCAATAAACCACACGTTCTTTATTTGACTGAGCTGTAGATAATGTCCTCATATCTGGGGAGAAATTAAACAAATATATTAATATGGCATTTCAGAAAGTCCCACCAGCAGGTGAGCTCTGATTCAGCATTGAACATGTTTTATTTGGGTTCAGGTGAATGGTTTCTCACCTGTTGGCTTCAGATGGATGATGCGTCTCAATGGTCTGATAGTCGTTCTCTTCAGTCTTCTTCATGTCTTTGTTCTTGAAGTGATGGACACTGGCATACTGAACCTCTTCAACATCTGCAGAGTCTGTTTCTGTTTGTTTTCTCCCGGAGCGTTCAGGTTTCTTTGCTTTAATGTCGTCATACAGATCATCCCTCTGATTGGCTGATACTTGTGAATACAGTGCAGCGTCATTGGTCAGAGCCGTTTCTGCTGATCTGTCAGAGCGATCCTGCTGAAGTTTTATCACATCAAATATCTCACAGATATAATAACAGATCAATCATTCAGAAACGCATGTGACTGTGAGTTACTTGTCTGTTGTTTTACAGATTGTCTTCATGTCAAATATTTGTCAAGCAGCAGTACATGATCTTGTCAGTTTTGTATTTTCTAGTTAAATATAATATCCATGTCATTGTAGGTTCAGGTATACATATCAAACTTGCCTGATTTTGTCTGATAACTTCAGCTCCACCATCTTTCCTCTTCTTCCTGGAGAAAAAAATTTTTTTGTTAGAAAGTACTGAAAAGTTTCATTTATTGTAAGAAATATTTAATATAACTGATAGTGGTTTAAGTTCAACAAATTTTGCAAAAGAATTGAATGCAGGAGCTGCTCAACATTCACTTCTTCCTCCTGAAAACAGACAGAAAACTATTAAAAATGTATTTAAATATATTAAAGAAGCAAAGGCTTGAAATAGAGTCCATTTACTTTAGATGTGAGATTGATTTTTGTAGATTTTTTTAGTGAATTGACTAGATTTAGTGTGCAGATAAACTTCACTCACTTTATGAACACAATGATGATGATGATGATGAAGATCAATCCTCCACATCCCGCCACGATCCCAGAAACTGTGTGCAGAGCAGCTCTCTGAACCCCTGAAACAAGATGATCATGAAGATCATTTCACACGTGAGACAGATGAACCTGAAAGAGTGTCTGTTTACCGAAAATACCTTTAACAGTGAGAGAAACAGACGCTGATCTCTGAGATCCATATTTATTCTGAGCCTCACAGTAGAAGCGTCCACTGAAACTGGAGTTAAAGCTGGAGATGCTGAAACTCTGTCCAGATCCAACAGCTGAGGTTTCATTCTCCTTAAACCAGCTGAAGTTCAGAGCAGGAGGGTTTGAATCACTGCTGCAGTTCAGAGTCACTGAATCTCCTGACACTATTTCACCAGACGGACTGATGGACACTGAGACATTCTGTGGAGGATCTACATGAAATACATGTAAAACAGAAAAATAATTATTTTATTTATGCCATGACCTTCCATAATCATTATTAACGATTACTGAAGTGTATCTGTAAGTAGAAATCAAAAGTGATGAAAAAGGTTCAAATCTACATCTGAACTGGTGCAAATATTATATTTTTCAACCAAGGATTCATAAAAAGAATTATTGATAAATTAATAAGAATAAATCATGTCTAATTAACAAAAATGTCATGAAGTCTGTATGCCTGAATTTATCAAACAAATCTGAACTAAATTCTGAATAATCTGTGAACTATTTCACTAATATTAATGAATCCGTTTGTACTCACATTCAACATCAAGATGAACAGCATGAGAGATCAGATGATCATTTCCTCTTACAGCACATCTGTAGTCTCCAGTAGCAGAACGACTGACTGACCACAGATGAAGCTGATTCACTTTCACAATTCCTTCAGTGAATATCTCGCTGTTTCTGTACCAGATGAATGTTGTTTGTTCAGGCAGAGAGCAGCTGCTTTTACATGTCAGAGTGACTGAATCTCCCTCTTTCACTCTCTGCTGTGTCTCCACCTGCAGGTCTGACAGAACAACAACAACTGATTGACTGTCATCATCACAACATCAGGGCAGTATTCCAGAAAGCAGGTTATGCAACATATCCGGGTAAGTTTACTCAGAGTAAACGGATAACCTCAACTTTCAGTTCCAAAACGGTCACTTTCAGGGTATGTAAGTAACCATAAACAACTTACTCTCTGAACAAAACCTGCTCTGGAGCAGCTCGTGTTTCAGGGTTAGTTTCTTTCAGAGGTGTTCAGCGCATGATGAGGCTCCAGTGAGCAGAACAGATTTCACACAATAATATATTATATAGTTATATATTAAAACATAACTTTTTTTTTCTATTCTCTTCTCACACATCATAGATGTGCATTTAAAAAAGCAATATTACCTTTGAAAGACTTTTTTTTTTTTTAGGTCAATTCATCTTTTTATTTAATTTATATATTTAGCATCAAACAAACAATATAATTCTTGTTCACAGTAATAATAAAAAAAAACTGATTAATGAAAGATTAAAAGATAAGATTAAAAAAGATAGAAAAACCGGCCAGTAGGTGGCGATATGCACTAAGAATGAAAATTGCCATTAAACAAAAGAAGAAGAAAGAAGTTCTATCAAAGCCACTGGAAGGCATGCTTGCAACCTTTAGCCAAAAAAGCGTAACGGCTAATGCTAACGCTACAGTAAATTTCATGACACCTACAGTAAATGTTGTATTGTCTTAGCCTGTATATGTTTTATGTGATCAGTTGTGGAATCCAACCATTACACATCTGAGGTAACATAGTTAGCCTACTTTTTTGAGTATTTCCATTTTATGCAGTAAAGTTAAGATCATCATGTTTGTAACGTAATCCAGGGGATTAAAGTGGAGTAAATTAGCCTACTCCACTATGTCTGAAATATATACGTTTTAATCCCCTGGATTAAGCTACAGAACATGATGCATTGCTGTGTCTGTTATCCCATAATTCCCACTTGTCGACACAGTGGCTGTGTTTTTTGTTGACATACTCTTGCTTTAACGGACAACACTGCAAAAACAGTTTACTGTTATATATTTATTGTCCAACATTCCCAATTTTTCTGATGCATGTCCTTACTTTAATTTCATATGTTGGTATTAATTCAGTGTTTATAATGCTAATACTTCAAATAATTTCAACCCAAACTGACATGGTTTCTAGAGAGCAAAGGTTTTGTGGAGAAAAAAAAAGTGAAAGACTCAAAGTCTGTATAATAAACTGCTAAAAGGACTAAAATGATCACTAGTCTAGTGTTTGTACGTTATTCTGTGTTTTCATCATTCAGGTTTTCAGCTAATTTCAGCTTTAATGTACGTTTTTTTTAACAAAGCAGCTGATATTGCCATAGAAACTAGTGGACTGCCGAGTCGCTTTCACCCCAAAATGGCGGAAACGCAGAGCTGCTGCTGGGCGCTGGTGTTGCAATGGAACGTTCTATGGAGTTTCGCTTCTTGTCAGTGTTTATTCTTTGGTTCTATGGAACACTTCTTCTTAGCGTCCGTTTCCATGGTGACTCCTGGATTCGCTCTAGATTGAGAATGTGTTCATATGGTCACCGTTAACTCTGAGTTTCATACTCTGCACTGAAAAAATGTTTTCATTCATCCAATTAAATAAATTTAGGTTAATGGTTCACATCTGTATTTTATAACTTGAGCCAATGAAAAATAAATGACTTGCTCTAAACTCTATGAAAATTATTTTATAAAACCTGGCTCAGAGTATAATTTTCTTGTTGAAGAAAGTCATTTAGATTCTATTTTAATTTAAACAAAACGATATAGGTTTAATCAAATCAAAAATGATCATTTAAGAAATAATATGAATTTATTTTTCATTGGCTCAAGTTATAAAATATAGATGTGAACTATTAACTTTTATTTGGATGAATGAAAACATTTTTTCAGTGCGGGTTGGCTGAACTTACTCCAGACCTCGAGTTTCAAGGTTTGTTAATCAACTGAGAGTTCAGGGTTTATGTGACGATAAGTTAAACTTGCTTTCTGGAATACCCCCAGAATCATGATGATAATACTAAAATGATCACATTAAAACACTAAACTCAAGCACTTCAGACAGCAGTTATAATAAACAGATGATGTTTCTGAGGCACAGATGATAGTTTATTCAAAAGATAATAAAAATGTTTTGTGGTCAATTTCTTGGAGTTCACTGTACCTGTGACATCAAGCCAAGCTCCAGGAATCACTGTCCATCTCTGATTCTGATAACCTATAATTCTGCAGTAGTAGACGTGTTTATCAGCTTCTGTTACATTCGTCAAAGTGATGCTGGAAGTGTGTTTATTTTCACTCAAACACTGAATCCCTCTTCTCTTCTCTGGATGTGAACACAGATCAGGTGATTCTCCATCAGGTTTGGTCCAGAAAGCTTTTATGAGCTCATAATTATCAGGATATGTTAAAGTACAGGATATTTTCACTGTTGATCCCTTTAATGCACAAACATATGAAGGGCTGTAATTCACTCCCCAATCCTGCAGACCATAAACCACTGAAACACAGAAATGAGGAAAATTATTAAAGAAGCTTTCAGCAACAAAAACAGAAATCTTTCATTTTCTTCTACACGTTTTATATCACACTATTAAAGATTTCAGTTGGTGTCTAGAACGGATGTGCCTGAAGCCGAATACTATGTTCGGAAAGAAAATGACGTATTCTACGGAGCGCCTAAAGGGACATGGTGATGGAAAAAAATATGAGATGGGAGTAAAAAATATATTTCAACGCTTTTGTGTTCTCTCGCAATTATATGGTGTGAAATATTTAATTAATATTAATGAATCAGTTTGTACTCACATTCAACATCAAGATGAACAGCAGGAGAGATCAGATGATCATTTCCTCTTACAGCACATCTGTAGTATCCAGTAGCAGAATGACTGACTGACCACAGATGAAGCTGATTCACTTTCACATTTCCTTCAGTGAATATCTCTCTGTTTCTGTACCAGATGAATGTTGTTTGTTCAGGCAGAGAGCAGCTGCTTTTACATGTCAGAGTGACTGAATCTCCCTGTTTCACTCTCTGCTGTGTCTCCACCTGCAGGTCTGACAGAACAACAACAACAACAACTGATTGACTGTCAGCTTAGAGACTTCACAAATTAAAATCAGTCATTTTTATCATTATTCATGGTTTTGTTTGTTTTGTTTTTCTAAAGCTGCAAAACTTTCTTTTTCAGAACACAAAAGGAGAACATTTGAAAGAAAAAAAACATCCTGCTCGTACATCCAGCCGGTTGTTTTTGCAAAATAAACTTCATCAGGGTGATCAGGACGTGTGACAGTCAGGGATTATTCTTGGATAACAACCGGCTGGATCTACATGATCCCACTTATTACACAGATACTTGCCACATAAGTAAATAATTAGACACAAAATATTAATTTAAGTTGAAATATTTTATTACTTTGAGCCGAGACCAACACACAAGTTCAAAGATAGACATTTAAAGATAATGTTCAGTCATATCACTTATTACACAGCTTTACGCCACATTAATAATGATGAAGACATGAAATATTGATTTGAGAAGAAACTGTTTTAAAATCATAACTGATTATTATCTTATAATCCATTACAGTGAACAAACAATCATTCTAGCAACAAGACAATCGCTTCAACAATATTACCGTACAGGTTTAAAAACCGTTTCTAGCAAGCTTATAGCGCTGCTGACTTCAGTAACCCGGATGAGCCTGTGTTATCTGTTTTCAGAGGTTGTTATCTGGGAATAACATACCGCTGGGTGGCACGATTGACCAATCAGAATCAAGTATTCCACAGAGCAGTGTAATAAATAACAATAATATATGGCTCTAAGATAATAAAAGTCACTTGTTCAGTTAAACAGTAAAATGAGATCTGAATGATGACCTTCCTCAAGATTTAAAAATAATACAAAAACATCAAAACACTCGTATGAAACTCGTGCGTATATTCAAGTGTTCTGAAGGCAAACGACAGGCTTTGATGAGAAACAAACCATAGTGTAATTTTCATTTTGCTTTCTTTCTTGATGAACTCTATTGCACACCTTCACAACACTTGAATATCAGTCAAAAGTCACATGATTTTAAGACAATTCTGCAATTTTTAAAGCTTGAAGAAGAGCGATCAGGACATTTTATAAAATATCTATAAAGAAGGTCATTCATCAGATTCAGTAACATAAGAAAGTGTTTGATGTGTGTGTGTGTGTGTGTGTGTGTGTGTGTTTCTGTGGTCTATTTCTGAGAGTTCACTGTTTTACCTGTGACGTCAAGCTGAACTCCAGGAATCCCCGTCCATTTTCCACTCTCAGTGTTTGTAGTAAATCTGCAGTAGTAGACGTGTTTATCAGCTTCTGTTACAGCCGTCAAAGTGATGCTGGAAGTGTCTTTAACTTCACTGTGATACTGAACTCTTCCTCCTTTTCCTGGGTCATTTTTCAGGTCAGTTGGTTTTCCAACACCTCCAACATGTTTGGTCCAGAAGGCTGTTCTGATCTCATGACCACGAGGATATTTTAAAGTACAGGATATTTTCACTGTTGATCCCTTTAATGCACAAACATATGAAGGGCTGTAATTCACTCCCCAATCCTGCTGACCATCAACCGCTGAAACACAGAAATGAGGAATGAAGAGGCTTTCAGGTGTTTTAAATGTACAACACATATCTTTTAACTTATGAATATTTTTATGTCAGTTGACAGTAAAACACTGATGTCAGTTTATAAGTGTGAAGAGCTCAATCATCTTTTGTTAAAATATTTGTATAGTGAGTGAAACTGAAGACTCACCGGCAGTCATGATCACTACGATCAGAGGAAGAGACTTTATGAGAGACGACACCATAGTGACTTCTGCAGTCAGGAAACTGACAATTATGACATTATGAGCATCATCTCTATACAACATCACAAACTCTATTTGATAGATAAAGCACATGATGATTTCAGAATAATTCACGGCTCATTGAAAAAATGGTAAAAATGTTCTTACCGCTCTGCAGTGTCAGTGTGTCAGTGTCGACGCCCAAATGAGAAAATCAGCAGTTTCCACACTATAAAATGCGGCAATAAATGTTGGTCTTCCTCTTCCTGGTCATGTGTCACCCTCATCTCAACTACACAAGAACAACTGGAGAAGAAAGTTAACGTCTCCAGATGTCAAACACAAGCTTTATCTCTGTAGATCTCACTATTGTTAAATCTTTGTGAGAGAATATGTGAAAGATGTTTGCTTTGAGAAAGAACAGTTAAAGATGTTCATCATGTCTGCAGGAGCGTCTGAGCAGCATCAGAGGTCAAGCTTTACAGCTCTTAGTTTCACTTCCTCTTTCTGACACAAACTCTGTGTTTAACACATGACGCAGTAGACGACACACACACATGTACCACAGTCATAACCATCAGCAACTACATTGGGTACGGACAGTATTCAGACCCCCTTAAATTTTTCACTCTTTGTTATAATGCAGCCATTTGCTAAAATCATTTAAGTTCATTTTTTTCCTCATTAATGTACACACAGCACCCCATATTGACAGAAAAACACAGAATTGTTGACATTTTTGCAGATTTATTAAAAAAGAAAAACTTAAGTAAGTAAGTAAGTATTCAGACCCTTTGCTGTGACACTCATATATTTAACTCAGGTGCTGTCCATTTCTTCTGATCATCCTTGAGATGGTTCTATACCTTCATTTGAGTCCAGCTGTGTTTGATTATACTGATTGGACTTGATTAGGAAAGCCATACACCTGTCTATATAAGACCTTACAGCTCACAGTGCATGTCAGAGCAAATGAGAATCATGAGGTCAAAGGAACTGCCTGAAGAGCTCAGAGACAGAATTGTGGCAAGGCACAGATCTGGGCAAGGTTACAAAAACATTTCTGCTGCACTTAAGGTTCCTAAGAGCACAGTGACCTCCATAATCCCTAAATGGAAGACATTTGGGACGACCAGAACCCTTCCTAGAGCTGGCTGTCCAGCCAAACTGAGCTATCGGGGGAGAAGAGCCTTGGTGAGAGAGGTAAAGAAGAACCCAAAGATCACTGTGGCTGAGCTCCAGAGATGCAGTCGGGAGATGGGAGAAAGTTGTAGAAAGTCAACCATCACTGCAGCCCTCCACCAGTCGGGGCTTTATGGCAGAGTGGCCCGACGGAAGCCTCTCCTCAGTGCAAGACACATGAAAGCCCGCATGGAGTTTGCTAAAGAAACACCTGAAGGACTCCAAGATGGTGAGAAATAAGATTCTCTGGTCTGATGAGACCAAGATAGAACTTTTTGGCCTTAATTCTAAGCGGTATGTGTGGAGAAAACCAGGCACTGCTCATCACCTGTCCAATACAGTCCCAACAGTGAAGCATGGTGCTGGCAGCATCATGCTGTGGGGGTGTTTTTCAGCTGCAGGGACAGGACGACTGGTTGCAATCGAGGGAAAGATGAATGCGGCCAAGTACAGGGATATCCTGGACGAAAACCTTCTCCAGAGTGCTCAGGACCTCAGACTGGGCCGAAGGTTTACCTTCCAACAAGACAATGACCCTAAACACACAGCTAAAATAATGAAGGAGTGGCTTCTCAACAACTCCGTGACTGTTCTTGAATGGCCCAGCCAGAGCCCTGACTTAAACCCAATCGAGTATCTCTGGAGAGACCTAAAAATGGCTGTCCACCAACATTTACCATCCAACCTGACAGAACTGGAGAGGATCTGCAAGGAGGAATGGCAGAGGATCCCCAAATCCAGGTGTGAAAAACTTGTTGCATCTTTCCCAAAAAGACTCATGGCTGTATTAGATCAAAAGGGTGCTTCTACTAAATACTGAGCAAAGGGTCTGAATACTTAGGACCATGTGATATTTCAGTTTTTCTTTTTTAATAAATCTGCAAAAATGTCAACAATTCTGTGTTTTTCTGTCAATATGGGGTGCTGTGTGTACATTAATGAGGGAAAAAATGAACTTTTAGCAAATGGCTGCAATATAACAAAGAGTGAAAAATTTAAGGGGGTCTGAATACTTTCCGTACCAACTGTAATACCACTTTTACAAGATGTAAAATAAGTCTCTGATGTCCCCAGAGTATGTATTTGAAGTTTTAGCTCAAAATACCCCAAAGATAATTTTTTTTTATAGAATGTTAAATTTTATAAGCTTTATAATGGCAGTGAACAGGGTTCACGAGTATGAAGCTGAAGTCTCCATCCACATCCATCCATCATAAACGTACTCCACACGGCTCCAAGAGGTTAATAAAGGTAAAGTGCAAAGCAGTCATGTGGGATCTTCTGTAGCCAGAAACCCCCATGCAGTGATGGACAAGTGTCTTAAAAACACTAATCCACCACAGTGTGTATATGCAATTGTTAGAGTCATCTTCGAGCAACTGATGTTATGTATTTATGATTTCTGAATTGGCTTCTAATTGGTTATTTGTGTAATTGGCATGATACTTTTTTACCTGACCAATAAAATAGTATATTTGGTTTATTCTGTATTATTCTTAATTCATTATTTCTAGTAGATTAAAGCGAAGGTGTTACCTGAAATCTGTGTTCAGGATTGATAATACGGAGGGCTTAATAGATGGAGCATAGGGCACGTCAATTAAGTCCATCTCGATTTCTGACGATCGCTGCCTTAAATAAGTTGCAGTTTTCATAAATATATAAAAACTATGTTACGAGTAAGCAGAGCGCGACCGACTTAAAGGTAGATATTTACCCTGCATCCAATGTTTAAGGTCAGAACTGACGAGTTTGTGTTCGGGAAGATCACTCAGTCAGCCGACGTGAGTTTTCTAAAGCGATACCGGGACCGCAGTGAACGAATAATTGAAGATATAAGGTAATCAGAATAATCAAAAATCTAAATTAATGCATAACGAATGATTAATTTCTAATTGGAAACACAACCTAAGAGTAATCATCATTTGAAACTGGAGTCAGATTAAGCTAGTGAAATTAAGTGAACTTCACAGGGGCGCTGAAAAGACATACACGTGTTAACCTTCGCACAGGCCGTCGGATTCCGTTTTTGGGCCGATGGGGGGTTTCCTACAACTCTGAAGTAGCAGTATCACCCATATCAACTAATATGTATTCAATTCTGTCATTATTTCTTAACATTTAGCAGAAACCCTTTAATTATAGCACATTTCCAGCCTTGTTCCTATTGTAAGGTTCCACCCACTAGCCCAACGACGGCATCTAGTGGTCTGGTCGAAGGTATTTCGCGTGTACGTCCTCTGGCACTTCTGTAAAATTCATCTTAATTTAATACAACTTTGGTTTCTAATTCAATTCTGACTTCGTAAATAATTTTATCTGACTCCAATTATAACTGACTCTTAGTTTCACAATCTTTCCGATGTAACAGCTGATCATGAGATTAGTTGTGCTTTAATTTAGGTCTTTGATCATTCTGGATACCTCATAATGTCAATTATTCGTTCATTACGGCCCGAATCACCACATAGAGAATTCCGCAGCGGCCGTCTGCGTTCTCACGACATAAATTCGCCAGTTTATGATTCTTAGTCAGAGGGTGCAGAGTTTACTAATGCATTTGAGTCGAACCGCCACATGCTTGTTCCTACAAAAATACAGCTTTCTTAGTCACGATACTGCAACTTGCTAATTCAATAACAGACAAACTCAAAAAGTCCCATGATGTGCTTCCATGCTCCTTTCATGGGGCTCTCTAGTTTGACCTGTCCTGACGCAGCTTTACGGAAGTGAGACACTAATAATCTACTAGTCATAATGATTTTAGAGGAATCCAAGATAAATCAAGATGAACATTTATTGTTTTTGCCAGGCAGGATAAATCATCAATTAAAAGAATTACAAAGAATACATCACACAACTGATCATCATAAAATGCAAAGTACAACTCACAACAAAATAATAAAATTCAGCATACCTGGCGAACAGAGAGATACACACAACAATTGTGCGGGAAGTTCTGAATGCAGATGCTTCCCTGAGTGGTTTGCCAAATCCCTTTAAATACCCCAAGTTATAACAAAATGGCTATAAACATTTAGCACCCAAATATTTATGCAGCTTTTACTGGACCTTTTCTCGTGCCCCAACGGGTCACACGCCTGGTTTTGGGGATCCGAGCAAATGGTTACGATGCATAAATTGTCCCACTTGTTTCTGACAAGGACGTGAATGATACCTCAAATTGAATAGATTTCACCTGTTTGGAAATGTTAAAGAAGGCCTTACACTGAAGGTGGGACCCAAGCCATATCTAGACCACAATATGTCATAATGTCATGTTTTAGTGTCTCTTGAACAAAATGCAGAACTAATTTACCCGATTAGGGCTGCGTTCCACTCCAATTTTAGACACGCACTCTCAAACTTCCCTAAACACTTCCCCTCGGGGGAATCTCTGCAACCATTTTGAAGTGTGTTCCACTTCGTGAAGTGGACTAGACCCTTGTCCCCTCGATTTTGACCGAGGAGCGAGTCTACTCTGATGTACACTTCAAGTAGCTCTATATCCCACAATTCAACTTGATTTTGACGTCACAGCAGATCGCACTTGACTTAAGTGTATGATAGGCTATATTAATTATTTTGAGAATTAATCGCATAGGCTAATAGTGTATAATATATTATGTTGAGATTTAATCACATAATACTTACATTATGTTCACAGTCAAAGTTTTTACTATTAATATTTTTTCTCGTTTGAGTAATTTTATATAGGATTTTATATTTTCTCTAACAACTTATAAGCATATAGAATGGTGCATAAAACAAATTCATAAGTAGGGGTTTAAATAATAAATCGGCTCCATTGTGAATTCCAAGCTTAGTGCGTTCCATTTAAACCGTATGCACGAGTTCCACCAGTAGTGGGCATTCGCGCAACGTAAGCAATGACGCACATTCATGAGACGGAGGGAAGTTAGCAAGTGAAGGGCATAAAAATTTGGAGTGGAACGCAACCAGGCTCTAGTCCACTGGGGGTTTGGTTTAGGGGTGGGCCTTCATGATTTTAGCAAGTCTGATAAAAATGGTTGAAAAACATCTATTGTATGAATGATGAACACAAAAGAAGATATTTCAAAGAATGTCGGTAACCAGACAGTTGACATCCATCAAAATCAAAGGCTACCGTCAACTGTCGGTTACCGACATTCTTTGAAATATCTTCTTTTGTGTTCAACAGAAGAAAGAAACTCATACAGGTTTGGAACAACTTGAAGGTGAGTACATGGTGACAGAATTTTCATTTTGGGGTGAACTATCACTTTAAAGAAATTTTCATTGAAAATGCTGAAGCTTTTTTATTCTTTAAGATAAACTTGTTACTTGAATGCTACGTTGTTTCATGGAAAATGAACTGAGATATAGTTTATAGTAATGGCCATAGCTCACAGGTGTTTATTCCTCTAGAGTCTAGATTCTACACACCTGCCTGGAAGTTTTCATTGATCCTTGATTAGTTGCTTCAGGTGTGTTTAATTAGAGCTGGAGATAAAGTCGGCTGGAAAAATTGGACACCCCTGCCATAGAGCTTTCTTTTGATATTGAAGCATTAATATATTTTAGAAAAATAGATTACATAAACAGAGTTTAATGATTCTATAATCATAATTAGAATATTTTGTGTTGAGCAGTTTTTTTTTTTTTTTTAAAAAAGCAAATCATATTGTGTTTAGCATATTAACATTCTTGAATGTGACTGTATGCATGACTGAATTGACTTGTTCTTAAAGTCCCCCTGAAATCAAAATGAAAGTTTTTTAGCTTTTAGTATGAATATGTTAGCCTTAAGGTTATGAATATGCTGGTGTGTTCCAAAACAATGACAAAATTCCCATTTAGGAGATATACGCATTCAAAACTTACAGTCTCTCACTTCCGCTGAAATGGATCACGGATTTTCATGACATCACTGCAGACTTCTCATCAGAGCTTCTGTCCAATCATATGCTCTCTAGAATCTGAAGTCCCGCCCCCTCCTACACTATAAACAGACGCTGAAGCTGAAATCGGTCATTTGTTCACACATTTACTAGTTTCTACATGGTGAATAACACAGTTTCAGTTTATTTATCCCCCTAGGGAAAGTAAGGTTGAAGCGAGCTCACACAGACTTAATAAGAGTCACAATTGGCATACAGAATATCAATACATAATTCAATAAACTAATTTAATAAATAAGATTTGTCCAGACCATCTGGCTAGTCAACTGACGTCAACTTGGGGGATAAAAGAAAATTTGGACCTGTTTTTCATACACCGAGGGACACGGTACCGTCGACCGGATGGCAACAATTCAAAGGCACAGGATATTGGATGTCTCTTATCTTTCACAATATTGTTAGCTTTATTCAACACTCTATCTTTGTATATACTTTCTATACTCGGCAAAGAAATCCCTAACAATTTACTTGCCAAAATCACCTCTTATCTTAGTCATTTCTTCTGTGCCTCTGAAGCATTGCCATACCAGCATATTAAACCAAATGTTATAACACTCTCAATAAAAGCACTATAAAAAATCCGTAACATTCTATTGTGGACATTGAACGAGAGTACTTTCTTTAAGAAATACATTCTTTGTTGAATCTTTTTACTTAAATGCTCAGTCCACACATCCCATTTAAGCTTATTATCCAATACCATACCAAGGTATTTATAGTTTGTAATTAACTGTATTGGCTCCCCGTTAACTGATGTAGTGTGAAATGTATTTTTCTCTCTAAAATCAATAACCATCTCTTTTATTTTTGAAGTATTCAATGGAAGATTTGATTTTTCACACCAAGTCCAAAACAGGCCCATGCTCTTCCTCTCCATCGTGTAAAAGACTCACTAAAGCAGCATCATCTGCATATTTAATAATATATCTATCCTTAAAGGAACTTGAACAAGAATTAGTGTATAAGATAAAATGTAAAGGAGACAAAACACATCCTTGGGCTAATCCAATTGAGGTAATCATTTTATCAGAAACAGATCCTGCTGGGTTAAGAATGAGTCACCCACATAATCAATTTGTTCTCAAGTGAGAATTCTCCTGCCAGAATATCAGCTAATATAGTAGGAAAAATATAGTTAAAAGCTGATGAAAAGTCCACAAATAAAATTTTAGCATGAGTCTTTGGTTTCTCTAAATGAGAGTGCAGAAAATGCAGAACAGTTAAGATTGCATCCTCTACCCTCCTAGAGGCTTGGTATGCAAACTGCAAGGGAACAATAAGATGCTGTGTTTGAGCGCTCAAAACTCTTCATCAGTAAGGATGCGACTAGCGCAGAGCGAGCACAGTCTGCTCCGGTCCAGAGACACGAGAGCAGATCATATGCGTGAGCCGACTCAGACCACAAAACGTTCAGACACATTTGAATCTACAAACAATTCTATATTTTAAAGCAATATGAAAAAACAGTTAGAGATTATGAGGAAAATTGGGTTTTACGAGCTCAGCGGCTCTGGCCAAGCTGTGATCTACGTAAAACGCTATTTTGGAAAAAGGGGAGGAGCTTTTAAATGCTCAGTCCACACATCCCATTCAAGCTTATTATCCAATACCATACCAAGGTATTTATAGTTTGTAATTAACTGTATTGGCTCCCCGTTAACTGATGTAGTGTGAAATGTATTTTTCTCTCTAAAATCAATAACCATTTTTCACACCAATTTAGAAAGAAGTCCAAAACAGGCCCATGCTCTTACATCATCTGCATATTTAATAATATATAATAATATATCTATTCTGTATAAGTGTGTCTATTAGTGTATAAGATAAAATGTAAAGGAGATAAAGCATCCTTGGGGCACAATTCTATATTTTAAAGCAATATGGAGGAGAAACAGTTAGAGATTATGAGGAAAATTGGGTTATACGAGCTCAGCGGCTGTGATCTACGTTAAACGCTATTTTGGAAAAAGGGGAGGAGCTTTTAGATATATCCTGCCCTGTCTTCCTGTTTCATTGAAAATTACATCTGCGTCCGAAAAACTGTAAAATGGAGACATAAAGATGAGAGTTCATTTAACACTGGGCTTTTTATTGTGTAATATATGAACCATGTAATTTAAAAGACATCAATTGTCACTATAATGCATTTTAAATGATATAAATCATAACGTGATTTTGCAGGAATTATAAACAGGTGCTAAAAAAAATCTACCCATTAAAAGTCTGTTGAACCAATGGGATCACTCGGGGTCCTAAAGGAGACATCACCACACTGGCTGCTCTCGAATTACTCTCGCAGTACTTTGATGACACAAGTCCCAGTCACATGTCCTCGGCGCCGTCACATGTCAGACAAAATTTCTAACTGGCATGCATTGCTTTAAATTAGACACCGATCGGTCTGTGCAGCACTACATGAAGTTGAACAAGCCTATTTATGCAGCAATCAGTTAGTCATGTGACATAGTCACCTGATTACGTAGTATAGAATAATCTCTAGAGAGAAAATTTAAACGATTAATAATATAAAGAGAACATATCTCACCAAAATATAATTAAACCAACCATGATCTGTTCGAATAAACAAAATAATCTATAATCTGTATTCCCTCATACAACAAATCACTCTATATATGCCACATAAATATTCAAACGCAAAAAATATATATATATATATTTTCACAATTTACATTTTTGTGCCCCACTCTTTTATTTTGTAACAGAAGAACAGTTGATGTGTGAGTGATCAGCACCTCTACAGCCTCACTGACCTGACGCGCCAGGAAGAGGAAGATACATGTAACTGCATGTACATAATCATAGTGAGAGAATCAAAATTTTGTTATAATGAAATTAAGAAATGCGACTAACTCAATTTTCTGGAAAAACAGATTAAACTAACCTTTAAAATTGGTTCATTCTGAACTTCTACAACTGTGACGTCACACAGATTCTAAGTGGCGTTTTTCTTAAAGGTGCAGAAGCAAATATCAACCGTTAAATTCTAAGTCAGAGAGAGGGTGGAAATCTTACTAATGTTATAATTGTATCTCAAAGGGGACAATAAATAGCAGTAAATAATTTTAAAAAGTGTCATGATATGACCACTTGGATTAATCATTTGTCCATGTTATAATATGTAGAATCCTGATCTTCAGGTTCGTCTGTGTCACATGATCTCTTCATATTCTAGAGAAGAAGTGAACATATGCATCACAAATAAGATCTCATGTAACACCTTCACAACAACAACAGAAAAACTCACATCCAGTGTGTCGTATTCAGAACATCTGGACTTGGGGTCAAGGGTCATGTAAGCATCCTCAGGAGACTCGACCTGACGACACACAATGATGAGAGAATGAATTCTGCCTTTATAACTGACAGGACACAAATGAGAAGAAGCATGAGAAGATTGTCACACTGTTTTATGTTGTTGTGATCCTCTGTGCTTTTGCTCTTCTGATGGAGTCACTCGTTTCCTGTGAGAGAAAAAGAAATGAACATCAACACAAACTGACTGTGAATCTTCATGATGGTACAGACACAGTCTCTCTCACCTTCTGATCAACAGCATCACAATCACAGTCATGACAACAGCTGCAGCGATTCCCACTGTGACTGTGATCAGAGACCAGCTGCTTTCTTCAGCCGTGCAGACGAGAGAAAGAGAAACTCAGTGATTTCACTCACTACATGCAGACAATGACTGAGACGATTCTCACCTTTAACAGTGAGAGAAACAGACGCTGATCTCTGAGATCCATATTTATTCTGAGCCTCACAGTAGAAGCGTCCACTGAAACTGGAGTTAAAGCTGGAGATGCTGAAACTCTGTCCAGATCCAACAGCTGAGGTTTGATCCTCCTTAAACCAGCTGATTTCTGCAGGTGGTTTTGCATCACTAATGCAGCTCAAAGTCACTGAATCTCCTGACACTATTTCACCAGACGGACGGATGGACACTGAGACGCTCTGTGGAGGATCTACAAAGACAAATTTGTACACAGTGTACAAAGTTGTATTCAACTCATATGATGTTCTATATTTATCGCTATTGCTTTATTAGAATTATACTGATAAAATGTATACTTTGCATGTGATATACGTCACTTTGGATAAAAGCTGCCAAATGCAAGAAAACTTACATCCAGGTCTAACAGTGATGTTAACAGATGTGGAGTTGAGTCCCTCATGACCACTCATGGTGCAGAAATATTGGCCTCTGTCCTCCAGCCCGACAGACCCCAAATCAAGTATGTTGTCCCCATGGCATTGACTGTGCAGATGCCCATCTTTCCTCCAGATGTAGGTTGGTACAGTCATGGAGGGGATGCATGAACCACAGATAAACAAAATCCAATCTCCCTCCGTCACATTGTCAGACTGGGTCTTTACCTCCACCTCTGGACCAGAAAGAAGAAGTGTACGACACTTGACATTTCTCAAGAATATGATGGTCTCACTAGGTGAAACAATGAAACAACTCATGACACCTGAAACAATTCAATTCCCAAAGAACATACCTTGAATGCACTCTAAGCGACTTGTGCAATGCAAGTGTAATGTGCTTTGGATATAAGCATCTTACAAAGGCTAAATGTACATCTATTTCTATTTCTATTCCCCTATTGTGACGTATATCTAAGTGTAACATAGTCATGGGCTCTTTTAAACCACTGTTTTGTGAAACTTTGAACTTTTTGCAAATCATTTGTTTCTGACCAGTGATTCAGAGCATGCATCACACTGCCAAAGTCATGTGATTTCAGTAAATAAGTCATTGTTACAAGTGGAGCTCTTTGAAGAGCCAAATGATGTCCAGCTCCACCTCTGTGGATCTAATGGGTGGAGGGATAGACTGGCATAACTGTTTTGAAATGTCAAGGGTTCGCCGCTAGGGGGCGATGATCTCTGTGAACCCACGAACCAGTATCTATATGGTTTTGACCAGATTTCAGTTATATACATTTGTAGACATTTTTGAAGACACATTTGTACAGCATAATAAAAAAGTAAGAGTTGTAGTTAATAGTCTCTTATTGATCTCATTAAAACAAACAAAACAAACCCTACAAATTAGTACTTGAGGGACTCAACTCCACATCTGTTGACATCTGTCACACGTGTTAACATCACTTTTATAACACATATTATATATATTTAATGGTATCACATGATTTTTTTAATTGTATTTAATAGATTACACTTTCAATAAAACATTTGCAATTGGTTCACCAAAAAATTTAAATTATGCCATTAATTACTCACCCTCATGAAGTTCCAAACCCGTAATACTTTAGTTCATTTTTGAAACACAAATTAAGATATTTTGGATAAAATCTGAGAGCTTTCTGTCCCTCCATTGACTTTGATGCGTCAAAAAGTTGATAAAGAGATTGTAAAACTAATCCTTATGAATTGAGTGGTTTAGTCCAAATTTCCTGAAGAGACACAATTGCTTTATATGATGAACAGACTTAATTGTAGGCTTTTATACACAAGAATGAACCTCATTGGTTCTTGTGGAAGCTCAAACGTGACACATAACATGAGAATGAACCTCACTGGTTCTTGCATACGTCAAGCGAACATGCATGAGTTTCTGTTTAACACAACTGATGTGTGTATTGATGAATGTTTATATGTGAATAAAAGCCTAAATTCAATCTGTTCATCATAAAATGATTGTGTCTCTTCAGAAAATTTGGACTAAAGAGCTCAATTCTTATGGATTAGTTTTACAATCTCTTCACGAATTTTTTGAAGCATCAAAGTTTCAGTTGTGTAGCTGTCTATGGAGGGACAGAAATCTCTCAGATTTCATTAAAAGAGCTTTATTTGTGTACCGAAGTCTTACGGGTTTGGAGCGACATGAGGGTGAGAAATTATGACAGAATATTCACTTTTGGGTGAACTAACCCTTTAAATGCACGTTGCATTGCATTAACACTGTTTTGACCAGCAGGCGTCACCAGTGTGGCATTCCGAGCGCTTCAAAATAATTTTGGGAATTATTTATTTTGCAAGGGAAAATAAATCCCTTTCGGTGTTGATTGCACGGTGACTTTAAAGGGGGGTATAATGCTATTTCATGCATTCGGACTTACTTACTCTATTAAGGAGTTGGATTCTCATGCTAAACATGGCCAAAGTTTCAAAACACGAGATGGACGTATGACAAAAATACTCTTCCAAATCCTCACAAACTTCGGGGTCTTTTTTTCGAGTATGGGCCTGTGTGACGTCAACGGGGTCGGAATTCCTTGTATGGCCACTTCTCCCGGAAGAGCGCACGCGCACACGTCGACCGAGAGCGAGAGAGCAAGAGCACGCCCATCAACGCGCTTCGTTCGGCTTTACGGAAGTCATCAGCATCCCTGCACAGGACTTGCTTGAGAAAGATTTGTCACTTTGTTTTTAGACCACGAAATTAACAATGTCATCAAAGAAGTGTGTTTTTGGTTGTGAGGGAAAGATAACATTGCTTCCCAAAGAACCCAGTGGAGCTGAGAGATTTGTGCTCAAGCATTACATTGATGCGCTCTCAATATTTGTTATTAAAATAACCATAGAAACTGATAGTTTCAATCACTTTTTTATTGGTTAAAATGAATGGAGATTATCTCATGCTTGTCCGTGGCTGCTTGAGCCCTCAGGATTGGCGCTTATGGTTTCATAAACAAGGCCCAGTTCTACGCTGGATTTACAGATAGTTTGAAACTGAAAGATGGAGCGGTCACAGCAATAATGATCCCAGTCATGAGTCGGAACCGCAGGTGGTGAGTAAAACTGCTTCAAATGTCTGTTTTGTTGGCAATAGACGCCTAAGTGCATATAATGTAAACAATATGAACATAGTGAATTAATTATTAATCATTCACTATAAGCTATATTCATTATAGTGATTCAGAAGTTATACACGGATAATGCCATGGTGTGTTGCATGTGTTTAAATTTAGCTGACCATTGATAGCTTGCACACGATCTCTACACAAAAGCTGTGCATTCTCGTGACAGCTAGTCACTCTATCTCTGCTCACACGACACGCCTCCAGGCGCTCGGCTGTTCTCGGAAAGACTCGGTACAGCGTATGTATCTTTTATAAATATGATCAAAATAAAGACTTTTCGGCAATATGAAGGATGCACTACTACTCTATAGGTACTTAAGTTTAACATGAGATTGGCAGAAACAGTGTGTGATACCTTAAAGGTGCAATATGTACAATTTTCTGTCTGCAAGAGGTCGCTAGAGGCCTATTCAAAATAAAGGCATAGCTTGATGATGCCAAGTTCGAGCGCGGAATCTTGGGACATGTGGTCTTCACCTCACAGCCGGTGGAAAATAATCGGGATAGGACTAGCGCAGAAATCATGTTCATGGATATCGTTACTATAGTATGAAGCAGAGCAGGACCGAGTGTTGTGGGAGCTGAAGGAGGCCGCTGGAGCAATTGCGCAACACGCCTCGCAAGCAGCGGAACTTTTATTATGCCGCAGTCGCCGGCGCCGCTTCCGGTCCAAATGTATGAGGTAACGCAGCTCTGTTTATCACATTAGATACATTTAAGTGTGTTGAAAATTATGTTATAACGTTAGTGCGTTTGCTCGGCGGCACTTGATGCACACTGCAGTAAGCTAGATTGGTATTAGAATATCATAAATGCTGGGTGGCTTGTGTTGATAAATGGCATGGAATTAATTTTAAAACGTATTATATGATGGAGAAAATGCTGTGTTACTGTTACTAAAAATAAAGCTGCATCTGATTATGCTATGTTAACTACTTAGTGTTAAAAAAAAGTGTTTTTCTCTGAGGCATGGTAAATCATGGTACTCGCAAAAAAATCAAGAAAATTAGATTTAAACAATAAGACTAAACGTGTTGAGCTATTTAACAATAATTAGTTTTCTGTCTATAAATATATCAAAACAGTTGTTCCCTTGTCTATTAAAACATGTAATATATTAAAGCCTCTTTGGTGTTTCCATGGTTTCTACATACCATGGAAATCGAGGGTAATATGGGTATATTTTTCTAAAACCGGAAATCGAGGGTAATATGGGTATGACGCAATTGACAGGCAACTCCTCACACGTCCCGGAGCCTTGGTTAAAATTGCAATTTTCTCAAGATTTACAAATAGATGGAAACATTTGGGATATTGTAAGTACTCAAGTGAATAAAATATATAACGCTGGCCTAGTGGTTTTTGGATATTTTACTGCAAAATTCTTACATATTGCACCTTTAAGCAACTCAAAAATATTCAGTGGTGGATATTTCAAGTTACTGAACCGTCTTAAATGAGTAATGAAACATCAGTTAAATTCTTGTTCTCACATGAAAATGTAAACGTCTTTTTTCACACCTATTATTATCCAACTCTCTTCTTACCTGTTACTTCGAGACGGATTCCCTGAGCGTTCGTCCAGTTTCGCCCGGATCCAGTGCTGAGCACAAAACGAAAGATACCCGCGTCACCCTCTCTCACGTCCCTCAGCAGCAGGGAGCAATTTCCCGCATCAGCCTGCAACTCCACGCGCCCTTCAAATGCAGGATCCTGAGAAACTCTGACCTCCTCCTCCTCCGGTGATTTCTCATGGAGCCATTCCACTGCGCTCACCTGCTCATGTTGAGGATGAGTGTATTTGCAGGGTATGAGCACCGTCGACTGCCGAACTACACACGTACTGCTGATAATATGAGTAATGTCATACTGCACACCTGGAATACACACAAATGCATGCTTGAAATGCTGATTTACATTTTAGTTGCATATACAGACTATACACTACAAAAGATTCTTTATAGGCAATATGGTTCCTTGAAGAACCTTAAAAAACTTTTTAAAAATAAAGGTTCCAAAAGGCTTTGTTTTGGGTTCTCCAAAGAACCTTTCAGTGAAGTTCTTAAAGGTGCACTATGTAAAAAATGTTTTTGTTTTTTTGGTTCAGAAAAAATTCAAATAATGAGTTAATACATCATCAATTCTTGTTCCAAAACGTGTTTTTGTCTTACCATGATTCACTATGTTAAGCCTAATGTAAGTTTTCAAAATTTTCACCTAGCTGGGATGCTTTTTGCCGGAAATTGTGTACATACATCACTCGTTCGTGCGTGTCTCGTCATATCTGTAAATAGAAAAACGTTTCTCTAGCTACTTCGACGTGTGTCTGGTGTTGGAGTGACATAGGTTAGTTGTCACAATGAGCAAGAAAGTTTGACATTGAGCAGCTAAATCTCCATCCTCTGTGGAATCACCCATTTACAAAATGTAATATAAGTCTCTGGTGTCCGCAGATTGTGTCTGAAGTTTCAGCTCAAAATACCCCACAGACCATTTATTATAGCTTCTCAAATTTGCCCCTATTTGGGTGTGAGCAAAAACACACAATTTTTGTCTTTGTCCCTTTAAATGCAAATAAGTTGCTGCAGTTTTCCAGAAAAGGCCGGAGCTTTAACAGCTCACGCTTCAGTTGCTAAACAACAAAGCTGGAGAATCTCAAGCAGCCAAAATGAGGATTGTCAGTAACGGTGTTCAGCCTTACATTGTTCAAACCGGAGTCGGACACTAATGGAGAGACTCAGGAAGAAGTTACAACTTTTAGAAAGCATCTGGACATTTCTGAATGGTTAGTGGATAAACTTATGTAGTTGCTGTGGAGTTGATTCAACTCATCGACTAGCATGTGCCGTCATGTTAATCTTTTGTGCGAATCCAGCGTTGAATTGACCCTCGTTTGTGAAGCAGTGCGGTGTTAAATGACGGCATGGTAACAACACTCTACTACAACAACTCTTCCTCTTCTCTAAAGCAGCCCAACATGGCCTCACCCCCTAACCCAAAGTCACACAAGGTTTTTGTTGCGCGTCGATGGATTTATTTGGTAAATGTTTTTCCATAGTAGTTTACGTACGACTTCCTAACGGGTCAAACCATTTATCCACCTTAAATTCTGAGGTGCAACGGATTGGCAGCAGGGGGTCAGACATTACACAAGGAAGAATCACAGACCACTCTGCCTGGTGACTGCTCTACAAACTACATTTCACAACCAAATACACGCAGAAAGTGATAAGTAAATAACGTAAGGGATCACGCGTAAGACAGGAGTTCTTCCTGTTACAATGATGCACTCAAGAAGCTTGTGATGTTGTCTGTGTGCTAATTTGCAGTGAAAAAGAAAAAAAGAAGAACATGGAGGACAAAATGGTTGCTTGCTGATGTTCTGTTGCAGGTCTATGATTCCCTACTGGTTGCTTTGTCACTGCAAACTGCTGTCAGTGTGAATGATTGAGTGATTTAATGGAGTCTAATCATTATGCACTGCAAGAACAAAGAGCTGCAGCTGGAGTGACACAGGAAGTTAAAAGAGAAGTTTAGTGCAAATGTGCTGCCAGTAATAAAAACGTTTGTTTTCGGTAACACTTTATTTTGATGAACATTCTGTTGATTATAAGTAGTTTTGCAACTACATGTCAGCTCATTCTAACTCTAACCACCACATGTAGGTGCAACATTACTTCAGAGTGTTCAAAATAAACTGAAACCCTGTTTTCTGCTGATCAGAACATGATCTTCAGCAAAGTCTGGTGTTCATTGAGTTAAAAGACCGATATTATATTACCTGTTGCTATCAGAGAGATCCAAATGAAGGATTGAGGCAGTACAGCAGACACCTGCAAGATAGGAGATTTAGAAGGAATTCCATGACATCTTTAAGATATCTGATCTGTCTTCACACAGAAACACTCTGAAAAGCGACAGAAGTAGCAATATCACCCATATAAGCTAATATGTTTTCAATTCTGTCAAAGGTTTTGAAATTAAATATATTACCATGATGCTGATGTCTTCTAATGGTGACCGGCGTAAGTGAAATCAAACGTTTTAGTAAGAGAAGTTGACCGAAGACCAAAAATAATGTGTAATGTCCTCTTCCTCTTATAACCACAGTGAGAACTCTAGTTGCCATGGTTAAAAAAAAAAACTGCTGACTGCGCTAAGCATAAATTGTGTCATAAACACGAAAAATACTGTAGATGACAGCAACACAATTCATTGTCAGTATTGCTCATGTTTACTATGCATAAATTGTCCCGCAGTGTTTTTGACAAGGGCATGAATGATACCTCGAAATGAGTAGATTTCACCTGTTGGAAATGTTAAAGAAGGCCTTACACTGAAGAAGGGACCCAAGTCATATTCAGACCACAACATGTCATAATGTCATGTTTTAGTGTCTCTAGAACAGAATTCAAGAGTTCAAAAGATAAGGAAGAGAACATATAACAAAGTCAGACACAGTTTATATGACTTGTTAGCCTACACTTGCAAAAGTGATGTTATTTCTTGGTTCCACAGATTGTTGTATTGCAGTCTAGTCTTTGAGACACTGCGCGTGTGTTGTCGCCAGAAGTAAGTTAATTAAGACAAAACCTCCATTTGTAAAAACGATATACAGTAATAAGTAGATTCTGTATTCATTTTTATCCTAAAAACGCCAAACGTATTCTTAGCTGTAGCCTATGTAAAAAAAAAAATTTGTGTCGTGTCCACAATATACTAAAATCTTGTGTGTGTTCGCGCGCGCACGCGTGCGTTCTTTCCTCAAACTTCCGCAAACTCTCTTTACAGTCAGTCAGTCATCATGTCCAACAATAACGCAAGCAGCAGTAGTATGGCTGTGGCGACAAAAGCCGTCAAACAGCTCAGACTAGAGGCCAAAATACGACGAATTAACGTAAGTATGTCAATGTCAACTTTAAAGATGAAAGAGTTTGTGGGTTGACACGAACAAAAGAGTTTAACCGGTGTGAGTTACTGCTAGTGCTAACGCTAACCGACAAACCAACTATTTAAACGCGTCCTAACTCACGTACAGATGAATTACACCATTTTTTTTAACGTCACGACTTCTCCGAGATGATTTTAAAGTGTTTCATGATAGTTTTATACGGTCAGATGGGCATAAACTTCAACTATTTGTTGTTATCCCCCTGCTCATTAATAATGCAAATAAATGCAAACAACCCAGAGAGCAGCGCTATAAACTGAGACTCTGGTATGGTACAGTCATGGTATCAGATTGCATTATGGTACTTTGTCGTATACTATGGTACTTTAAATACTACAGTTGTCCAACCTGGTATGTGTCCAAACAAAACAACTGTTTGCGTTACAAATTTTACCAAAACGTGAAGCAAAGATATTTTAATATGAAAATGCAATCTCTATAATACATGCAGTATATTCTATTATTAATATGTTATTATGTTAAAGTGGTGCTAAACTAATTTTTCAGTTACACTTTCCCATAGATTCATCATGCCACTGTGTGTTCTGACAGAAACAGGTACATTTGCTTAATAGAGATTATTTACGAACTTATTTCGGCCATAAATTAAAGGCACAGTACCACAGGTAATTAGGTTAAAAATATCTATAGATATCCCCATATACTGCAGTTGATTAATCACAAGGATATTAAGACAGTTGTTTTTATTAGAAGTTTTCTGAAATGTTATGTTTAAATATGCAAGTGATGCATTACCTAATTAAATCTGCATGAATTCTAAAGTTTGGATAAAGCAAGGTTCAGAATGTCTTTTCATTTTGTTGACACATTAAAGTTAAAGGATTTTTTTTTTTTTTTTTAAATCACTCCATGAATGAGAAAATACCTGCAACTTTTTATTCCTAAAACACACCATGTGTGAATAAATCAGGCGAATGATAGAAGAACAAACTTTCAGAATATAGATAGGATTAAATCTGTAAAGTTTGGTGTATGTAAGTGCTGCTGAACTGGAGATTTCTGACTCGGTGCAGGACACAAAACTGCATTAATGTATTGTTATATAACTCTATAAACTTTTAAATTTGTATTTTGGATGTCTGGAAGAAGACATGTTATGGAAGCAAAATTGACCAGTGCATGAAATAACAATAGTTTTGTCCATAGTGTCTTGCCTTAAAAATATACACAGAGGGGCCAAAACATTATGACCTCCTGCCTAATATGCTGTTGGTCCTTCACGTGCTGCCAAAACAGTGCTGACCCACAGAGGCATGGACTCTACTAGACCCCTGAAGGTGTGCCGTGGTACCAAGACATCAGCAGCAGATCCTTCCAGTCCTGTAGGTTGAGCTGGAGCCGCTGTAAACTGAACATGTTGGGCCAGAACTACACTCAGATGCTCAGTTGGATTAAGATCGGGGGAATTTGGAGGCCAGGGCACCACCTTGAACTCTTGTTCCTCAAACCATTCCTGAGCAATGTGTGCAGTGTGGCAGGGTGCATTATCCTGCTGAAAGAGGCCACTTCCACTGGGGAACACCACTTTCATGAAGGCGTGCACCTGGTCTGACGCAATGTTTAGGTAGATGTTGCGTGTCAAATTTACATCCACATGAATGGCTGGACCCAGGGTTTGCCAGCAGAACATTGCCCAGAGCATCACACTACCTCCACCGGCTTGTCGTTGTCCAACAGTGTATCCTGGTGCCGTCACTTCCCCAGGTAAACGGCGCACACGTACGCAACCATCCATGTGATGTAAAAGAAAACGGGACTCATCGGACCAGAGGACTTCCACTGCTCAAAGGTCCATTTCTAACACGCGCATGCCCAATGTAGGTGCTTTCGATGGTGGATGGGTCATCATAGGCACTCTGATTAGTCTGTGGCTACACAGTAGAGTGTTGTGACACATTCTTCCCATAGACCTTCTGTTGACTCGGACTAGACAGGATAGCCTTTGTTGCCCTCTTGCATCTTGCATTTGTCCCTCCTCAAACCTCTGTTGGTAAATTCTAGGACTGGGACAATACATCAGTTCACAATACAAAGAATCTGAATTGATTCTTATATTTTCTGATGTATCGCGATTTTCTCCCGAATCGATTCTGAGCTTCGTTGATAGCAACAGCAGATGGCACTACATGCTTTAGAAACACCCGTACTCTGCTTGCTTCCAATTCCTTACATACACCACTTAAACCTAAAATAATCATTCATAAAGTTTGAAAAGGTTGAAGGGCTGCACAATTAATTGAATTTCTAATCGCGATTACGGATGCCACGATTTCGTAATTGAATATTTTTCCTTGTAATCGCGCCTTTGAACACTTACATTATTCTGCGTGTTTAGAGCATGTCACATTGTGAGAAGCGAATCACGACTACAGAATGTAAAAGGTCTAACCCAGCATAAAAGGAGCTACCAGTGGTGTAGGTGTACGCTGATATGTCGAACGCATGTGAAACACCAGCACCCGCCATTTTTAAAAGGCCGTGTACACAGCCTATATGTTTACTTCACGAACTAACTCTACAAACATGGTAAACAGTGATAGATGGACCTCTGAACCATACGCTAATGAGAAAATCCAGGGCGATTTTGAGCAGATCAAGTGAAACATGATTATGTATTTCTGCTAAGCTAGCGACATTGGGCATCAACCACACGGCCACGGTAAAAGCTAATACTGTTTCATATACTGTCTACTTTCTTTGTATAACAGTTCTATCTAATAACATATTAGACAGGACTGTTAAACAGATCGTAAACTAATGAAGATGGAGAATGCTCAGGATCTTGTTTGAACTGTTCTCAGCGCCGTCAAAATAAAAGTAACAACAACAAGCACAGTTTGTCACTTCAGGCCCTAGGGGAACATTAGCTCTTGGTGAACCACACTTGAGGCAAAAACCCCTATTATACCATGCAAACCAAAGAAACCAAACAAATATATAGTTGACATTTGAGGTTTAATGCTATAGAAAAACAATTTAAAAAAATTATTTTTATACAAATATATAGCATACAGTTGCTTCAAACTATGGTATAAAGCTATTCAATAGATCATTCAATGTAAATTGTGATAATCGTAATTAATAATCGCAATTACAATTTCAAGGGAATAATCTGCAATTATGATTTGTCATAATTGTGCAGGCCTAGGTTGAAGCAAATCACAAGGGTATGTGTTCACATTAATCTTGTGTCATAAAAGCATTATGAGCCGATGTGTATATTTAACCACTTACATGACTAGAGCGCCATCTGCCATTAAAACTAAGCTCAGAATTGATTAGAGAAAATATCAGGATTGATCCAGATTCATTGTATCGCAAATCGATGTATTGTCCCAGCCCTAGTAAATTCTCATTAATTCTCAAAACATAATCCTTACCGTTTCAGAGATACTCTGACTCAGTCACTTTGCCACATCAATTTGGCTCTTGTCAAAATCACAATTGTTTTTCCTGTCCATTTCTCCTTCATCCAACATATTGATTATGAGAACTGATTGTTTGCTTACCATCTAATCTACCCATGTGGCCTTGTTAGGAGATGGTCAACGATATTTGCTTCACCTGTGACTGGTCATAATGTTTTGGCTTATCAGTGTATGACTTGTAGAACCTTCTTGGATCATGGCTGGTTTCTATCCAGTGCTGTGTCAATCATTGTATGTGGACTCAACGCATATCATTTAACATGTCATCTTGAATGCAATCTCTGCAGGTGTCTCAAGCTGCCACAGACCTGAAGAACTTCTGCCTGCAAAATGCCCACAAAGACCCTCTGCTAATGGGCGTCCCGTCCAGCGACAACCCTTTCCGTCCGCCGAAGTCCTGCGGGCTGCTCTGAGCTGATGATTGTGCGTAGGTTACCAACAGCCTCCTGACCTTATAGAACACTTTAGATGTGCACGCGCAATCAAAATCATTTACGACAATGCTCTCATTTATTTTTGTCATGATTTAATATATTAATATTTATATTATATCTGTTATTTCAGAGGCAGTGAAGACTTGTCTGTCCTAAAGCATCCGTTTCTGCCTTTACTTCATAAAGAGCTCCTGGAGCACTACACACAAAAAAACACTAGAAAAATCCCCATTGTGTCCGTTCTCTTCACACTTGTTTTGCTGTTTGTTTGAATGAACTGTATTATGAGTAATAATACTTTGACTATGCTGAATTTACACTGTATGACATGGTACGATCAGTTACTGTATTTACATTTCCAAAAATTCATTACCCATAACACTAAATGCTATTTTATTCCATGTGATGTGTATAAAACAAAAAGAGTTTGTTGAAGATTGTATGAAGTTTTCCCTGGTTTATGTGGAAGGGATGGAAGAATTAAAAACTATTTGAATGTTTTTCCTAGCTAAAACTAGCTGACATAAAAAGACTGATTTTTACTATAGTGTTTTACTAATTTATGGCCAGCAGAATTTGGCTTGAAGGTCATTTTAAGCATGCTTTGTGTTCAGATTCAGTGTTTGCTCTCACAGTTTGGACATCTCCCTTTATCTGACACTTGTTTCAGCTCGATTAATGAGCGGATAAGTTGAATCAGGTGCATTTGATGAGGGAGAAGTAATAAATGTGCACTGTTGGGAAATCCTGATGATATGATCACCTACTGAATGAACATGTTACATTTAAATCTTTTTCCATTGTCTTTTTGCTTTTAAAATAAAAGTGTTATTGATCATTTACCTTTTGTTGTGTGGGTTTTAAAATGAATATTCACTTATAAATATAGTAAGTGGAGTGTTTCTCAACACTCACTCCATTATCTGTTGTATCTGAGGTGTGTTTGCTGCTCACAGCTGTAGACTGACGCTGTCAATCACTGATGAGATGATTGAAGGGAAGCTGCAGATGACGTGATTGAGAGTGAACCAGAAGTCATTGGAGATCTCAGCTTGTTCATTCTGTTTTATCTGCCTTTTGACAGGCACAACAGATTTTTTTTTTTGTCTTTTGCTCTGGTAAGATATGTAGTTTAACATATTAATAATTTGCATGTTCATATATCAATCAGAGATTTAATTGATGCAGAAAAAACTTGATGTTATGTACTTGATGAAAAAAGACGCCAATTTGTTGTGATTTACAGATTTCACAATCACTTCTGGTTATTTTCATTCATAGAAAAAGAAGTTGCATAAGGCATCAGTGATTTATGTTGCAATGATTTCTGATGTTGTGGTGTTGTTGGTATCTGCAGGGTCTGGGCTTATGGCACACAAACAGCTCACAAGATCACCATCCCATATACGAGCTCATGACCGCTCAGGTAACTGATCACACGGTCAGCCTGTGAGACAGACAATATGCCGATATGTAATTATCACAAAACCCACGAAAGAGCAGCAGCCTGATGGCGATTGAGTTTGTCTTCTCTCTGTCAGAGGTGCTGAACTCTGTGATTGTTCCTCTGCACCATGATGAAACCACACTCCGCTTCACACACAGGATCTTCAGAGAGGAGCAGAGAGACCTGATCAACTCTTTACAGGTTCACACGACACCTGAGCCTCTCTAAATAACACTTAACATCACAATTCAGAGGATGCGCAAAACCTGACAAGAACATTTATTGCATAAAGCTGTGAAATTACTTGGAGATTAGTTATGTTTATTTTCTTATACATCATGGCAGTATTTATTTACCTGTCTTTTAATTATATTATATTATGGGAACATCTCAATGGGTTTATACCAATATTTAAATAATATTCGTAATGAATATTTAATTATGACATTATATTATATGAATTAATATTAATAAACTATTATTTGCTAATTCTGTTTTTTTTTTTCTGTTTCACAATACATAGAAATTATTTTTAATTAATTCTTAGTAATATTAATATATAAATGAATTTTAATATCATATTTGCTAAATCATTTTATATTAAATTTTGGGACCCCTTTGAAAATTAGATGTACATCTTGGGGATATGCCAATTTATAAATAATACATAGATGCAAACTCCTCACCTTTCAGTGAGAACTCACCTTTTTGAGATCAAAATAGGTCACCTATGGGATCTGCATAGATCCAATGAGAAAGTGTTTTATGGGGGGTAGGGGGTCTTACAAGGGTAAATAAAGAACTGATTGTTTCAATAAGTACTGTACAGTGTTTCCTTTACTCTTTACTAAAACTATGTCTATAATGGGTAATATTTTATGTATTAGAGGTCTGAGATGTGGCAAACAGTATTGCAGTCTAATCAGCCAATATTGTCTTAAATATCCTGCATAGCATTTCGTTATTGATTTTGGTAAAATGTTGCAACGTTCATTTTTTTGTGCGAAAAATTACAGTTTTGGACATTAAGGGATTTTTTCTTATTTATTTATTTATTTATTTTATTTTTTTATTACCCTGTAAGTAACTAAAAATTAGCATGAAAAGCAAATAAATTTTTTTTTTTTTTTCTGTGCGGAGCATGCCCCTGCCCCGCGCAGTGTTCTCACCTTTTCTCCCCCTTACCTGTTATTATTATAATTATTATATTATATTATATTATGGGACCCCCTTGTAAATATGGGACATCTCAAGGGGTTTATACCCATATTTAAATAATATTCGTCATTAATATTTAATTATGACATTATATTGTATAAATTAATATTAATAAACTTATTTGCTAATTCAGTTTATTATATTATGAAGTAATATTAACAAAATTATATTATATTTTATTATGGGACCCCATCAAAAACGAGATGTACATTTCAAGGGGTTTATCCCAATATATAAATTATTCCTAATTAATGCTTAATAATATTAATATATATAAATTAATTTTAATATATTACTTGCTAAATAATTTTTTTTAAATTATATTTTGGGAGTTCCTTGAAAATTAGATGTACATCTTGGGGTTTATGCCAATATATAAATAATATTTCTAATTAATATTTAATTGTTAATATTATATTATATTATTAAAGAATGACTGACGTTATTGTCTTTCACAGGAGCAGCTTATAGAGAAGGACCTGCACATCTCCAGGCTACAAGATGCTCTGACCTCTGAAAGAGAAAAGGTTGTGATATGCTATTATTAATAAGTAATTCCTATAGTAAAGGGCGAGGCAATAGAGCGCAGCAGGTGACGGCCCGGTTCTCTGTGTGTGTGTGTGTGTGTGTGTGTGTGTGTGTGTGTGCGTGTGTGTGCAGTGCGCACTGCTTCAGTGTCGTTGTAACCAGCAGGGGGCGGAGCTGAAGCGCAGAGAGCAGCACATCCACCGCATGAGAGAGAAACTCTCGCAGTTCTCTGACAGACAGAAGCAGCGCGGCGTGTGTGAGATTCACTGACTCTGTTTAACTTCTAGTGACTTCATTCACTACTTTAATTCTGTCTTTTCTATTTTGACATATTTACACGTGTTATTTGATAATAATTTGTCACATACAAGAATCATGATATGCTATTATTCTTAGTAGCTTTATAATTTACATAATATACACACACTCCCCTGAGTGCAAGATGATGTCATCAGTATGTTTGTGCTGAGAATTTATGGGTGCATTAACATACAGACTAAAAGCTACAAAACATTCAACTGTATTAGGATGTATGTGCCACGAAACGCACAAACTGCACAGTGACTGAATGAATGAAATTCTCCGTCCATAGCCATGGAGATCATAAATGTGCTGCCAAAGCGCACAGGACGGAGAGAGCCTGGCTTCAAGCCCGCAAAGGCTGATGGGAGGTATGACCTAATAGACTATACAACGTGCTTTAATAATCCATCAGAAACATTTGTGTAACTTGCTTTAAGCATATTTTATTTAAAATGAGGAACAGGAACATTTGTGGAAGGAGAAACATTAAAAATAATGTTAATGTCCTCCCCCTGCAGGACAGAAGAAGCACTGCGTCTGCTGTTGGACCGAAGGGAAGCTGAGCTCAGAGAAGCCATGAAACTACGGCACGCGCTCACAACACTACTGCACATGCTCAGAAATAACATGGCACAGGTGAGAAAGACCACTGCACATTCACTGGAAAGACTTGGAAAGAAAAAATAGATGTACTGCAGAGTTTGCAGACTTACACTGTGCTCTAAAAGCATGTATACTTCACTGGAAACGGGCAAATACAAACTTATGAGTGTGCAGAAAAGACATTTTCACAAACCCCTTCTCCACATACCGATCCTTTAGCTATAATCTGACTATTGCTGAACTTTGAAGTTCATACAGACTGCTGAGGCATCAAATTCTCATGATTTTTATTCAACTGAAAAAGTGAGAGTGAGTAACCAAACAGTTTCACCTGTTTCACTTGAAATGGCCCTTACAACAAAAGAAGGGGCCTCCATCCGCTTGCATTTAAAAAAAAGTACCCCGTCCCCCTGCCATCACAGGGAAATTAAGGGGGGCTTGGGGCAAAAATGCCACCAAAATTAATAAAAATGCCCCCCAGTAATCAAGATATATGGAGCAAAAATATCCCTGTATAAAGCCGCATTTCCACCCCAGGAACTTGGTGTGTTTCGACTAAATGAAGTTCCGGGTAAAAATTTCCCCCTCAGAAAGTCCCTGTTCGATAGGTAGAGTTTCTGGGAAAACAGATTGTTCTGGGTAATTTCATTGGAAATGTGGATTAAGTTCTTGTTTTTAATACTTTTAGGATATAGAGTGCTGTTGTGATAGCCTATTGATTTTATATAACAGTTCAATAAACAAGAAGTTAGTGTTAGCCCAATTGCGTTTCAGGGGATAAAATCCATGGTAAAAACATGTTTCGGGGGGTAAAATCCACGTTTTTGGCGGGGTTTCCCTGGTTTAATTTGCGTTCCAGGGGCTAAATATCATGTTATTTGGGGTCGCTTTAACCCGCGGGCATGAAAAACAACCCATGGCAACAGCGGTAAAGTAGCCCAATCCTGCGGGAAAACCACAGACTTGGCAACACTGCTTTCATCAGGGGTGGGGATAGGGGGGGGTCTCCAACTGTTTGTCTGAAACGGGCCTCCAAATTGCAAAGGCCGCCTCTGTCAGTAGTGCAATGCAATGTAGGAAATAATTTTTCATTATAGCATACTATTTAGGATATGAAGTATGCAAATCTGGTGCATCATATAATAAAATCTTTTTAATTAGACACTACAAGATGACAATCCAGAACTGGAGGATGAAGACAAAGACAATGTGCTGGTCCAATCAGAGCAGTGCCTTGGTGATCATGTGACAGGAGGTGTGGTCCAGGAGTGGATGCAAGTCCAGAAAAGACTCCGGGAGCTTGTGTCACAGAGTAAGAACTGAATGCTTTGAGGCTTTATGGACTGAAGTCAATGATTATCTATGAATATATGTGTGCTCAGGTCCTGTTGCTCAGGGAACAGACCAGGAGAAGCTGCTGGCTCATCTGGAGGAAGAGCTGGAGCAGAGCAGAGATCTGATCCGAGCACAGCAACAGTTATTGCAGGTCAGACACCAGAGCTGCCGTCATGTGCGACTCTTATGTTTACGACAGTAGCTGGAAGTCGTTTCTCTCAGGACAGTGTAACTCCGCCCCATCCCGTTGTGCTGATGGACTGCTACTATCTGGAGGAGTGGGAGCGGCTACAGGACCACTGGGAGGAGTTTAACAGGCAGAGGCGGAGCTTCCAGCGAGAGAGGCAGGCCTTCACTGAAGCAGCTATTCGATTGGGTCATGAGGTGAGACACAAAGTTGATTTATGTGCGTACACGTGTTTATCTCTCTGAACTAACTTTTCTTTGTCACTTTTGCTCTCTTTTTTGTTTTTTTGAATCAGCTGATTTTTAGTGGATGAAGTCAGTTCTCCTCAAGTTTACACGGGCAGGTGTAGAGAATCACATCAAACTATCAACATGATCCTCTAAGGGGGCATTTACATGACAATTTCAACAAAAAACTGAAAACTTATTTTCAGTTTAATTACCGATTACAGCGTTTTGGGGGCCTGAAAATGCAAACTTTTGAAAACTGTTTTCAAAGTGCAAGTTTTTGTGTATACTACAAAAATGTGAATTTTCAGGCGCATGCCTATTATGTGTTCAATCTATAGGCGCATAGTGTTTCTTTACAAAGTGACATCGCCAACTACTGGCCTGGCATGAATAATACAGTGTTTTGAGTCATTTTCGCGGATCCGCGTGAACGGGGATCGTTTTTACAACATTGATGTGTGTACGTGAAACTTTTCAAAAAAGCAAAAGAAAAAATTTCCATTTTTAGTACATTGTAATCATATTAAAACAAAAAAAAATGTATTCTCAACCAGGCACACTTCAAAGGGAGTGCAAAATGCTTAATTATTTAAAATAAATCAAAACAAAGAATAAAGAGATTTCTAATTTGAATTCACTCCCTCAACAACGGTTATTTTTATGTTAGAACCTTGCAGTATTGGAAAACTTGGATATATGAGGGATTTTTAAAGTCTAGACCTGGAAAAGATTAATAAAATCTTAATTCGTTTTTATAATTTTTATTTTATAATATAAACATTTTTCTGGTTATGTCAAGCTCTAAAAAAGAAAAAATTGTTATTTGGGAGTAAAACATTATTTAAAAAAAACAAAACTCAATAACTGAATTCCTTTATTGAAACTTCTGGAATTGGGAAATTGAATTATTTTAATTATAATTTTATTACTTTTTTTTTTTATCTTTTTTTTTATAAATATTTTAAATATAACATTCAATTTCATTTAATTTTACACTCCATAGTTCTGGAAATAGTTTGAAAATGATCAGCAGAAGTACCAGAAATTTTTGGGGGGCCTTCAAATATTGACACAAATCACCCAGCATACTTTGCAGACCACAAAAGGAGACATTTTGTAGCTTTTTGCTATATTGACAGTTTACAGTGACCAGGGGATTCTTTTTTCTTTTTTTTTTATCACCATAAAGTATACAATTTTTAAAAAAAGGCCATCTGAAATTTTTTTTTTTTTTTAGCACTTGGCAGCTTTTGTTGTATGAACACGAGCTGTGTGAAGGTTTATATTTTAATTTTGTCTTCTATAGACAAAAAGAACAGCATATGGATTGTGTAAATAGCAGGAAAATATTTTTGATGCTTAATAATCATAATTTTCCCTCAGCAGTTAGTGAGTGTGTGTGTGTGTTTCAGAGAAGTGAGTTTGAGCAGCAGAAAGCCTCCCGATTGAAGTCAGAGTTCCTCAATTTTTCTCCCGTCAAGAAGAGCTCTCAGTGGAACAGGAGAGAGAGCACAGCGCTCAGTGATCTACGTACACACACACACACACACACACACACACACACACACACACACACACACACACACACACACACACACACACACACACACACACACACACACACACACACACACACACAACACTCACAGATCATGATTATAGCATTAATAACATACTATAATACAGCCGTGTGTGCGCAGGTGCGGCAGCTCCGGATCAGCTCTCTCTCTCTTCGTGTGCAACACCATCATCTGAGGGGTCGGAGGTCACGCCGGGATCCTGTCAGAATATGATCATGACCCCCAACACCCCTGAGCTGTACTCCGCTCTTAAACTGCCCTACCGCAGGTCTAATATCTCTGTCTGTCATGGCGCTGTGTGTTGATGCACCGTTCATTTCAGTGCTCAGAGGTGTCTTTTCTTCTGTCTCAGGTCAGAGCGGATGCTTCAGTCACCTGATGAACACAACACGGACTGGCCCTTTTAGTTGACACGCTTTATCTGGAAATACCGTGTGTTTTGTGAAGATTCAGTATTTAGATACATTTTTGAATAAAATAAAGATATGCATTATATATATATATATATATGGAATTACCTTGTGATGTTTTCTCTTTCCAAAATATCAGCATCTCATAAATGCACACTTCAAATGAACAATTGCATATATTGTTTTGTAAGCTGCGGCTGAGACCGGGGCTAGTTGTCACAAGCTCTATGTGACATTAAATATAAGATTTTAGTCAGAAATCCACTTGTTTAATCAGTGGTTTTGTATGTTGGTTTCAAATACTAGTTCAAAACTGTCATAAAATAATATTAAATATTAAAATAAGAATGTTAAAATAATATTTAATTTGAATATAATATTTGTGCTAAGTTGGGTAACCAACCTAAATTTGCATTTAGACAAGGAACTGAATTGAATTTAAAGTTTTTCATAAAACAGGTTGTCCAATATTAATTGCAATTTTAAATAATTTATACTGTGACATTGTTTCTTTTTTTTTATTTTTCTTATTGCATATTGTTTCTTCTTATTCACACTGTCTGTGTTGTCTATTATTGTGTTCTTATTAATCTTATTGGCTATTGTGTATTCTTTTATATACAGTATACTGACTTTGTTTTGTATGTTGTCTTTCTTGTGAGGAATGGACAAAATAAGAATTTCATTGTACTAAAGTACAGATGACAATAAAGTTCTTGAATCTTGAATAATTATTTTTTGTTTGCCAAAAATAAAGGTTCTATACTTTTGTATGTTATCTTTAACGATTGTACAAGGTCTTATTAAAACAGTCATAGAGTATTTTATATTTCAGTCTTCACCAATCAGTTTCAATAATGTTACAATAGTAAACAGAGTTTCAAATGAAATTTATTTCACTTACCTTTCTCCTCTATATTTGTTTATTTATTTATTTTTAGAGACATACGGAAAACTTATCGAGTCCTAATTGGTCTCGTGCTGTGACGTCTGCCCTTTAAAACCCAAGCGTGTTCAGCGCGTGCTTGACTGCTAGTTGTTTTGGTCTCGCTCGGTGGTCTGGTGAGTGTGATATGGCTTTTTCGCTTCTCCAATCAGTTTCGGTAATTTTACCATAGTAACTCCAGAGGAAATTCATTTAACTTTGACCTACCATTCTCTTTGTTTTATCTTATTTTTTATTATCCTAATTGGTCTCGTTCTTTTCAGCGCGTGTCAGACTGCTCGTTGTTTTGGTTCTCGCTAGGTGGTGAGTGTGACATGGCTTTTTCTTTCCTCCGTTACATCCTGTCAGCTCATGGATCCATGGAGTCTAACAATGAGGACTTTCAGCCCTGGAAGGACTACATGGGTTTGTCTGACATGATCAAAGGAATGCAGCGGGCGGGAGAGCAATCAGGCGCGGGAGATGACAAGAGGGAACCAACCGCCGCGCTCATGGAGTCTCCAAGCGGCCCGACGCGTGCGCGCACGCCTGAGACCAGGCAGAAAAGGAGCCCGAAACACTGCAAGAGCATCCCGCCCGAGAGGAAATTTTGCAGTTTCTGCAAACATAATGGTGAGGCTGAGGCCGTATTCACCTCACACTACCTCAAAGACCGCAATGGGAATGTGACGTGCCCGTACTTGAGCCAGTATGTGTGTCCCCTGTGCGGAGCCACCGGCGCCAGCGCGCACACGAAGAGGTTCTGCCCGCTGGTGGATAAAACCTACAGCTCTGTGTACGCCAAATCAACATGGTGAACGGGACATTTCCGACCCTTAGAAGATCTGGACATGGGGAAACAAGACTATTTAAAAAGGACAGTTTTTACAGAAAGTTTTAATGTTAAAGTTTTAATTTATCATTGTTTGTTTTTACCCGTAATGGCTTGTGTGTGAGTTTGTATGCATGTGCTTTCACGGTTTGGTTTTGCACTTTTCTTTTTCTTTTCTTTGTATTTCAGTTGTGTGCACTATGGTCTTTTGTATTTCACTTTTTCTCTTTTAACAAACTTGTACACCAGCCATTAGGCTCGCTACAGGTGCAACCGTTTGAGCTCTTTCTCTACAAATTTGTTTTTGACAAATTTGTATTTGATATAACCCCTTTTTTTTATTATTATTGTTTTATTGTATCAATGTTTAAAAAAAATATTTTACTGTTAATATTAGGTGTTACTCTTTAGAGCTGCATGTGTTTTGCATCAATAACAAAATATCAAAAGCTTGTTTTCTCTCATTCTTCACAATCTGATTCAATTGTGCTGCAGGTTTTGTTCATCACACTGTGAAATGCATGTGTTTTTAAATTACCAAGTTAAATGGATATTCACTTTTAGAACTTTTTTTTTTTTTAAAGATGAAACCGAATCAAACACCACAACAAAAACAGGAACGTTTAATTTAATATAATTTGTGTAGTAAGGTTTGCAAAGAAGGACAGACCGATTTAAGGGATTTACCGGTTGCTAAGATTACAACCCTTCAGTCTGGGGGTCACAACCTGTGATCGATTGACAGAATTACAATGTTTACTTCTTTGCTTGAACTTAAGGAAAAAAAGTTAACTTCAGCTTACTGAAACAGAACAGCTCTATGCAAGATGACACAAAGATGTGAACAAGTGGTTGCTAGCAAACTCAATCTAAACCAGTGCAAATTATACAGTTCTTTTATCAAAACAATTTTTTTGTCCACTATATTCTATGTTAGAACATATTCAGAAACTCAAAGGTGTTGTGCCAATATTTCTAGTGTGGAGGGCCATATATGCAGCAAAACTGTGGTCTTGGAGGTTTTCTGCCTTGTTGCAAAAGTCCAATCTTCCTGTGCGCATCCCTCACTATCTGACTGCAAGATAAAGAGCAAGAACGCATCAAAATTATGATTTTTTTTTATGGTCAAAGGTATTTATATGGGGACCTATTCCAGCGTAAATCACAGAATCATGTTTAAGTGCTCAAGACCTGTACGAATCATGACTTACTTCAGAGAGGCGAGATCTCTGATTAGGCCGCACACCATCTCTGTGGCATCTTCCAGATCACAAGCGGCTTCTGAGATTGGGAGGTCCTCCAAACTGAGCAAAATTAAACCATTAAGAGGACAAAACACCTTGTACTGTACGGCACATTAATGAGTCCTAGACAGTAAATTCTGAAATGTAACCAACTGCTAGCTAAACAGACACGCCATTCAAAGTCAATCTTTCGCACTCGTCTCACCTCAGAGGAATATTGTTGAGCTGGGAATCTGTCACAGAGTCGATGGATAAGGGGCTGGAGGGATCAGGTTCAGCGGCAGGACTCGGATGAGGCTCATGAGCGTCACTCAGTAAATCATTATGCTCTGTATCTGACTGATGATCCAGCTCAGTTTTAGTATCTTAATGTTGACTTTAAAGTGATAGTTCACCCAAAATTTTCATTTTTGGGTGAACTATCACTTTAAAGGACAAAGAGTTTTTGACATTTTTATTAATTTTCAAACGAAAATCACATTATTTCGGCTACTTATAGTACAGCAAAAAAAAGTCGATTAACAAATCCAAAGTAGTGGTGCTGGTGTTTCAAAGTAATTCTGAATAAAAAAAATTACTTAATACTAATTTCAAATCAAGTTACATTCAAATAAGGCAGTTCACACAAGGTTTGAGGTCAAACGACATTGATTCTTGCGTGTCTTGACATTGTTGTCAAATGTAGTGCAATGCATCTTGATATGTCATATTTGAGTTAAAGCCAAAAATGAAAATTCTGTCATTAATTACTTACCCTTACGTCGTTCCAAACCCAGACTTTCGTTCATCTTCGGAAAACAAAAATGAAGACCTTTCTGATGAAATCTGAGAGATTTCTGTCCCTGATGCATTAAAAAGTTCTGATGCGTAAAACTAATCCATATAAATTAAGCGTATTAGTCCAAAATTTCTGAAGAGACTTGATCGCTTTATATGATGAACAGATTTAATTGGATGATCAAAAAAGGGTTTGGAATGACATGAGGGTGAACTATCCCTTTAAATACATTTTGAGAAGTTTTTCATAGAATAACAACTTACATGTTGGCCTTTTCCTCAACGAAAGCTCTCCTATAGAAATGTATTACTTTTTATGATACTTCTACGTACTTTCTAAAGTTTAAAGGCACTTAGGACATCCTGCAATATATCTTCTTAGAATTTGGAATTACATGATTTACGTGAGTAAATAATGACAAGAATTTTAAATTTGGCTGAACTGTTTTTGTATGTTCTTCATTCAAAAGAATAACTCACTTGCACTTCATTATCTTCACCACAAGGTGGGGCTGCAGGTAAGGACAAACTCCAGATGCTGCTGTCCTCACAGTTCACTGTGTTCTTCTCAAGTGTTACAGCTGCAGCAACCAAAGTACAGTCCAAAGACTCACACTTATCTTCTATCTGGTTGATTATAGGAAGTGCACTGATGGTCTCATTAGCTGCAATATCCATGGACTCCTCACACTGTTCATTGGCGTGGTCGCTGATAGAAGTGTTCATGTCACGTTCAGATGGACAGCACTCCTCAACCTCCATCTCACTGCCTCCCACTACGAGTAGTTCTTCAAAAAGGTTAGCAACCCCAGAAGTGGATGCTGAGGCTTCGCGGGTCTCTTTGATAACTTCAAATGGACCTTCTATCACAACCGCATCTTGAGCCGAAACATCGGCTGATTCCTTGCAAACTTCAGCTAGCTCTACAGTCACTTCGGTACCAATCTCAGTTGTGACATCATCGCACATTTCTGGCCTGTCTTCTCTAATGTTGTTTTCAGTAGTGCTATGCTCCACACATTCAGTTACAATTTCCACAAGAGGATCATCAGCATGGGACGGGATTATATTGTCAGTTTCATGAGTAATTTCTTGCTCGCTTGACATGCCTTCCGCCAATATCTGAACTTGAACATCATTCCCATGCTGCACATCAGGGAGTTCCTCCTGCACAGGCATATCCTCCAATGGACAAGGGGTTGGGAAGGGGGATGCTGAAACCTCTGACTCAGTAGTTCCCTCGTCTTCGAGAGAGATGGAACCATCCTTCTTTAAATCGTCACTCATCATGACCGACTCCTCATTAATAACCTGACCTGCCTCGTTCTCCTGTCCTCCTCCAAACACATTCCCTCTAGCCGGCTGTCCCTTGAGCATCCTCTTCCGTTCTCCAAGCCGGCACATTCCCATCCTTTTTCTTATTTTCCTCTTTACTATAGGATCTGCAGAACCTGCATCTTTAGTCATCTGAATTCCTGTCTCGTCAACTGAGGTCTCAGCTATGATGTCTGAAGACCCTAATCGTTCAGCCATCTTGGGTTCAGTGTCTATACTGTCCTGACACTCATCTGATGGTAATTCAGAGTCATCCGGGACCTTCTGAGATTCATGGTTTGAATTGCTTGTGATTTCACTTTCTTCATCTTTCAGGTCTACGTCAGGCGGATCTTCATTGGTAACTTCCACATTTAAAAGTCTAGAGAGACCGTACTTGTCACTATTGTTAGGTTCTGGGGTTTGTACTGCGATCTCTGCAGTTTGTTCGATCTCATTAGAAACCTCAGGTGGGTTAGTGTCATTTCCATCCTCATCATTGTCACCGTTGCATGTTTTTTCTTCCAGTGAACAAGAAGGATCAACAGGGAACTCTGTTTTCTGACAGATTTGTAATGTGCTCTGTCCAGGCTGATGCTCATCCAGCTTGTCTGAGCATGATGCATTTTGGGAGTTGTTGTTTTCTGATTGTGGTGTCTGAATCTAGATGAGCAAATCAGCAAAAGAAACACAAATATAACAGCATCAAAGCATATAGGAATTCTTCAAAATGGTGTGTAATTGAAAGACAAATCACCTGAGTTTCATCTGCAGACTGCAGGTTGGTTTCTTCAGTGCTTCTCTGTCGTTTTGCTCTGGGCTGCGTTCTCTTAGGGGGTCTGAACTCTGCTAAAATACATTCATTTACATTCACACGTCTATTTACTTAAAAATTAAATAGGTAACACAGCTACAATCGAGCTAATTGAGTGAATGACTGTATTATGTTCTCATGGGTCAAAGGTACCTGTAGTCTTTGATTTTCTTTTGGTCATTGTCTTGTTTTAGTCCAGATTTAACTAAGGGAACAAAAATAAACAAGTTAAAAACAATTCATGGCACACTTGACTCATTTAATTTGATTATTTTGTAGCTTGTTTGTTTAAATGTATTAATTTAATTCGCATCTAACGCAAGTTCATAAAATATTTACTTATAAACAATTATAAAACGTTCAACAAACAAAATAAACATTTTAGCTTAAGTAAATAACGTAAAATTTATCTGACAGACATTAACTGATAAGTCAAATGCGCGCGAAAGACTCGTGACGCTATTCGTGGTAGCATATTTAGTAAAAAAAAAATATATATATATATATATTACTGCACCTTTTCTCAAAGAAAACAATTTTTAACACCACAAAGCGTAATATATTATTTAAATTGTCAATACATCGACACTAGCGGATGAACTACAAGTCTGTGGGGCGTTCCCGCGTGCCGTAAAGCGCGAGGCTCTGCCGTTGCTATGGGAAACCTGGCGAAAAGCAGGAAGTGCTGAATTGTCATTGACAGCAGTGCAGATTTGTGTTTACCTCTGTATTTATGAAACTCTAGTGCAAAAACTTTATGACAGACAGCTTATTTTCTCAACAGAACAGATAGTGACCATATAACCCGCCCTCGGAGGAACATATGATTGAGGTATCGTGTTCAAATTTTTATAAGTAAAAGATAGTCTGCTGTAAGAACTAGCCTCCTCGCTAGCTGGCACTTTGACTGAATTAGTTGTTTACTTTCTGATTTAGATTGTGAATGAGCTGAAGTGTATTTCATAGCTTCATTCAGCTTTGTCTCCAACAGTTTTTACTGCAAAATCAGCTTTCGATTCCCTTGTTTAAACCTGTAAACACTAGCAGGTTAAATACTGTTGAAACACTAGCTATTGAGCTCGTAGTCAGTTAATGTAAGCTGATGGAGGTCTAGGGGGTATATAGCACAATTAAACATTTTGGCCTTGATTTTGGCATGGATTATGATAATGTTAACGTCATATAAACGTCATGATTTAGGAATGCGCCATGACGCCTCTCACTTTCTGGTCTGGTTGGCTGTGGTGTTATTGAAGGGCTGATCCTGATGCAGTGGCTGTTTTGCAGCTTTTTAAATAAATCATTCTTGTTCTTACTCCAGGTTTAAGGGAACTGCGGAGAAAATGAGTCGAAGCCGGAACCCCCCGCAGAAGGGCCAGGGGGCCTACAGGGCCAAACAGGTAATAAACAAGATGAGAGACCGTACTGTGTCCAGAGTCATGAAATCACAGCCTAATTCCCAGCTTTCAAGTCAGCATGAAACAAAAATTCACCCTATCTATTTTATAAATGCATGTTCTAGATCTAATAGTTAATTCAACCGTTCAATATTTTTACCTCATAGTTTTTAACTCGCGTATCCCACACCAACCACTAACCCTACCCTTCACTAGAACTATAAGCTCAACCTTAACTCCAGAAGAACCAAGTCCCTGCACCACTTTTTTTTTTTTTTTTTCTGATTATTTTTCGCACTATGAAAGAAAAGATCTGTCGCTACTTCCGTTTCATTGTGACTTTAATAGGTAAAACTCCAGGACCTGTTATGCACATACACCTAAAGGCACAATATATAATTTTTGCCGCTAGAGGTCGCTATTCTAAACAGAAGTGTAGCTTAATGATGCCGTGAATGAGCGTGGAATCATGGGAGTTGTCGCCTTCACCTCCACAGCTGATGGAAAGCAATCTGACGGACTCGGGCAGAAATCATGTTCATGGATGAGCTAATGTATTAAAATTTAACGGTACTGTGGTATGAAGCAGGGCGGGCCGAGAGCTGTGGGAGTTCAGCAGAGCTTTTATTATGCTTATGCTGCAGTCAGCCACTTCCGCTCTTTTCGTTGTGTACGTGGGGTAATGTAGTGCTGTTTTACATGGTTACTCTCGCATTGCGTGTGTAACAGTGGCCAGATAGTGAGATTTGTACAGGTAAACCACTGCGCACTGACGACTGCTAGAAAATGCGGTGTTTAGCGTCATTGTTAGTGCCCTCGCCTCGCATGCTAGCCGCGATCGGGCCAGGGTTCAAGACCGACTTTGGAGCAGGGTGGTTGGGATTGGAGTGTGAGTTTTGGAGGCGGAGCAATGAAGAGAGGGGTGGGTTTGTTTGGGTTTATTTAAAATATCAACAGCGTAGTTCAAAATCTACTTACCGCACCTTTAATGCTGGATGACTTGTGTTGCTAAATGACATGCAATTAATTTATAATTAATTAAAAATATATATTGTATGATAGAAAAAGCTCTCTCTGATTATGCTATGTTAGCCACTTGACAAAATAGCATTGTCTCTGAGGCATGGTAAAAACATGATACTTGTGGTAAATCAAGAAAATTCAAACAATAAGACTAGCTGTGTTGAGCTATAAAACAATGATTAGTTTTCTGTTGATTATTATATCTAAACAGTTGCTCACCTGTCTAATAAAACACATAATATATTAAAGTATCTTTGGTGTTTCCATGGTTTCTACAAAATAAAAAACCAAGGGAAACGCGAATATGATGTCATTAATAGGCGACGCACAGACACAGTCCGTGTCCTGGTTAAAATAGCTGATTTCTCTGGATTTAAACATTCTTGGAAACATTTGGGATAATGTAAGTACACAAGTCAATAAAATATATAACATTGTTCTAGTGTTTTTTGGATATTTTAATCCAAAAATCTTACATATTGTGCCTTTAAGTGCATGTAGGTGCATAAAATTGCTTTTGAATTCACAAAATGTCATAGTAGTGTTTGAACAATATTTAAATCAGTTACTTTGCACAGGGTTATTATTGGAAACTGTTAAAAAAAAAAAAAAAAAATTGTTACTTAAAATAAATTTTAGCCAAAATGAAAACTTGCTATAAAAACTCAACAAAATTCCTAAACCTATAACTAAAATTAAAATAAAATTGGAAAATATAATAATAAATAAAAGATGTCATAGTATCTAAATTTTACCTAAATAACTCTGGCTCTCCGTCCTCACGTAATCAGATGGGACTGCTGTTGGATTTGGCTCCTGATGGTGGGCTGGATGATTCTGGAGGAAATGAGGAGGAGCTAGAGGCGGAGCTTCTGGCCTTGATGGGAGGAGGAGGGAGGGGCGGACCAGCGGGCAGGAAGCCTGGAGGAAAAGGTGAGGACACCAAACATTATGTAGATATGACTACTAACAGTTATAACCAGCTAAACCATGGCATTTTCCCATCATCTTTCTCTCTTTTTTTGTCATGTAGCTCCGGTTCCCATGGAGGACATTGAGAGGATGGCAGCTCTTTGTATGAAAGACCTGGACGAGGACGGAGACGATGACGGTGATTTGGAGAACGATGCTGATCTCATGGTTAGGCAAAAACCTTCTCGTCTTTACATCCACTACATGGGATATGATGTTTCTCAAATGAAGAGATTTTGATCAAAGTCGTTTTTCAGGCCGAGCTGAATGAGGTGTTGGAAGACGATGAGGAGCAAGTAGTCAGGAAACCCCCTCCGTCACCAGCACCTCCTCAACGCTCAAATGCAGCACTTCAGTCCACAGCCAGCCTGGAGTCCCACCTGCAAGAGCGGTTAGACATGTACCAAACGGCCATTACCAACGCCAAGGCTGCAGGAGAGACCAGCAAAGCACGGCGATACGATCGCGGACTGAAGGTGGACCGTATCTGAGAGTAGTGATCGACCAATATGGGTTTTTTTAATAGGAACTGCCAATATCTGAGAAAGCAGGGTGGCCGCTGTCAAAATAAAAGTCCTGTTTGTGACATTTATCAGCCAAAGAGAAAACCTTATCAGCTGATGCAATAATTTAAAATGGCCAAATATCTTGGCGATATATATCTATCGAATGCCATCTGAGACATTATAAACTTGTTTAGTAACATATTCTCCTTGTTTTTAGACTCTACAGTCTATGTTGACGTCAGTTAAAAAGGGGAAACCCATCAATGAAGAAGAGATTCCTCCTCCTGTTGCCACTGGTGGAAAACCTTCCACCGCGCCGCAGGCTGAGCCAATCAGAGAGCAAGAAAAACCTCCTCCAGCAAACACGCCACCACAGACGGCCAACATGAAGCCAGTCGCTCCACCCAAACCTCAGCTGCTACAGCCTCCATCAGCAAGACTGACGGCTGTGACACCTGATACACCAGCCATATCGCCCCTCACGCCCAGCCAACCCAATGCACAGCATTCAGGTACACACACATGCACTGAATTTCTCATTTAACTCTTATAAAACGCTTTCGAAAGCAGTTACTTGTACACATAACCACATTTGTGTGTGTTTCAGAGCTCAAAGCGAGTATATTGAGCAGACAGAGAGAGTATAAGCTGGCAGCCATAAAGGCCAAACAGAGCGGAAACACTGACCAAGCCAAACAACTCTACCAAGTGTCCAAGGTACCCGAGTGTCACTGATTCATGATTAAAAGTAATTTAGGCCACATTTACATTCACTTGTTTGTTTCTCTTCACATTTTATTTAGTAGCACTATCGATCAAAAGTTTGGGGTCTGTAAGATATTTTATTTGGAGATAAAAAATGACAGTAAAGACCAGGGATTTTATTTTAAATTGTATTATAGTTAAAAAAAAAAAAAAAAAAAAAAAAACGTAAAAATATAATTAATAATGATATAATAGTGGTTAAATAAAATACATTTTATAGTTATTTCAAAATAAATTTTAAATACATTTTGTTTAACTATAAAATTGTATTATAGTTAAATAAAAATGTATCTTAAAATTTAACTTTAAAACTTGAATAAACTTTAAAACTTTAATGTATACCATTCATTTAACGGTAAAATTGTATTATAGTTAAATAAATAAAATGTCATTTTAAATTGTATTATAGGTAAATACAAATAAAGGCATAAAAATATTGTTACTTGAAATAAAATAAATGTTAACTAAAATAAAGTTTTCATATTTTCAGCTATTTTTCTTTTTCATATCTTGATGTAAAATTAAAAAAAAAAACCTAATAAAAATAACAAAAGCACAACAAAATGACTACAACTTAAAAAAAAAAAAAAGTATCTTAGTGGTACTAAAATTGTACACTGGGAAAGACATTTATAATGTTACAAAAGATTTTTATTTAACATAAATGCTGTTCTTTTGAACTTTCTGTTCATTAAAACAATCCTGAAAACAAGTGTATCACGGCTTCCACAAAAATATTAAGCAGCACAACTGTTTTTGACATTGATAATAATCAGATATTTTTTTTGATTATCAAATCATCATATTAGAATGATTTCTGAAGGATCATGTGACACTGAAGACTGGAGTAATGATGCTGAAAATGCTTTGATCACAGGAATAAATTACATTTTACAATATATTCACATACAAAACGGTTATTTTAAATTGTAATAATATTTCACAATATTACTGTTTTTTTCTGTATTTCTGATCAAATAAATGCAGCCTTGATGAGCAGAAGAGAATTCTTTCAAAAACATTATAACATCTTACCGACCCCAAACCTTTGAACAGAAGTGTAGATCTGTTATCGTGGACTGTAGATTTACACAACACTAGGTTACAATTAACCACAACAACTAGGAAAATCAACTTTTATTTGCTCTCTGTTTCCCACAGAGGTTAGACTCACTGCTGGAGACGGTTGACCAAGGGGAGTTTGTTGACATCAGCTCACTGCCGCCTCCTCCTGGTACGTCTTCACCTCACAGATCATCACTCACCCCAGTTACATACTGGCTAGTTTATTCAGATACTGATGAAAGTCTCTCTGTTTCAGCTGAGGTCGAAGTACCACGTTCAAACCCTCCCCAGCTGTCCTCTAAACCAGCCGCTCCTCCTGCTGCACCCGCTGCTGCCCCAGACACAGGTGAGAGCGTGTGTGTGTTCACATGACGTCCCAGACACAGATGAAACCCAGGTTAGATATCAGTTACGCTGTATATGAAAGGACGTGTGTGTGTTTCAGCTCTCTCTGCTCCCCGGAGTGTCGCCGAGGCCTTACAGCAGCGCATGGACAAATACAAAGAAGCTGCGGAGAGCGCCAAGAGCAAAGGAGATGACCGCAAAGCACGCATGCACCAGCGCATAGTCAAGGTAACACATGCCAAGAGTCACATATGTTAAAAAATAAAAAATAATAATAATAATAAAAAAGCTATTTATTAAACAACTTTTGTGTGTGTGTTCTTCACTTTAAGCAATATCAAGATGCCATTAAAGCTCATAAAGCAGGACGGCCAGTGAATTTGGCAGAACTTCCTGTTCCACCAGGTAATGCTTGTTTACTTGTTTGTAGCAAGGGACACTTTCCTGCAGAGTTTGGCGCCAACCCTGATCAAACTCTCCTGCCTGTAGCTTTCTAGTAATCCTGAAGATTAGCTTCTTCAGGTGTGTTTAATTAGGGTTTGGAGTAGGGATTAAACGGATCGTGCGGTGCGTTTTATTCAGCTCCCTAGTTCACTAGTTAGGGCACTGATCAGGAAGTCGCAGTCACAGAATCCTTCTAGGGCACTGAAACATTCTCTCCCTAAAAAGTCCCACAATGCACCGTGAAAACCAGGGAGCATCGATGCTCACTATGTTCCCTTAATGGAAGTTCTGAAGCGTGAAACAAATCACATTCTACAATGAGGACATTGCCATGTCAAGTCATCAGTGTCCCAATGTGTAGTGAGCCAGGGTCCTTACTGTCCTTACCAGTGCCCGAATTCATGTACACGTTATACTGATTCACAAGCTCGGGAGCTGATTGAGACGCACCCATGGTTGATCCATGATCCGTACGGACCAGACGCAGACGACTGCGACAAAATAAAAGCTCCGCTGCTCTTGAGGCGTGTCGCGTTTGTCTCTCATTAGCAATCGCTCCAGCTGCCTCGTTTCTGCTCCCACAGCACTCGGCCCTGCTCTGCTTCATACTACAGTAACATTAGTAATCTCATCCATGAACATGATATCTGCCCGAGTCCTGTCTCGATTCTTTTCCACTGACTGTGGAGGTGAAGACAACATCTCCCATGATTCTGCGCTCAATCTCTGTGTCATCAAGCTACGCCTTTGTTTTGAATAATCGATCTCTAGCGGCAAAAATCTACGTAGTATGCCTTTAAGTGAACTTAAACAGTTGAGAATGAAATCGGATGTGTATCATATTGGATCCGTACATTTGGTCTTCCTGACCTCTAAATACCTGCTGCTGTCTAAGTCATCAGACAACAAAACATAGCTTTGACAAAGATTAATCTATATTTAATTTAAACAGTGAACACCATAGTGTTATTTTACATTTAATGATTATATTTCTGTACCTAAAATGAATACTACTGTTAGACCTTACTGTATTTGTAACTTTGTTATATTGTATTTATCTTGTAATTAGAGTATTTGATCATATTTTAATTTTTTTTTACTTGCCTTTAACAATGATAGAACATTATTAGGCTAGTAGTTTTTGCTGTGGTTCGAAGTACTCAAGTATTTTCTTTTGCTGATCTGAAAAAAAACTAACCGATCCGTGAATCAAAAAACATAATATGATCCGAGCTGTGAGTTTTTTGCTCTGTTGATCCACTAGCGTGGAGCTAAACTCTGCAGGGCAGTGGCCTGAAAAAATCAGATGTCAAAGGAAAGTCCTCAGAGGAATAGTTGTAGATCGTTTGTGTGCCTCTCTTGACATTGTGTATGTGTGTCCACGTCAGGTTGTCCTCCACTGCAGGGCGCCGAGGGAGGCAACCAGAACTTTATGGGCGTCCTGGAGACAGCCATGAAACTGGCCAATCAGGATGCAGATGCTGACGCGGATGAAGACGACGAGCCACAAAAGGTAGCGTCAAAGGTCAGTGAAGCATCTAGAACAGGGATGGGCAACTTCAACTCACTGTCCTGGAGAATTTAGCTCCAACCCTGATCAAACACACCTGAACAAGCTAATCAACATCTTCATGATTTCTAGAAAGCTACAGGCAGGTGAGTTTGGTCAGGGTTGGAGCTGAACTCTTCAGGACAGTGGTCCTCCAGGACTGAAGTTGCCCATCCCTGATCTAGAAACTGTGTTTTAGCCTGATTCTTCATCGCTCTGTTTCTGTGTAGCCATCAGCTCAGCCTGCCGTTCAGAAATCAAGAGCTCCCGCTCCTCCGAAAGCCCCGTCCACCGCAGGGACGCCCACTGGCTCCACAAACGCCCCCAAACCAGGAGGGAAAGGTAGATATAGTTTATATATAGGCATATATAGTTTGCGCTGTTGTGTAATGTGTGTGTTGTTGTTTTGTAGCCCAGCAGCAGCTGGATTTCTTGACGATGCGCAGGCAGCAGTTTGTGAAGGCGGCACTGCGCTCTAAAGAGATGAAGGACATGCAGGGCGCTGCACAGCACCTCAGAAACGCTAAAGGCATGGATTCCATGATCAATGCCGCCAAGGCCGGACTTCCTGTTGACATCACCAAGGTTTGCGAATTCCACTAGTGGAGCCTTTTCACATTTCCAGGGTTCTCAGAAGCAGATGTTGTGTAAACAACTGTAGTGGTGAACAGAAATTACAACAAATATATTTGTTGTGTTCCCATTTGCTCCAATAGAAAAAGAAAAATACATGATAGGCTTTCTATAAGGGCTTTCACGCCGGGTAGTTATAAGAACTAGCCACTAGGATAGTTCCCAAAGAACTAATTTCTCTCCCGGGCCATTTTCATAGTTGCATTTGCACCGGAAGTAGGAACTCTGTAGCGGCCACCAGCAGTGTCTTTAAGCGTGTAATTTACAAATGTCAAAAACCGGTGGATGGAAGACGCCGTGATCGAAGCTGTGTCGTGGGTTTCGTGATAACAGAGATGGAATGTAAACGCATTATTTACACGACTGGAAGAGCAAAAAGTGGGGCTAAGAGACAAAATCTCCTATGACAACTTTCAGTATTACATATCATCGAGGCGGAGAAAAGAACACAACCATGCAGACAACAGGTAAATGTGGTTATTACTGTTTTCCGTGTTCGTGAAGTAAATATGTTTACATGGCTTTTTAAAAATGCCGGGTGCCGGTGTTTGAAATGTGTTTGACCAATCAACGCACACTTACGTCACTGATAGTTCCTGTAGTGCTGGTTTAGACCCGACTCTGAAGTTTAGTTTCCCCCAAAAGGAGTTCCTAGAACTAAAATCGTTCCTAGTTCCTGCGGTGCGAACACGGCAAAATCCGGGTACTTCCGCCAGTAGTTTTCTAGGAACTATGAAGTGGTTCCTCCGGTGCGAAAACCCCTCATGTCACTCCCTCAGCTGTTGTATTAAAAAATCACAGTATCACAGTTTTTTGAGTGTTTAATTTTAAGTAAATTTGATTAATTAATTGATTATTAAATAAACTTTTTTTTCAGTAATGGCTAAATGAAAACTTAATTTTGGTTTCAGGAAAAAATTAATTTTGTTCATCTCTAGTGTGATCGGTGTTTGTATATGTTTAAGAGAGGAAAAAGTTGATTATTAGCTGAGCTCATTGCTCAGCTAAACTATATTTCATGCCGTTTCTGGACAGTCTGAACAGATGTGTGTGTAACTCGGATCTCAGTGTGTGGTTTGCAGTGCTGCTGATGTGTTATTGACGGTCTCGTCTCTGGTGTGCAGGTGCCGAGCGCTCCGGTCAGTGAGGAGGACTACAGACTGTCTCGCTCATCGGCCGTGTCTCCGCGCTCGGCTGAGCAGTACACACAGCTCATGGGACAGCTCAAACAGCAGCACGAGGTCTCTGCTCCTGTGTTGCTCACACAACAACTCAAGAACATGCCATAGATCTGATACATGTAAAGCACACACAGAATTAAAGACAAATGTAAGGCTTATTTACTATCTGAATGATTCATGTTTCCAGAAATGCCTGGAATACTCCCAGCAGTTCACTCATATGGGGAATGTAGCAGAAACTGCCAGGTGAGTGTTTTCATTCATCTTGATGCTGTGTTTGTGTTAATAAATGTCTTTTTAGATTCTTACATACAGTTTTCAGGTGTGTTTTGAGTGATGAATGTGCACTACTGTTCAAAAGATAATAATAATCAGAAATGTTCCTTGAGCAGCAAATCTGGATCATGTGACACTGAAGACTGGAGTAATGATGCTAAAAATTCAGCTTTGATCACAGGAATAAATTACATTTTAAATTATATTCAACTAAAAAACAGTTATTTTAAATTGTAATAATATTTCACAATTTTACTGTTTTTACTCTATTTTTGATCAAATTAATGCAGCCTTGATGAGCAAAAGAGAAAATCTTGTTGACACCAAACTTTTGAATAGTTGTGTATAGAAGAAAAACAGAAAGATTGTCATATTTATCTAAATAAGCACTAAAATCTAAAAAATCTAATTTTAATAAATGAATGCGTTTTTTTTTAAAGTACTGTTATTTAATTATTTATTATTAGTAATTTGGGATTTATAAAAATATATTTTTTACATATTAATGGTATAAAAAGTTAACCATTATATACATTCAATTGAATTCATAAAAAAAAATTATAAAGAAAAATAATATCTGTCAGAATGTATGTTCTATTTATAAATACTAATATAAATCTTAAATTGAAATATCAAATCTTGAGCTAGCCATAAAGTGTATCTGTGTCAGATTTTGCCAACGTTGTAGAGACCGAATGTCCTCATGTGGACAGTAAAACCTGAAATTACACACATAATGGGAGCAGCAAACAGTCCCCATGAGGAAAACCGCTTAATAAACACAGTAATTAATGAAATATGCAGAAACAGTGAGGGTTTGGTTTAAGGGTTGCTGTAGAGCAAATATCATTAGCTCAATATAAAAACAATAGAAGTCAATGAAAAGTGCCTATGATAGAAAAACAAATGTGTGTGTGTGTGTGTGTGTGTGTGTTGTAGGTTTGAGAAGCTGGCAGAGGAATGCATGAGTAATATTGAAATACTGAAGAAAGCTCATGCCAAAGGCCGATCAGTACCCAAGTACCACACAGAGGAGCGCACCTTCAACTCTGTCAAGTAAGAACACACACACACATTTGTCAGTGGGGAGGACGTCCTTCACAGATTGCCTGAATGTCTTCATCTCTGTGTTTAGGATCTTTCCTAACCTGACATCCAGTGACATGGTGCTGACCATCGTGAAAGGAATCAACCTGCCCGCTCCTCCAGGTGTGTGTGTAGTGTGTACTTGTACAACTGTCTTTCTGAGGGCCGGTTTGAGTTTTGGACCATTGGAGTGAGGACCAAGAGAGCAAAGTGAGGACATTTTGGCTGGTCCTCACTTTCTGAGAGCCCTTGAAAGGCCTGTCTGAGGGTCAAGACTTAGTTTTAGGGATATGATTATTATTGGGTTAAGGGTTGGTTTAGAGTAAGTGTTAGGCACTTAGTTGTGATGGGTATGTGTGTGTGTCATATGACTGGAAAGAGATTGTTTCAAATTATTAAATGTGATTGATTGGGATTGTTTGGGGGATTTTTTTAAAAGTATCTTGTGCTGACCAATATTATTCCCAGCAGTCCATATGCTGCATTTAAAGTTCTTTTTTTAAAATAAATATTTAGTGAAGTATGTCTGTTTATGATTTACTTTTTATATATATATAGTAAATCATAAACAGACATACTTACTCTACTTACTCTAATATTAAATATACATATATAATATGTCTATATATTAGGGCGTATTTATTAGATCCAAAAAAAATGCAGTAAAAACATTAATATTGTTAAAATATTTTTACAGTTTAAAACTCTTAAACTATTAAACTCTGATACATTTATTTCAGGATTCTTTGATGAATATAAAGTTAATACTTTAATGTAAATAATGAAATTCTGTGACAAAATGTTGTTTTGGTGTTTTCTCCAGGGGTTTCCGCCAATGATCTGGATGCAAGTGTGCGCTTTGACTTTCCATTCCCAAGTGCGGTACGCAACACTTTCTCTTTCTCTCACACACACACGTTTGGTTTTGTGAATTGTGGGGACATTCCATAGGCGTAACCGTTTTTATACTGTACAAACCATATTTTTTATCGCCCTACACTACCCCTACCCCTAAGCCTACCCATCACAGGAAACTGCACATTTTTACTTTCTCACAAAAACTCATTCTGTATGATTTATAAGCCTTTTGAAAAATGGGAACATGGGGTAATGTCCTCATAAGTCACCCTCTCCTTGTAATAGCTATGTCCCATGTCATTATACAAATTTGTGTCCTGATTTGTCACAAAAACGCGTGCACACACACACACACACATATATGCATGCAACTGGGATCTAACAGTAGCTATGTTTCCCTCCACCAATGCATTTTGCATGCATTTTGGAATATTGCATAAAAAATTATGCACAGTAATTTTTTTATCCGCTAAGAAGACGTGCATAAACTGCGATGGAAACACATTTACCTAATAAATGCCTCGAAGTGCAACAAAACCTGTTGACTTTGCCTCAAAACAGGCTGTGATTGGACAACTGGACTAACCAGCGGACCAAACGCATCGCAGCATCTTAAATATTGGTTTGGTGATTCTGAAACGCCTGAGTCACAGTCTGTCATCAAAATGATTTGGTTTAATTTCCTCCCAGAAGCGTCTCACATGATTGTGATTTTTTTATTACAGATATTTTGTGCCAATTTTTCTCTTGAACACATGATGGAAACGCTGCTTTATTTCCAAATGTTTGCACACAATCTTGCACACAAGTCGATTTCGCAACTTTAATGGAAACATATGTATTGTGTGTAATTTTCTTAGGAAGAGGCTCAGAGAGACAAAACCAGCACTGTGAAAAACACCAACTGTCCAGGTATACACACACACACACACACACACACAATCTGTGTATTGGACAGGTGGCGGCATTAGATGACAGTCTGTGTGTGTTTTTAGAGTTTAAGGAGCAGTTCAAGCTGAACATCAAGCGAGATCACAGAGGCTTTAAGAGGGTCGTACAGGCCAAAGGCATCAAGTTTGAAATCATACACAAAGGGTGAGATTATTCATTTTTTTAGATTGTTTGGTTGTTGCATTGCGACATTTAAGCAGATTTCCCTCCCAAATTCTCATTGCTGTAATATGTCTGGATTTTGATTTTATTTTTATTTAATAAAGTCATTCACTTCATTTCCTATAGGCAAAATAGTCAAGTAGATCAGTTTTATCTGACTTTAATAATCTGTGTGTGTGTGTGTGTGTGTGTGTGTGTGTGTGCGCGCAGTGGTCTCTTCAAGACGGATAAAGTGGTGGGAAGCGCTCAGCTAAAGCTAGAAGCCCTGGAGAACCAGTGTGAGATCCGAGAGATCATAGACGTGAGTGATTCACACAGACTCACATTCACATGTCACATTCACACAAGCGCCGGCGTCCCATGAGGCTGTGCTGCTGTTGCAGGTGTTGGACGGACGGAAGGCAACGGGAGGGAAGCTGGAGGTGCGTGTGAAGATCCGGGAGCCGCTGGGTGGAGTTCAGCTGCAGTCTGTGACAGAGAAATGGCTCGTCATCGACCCGCTCACACCTTCACCCGAGAAAGAACGAAAGCGGGAGAAAGAGCGAGAGCAGGAGAAGAGCAAGGAAAAGGAACGGGTATGGGATCATAATCGGTGGTATTTTCATTACACACAGGATGTGATCTTACATACAAAGACAGAAACTACATAAAACATTTTCTTTCCAGCAAGCACTTTCTCCAAGATCCAAGCCCCAAAACGATCATGACAGGAACTTTAAACCCAGGTAAAACTGAAGCTGATTGTACGGCACTTATCGCATGTTCCTCTGTGAGCGTGTTCATGTGTGTCTCTCTGTTTCAGCTCATCTCCTCCGCAGTATAAAATGCACAGCTTCAGCCTGCTTCACCACGACAAAGAGAGGCTGGAGTGGAAGGTGTGTGTTGGTGTCAGTTGTGAGCTGTTGACTGTTTTTAAGCAGATATGTAATGTATCATGAGTCATTTTGTGCGTCTCTTCAGATCAGTGATTATAAGAAGAACAGACGAGATCCGTCAGAGCTGATCAAGCAGCACATGGAAGTCTGTCACCGACTGCAGTGGCAGAAATCATACCTGGAGAAACATCCGGCAGCACTGACAGGTACCACATGTCAAACTTTAATAGAGGCAGCGATGGGAAAAGAAATCTAATTAAAGAAAATAATACTTTTATTCAGTAAGGACACATGAAAATTGATCAAAAGTGACAGTAAAGACATGTTACAAAAGATTATATTTCAAATAAATGCTGTTCTTTTGAACTTTCTATTCATCAAAGAATCCTGAAAAGAATTATGAAGCAGCGCAGCTGTTTTGAACATTGAGGATAATCAGAAATGTTTCTTGAGCGTCAAATCATCATATCAGAATGATTTCTGAAGGATCATGTGACACTGAAGACTGGAGTAATGATGCTGAATATTCAGCTTTGATCACAGGAATAAATGACAGTTTAACAACATATATTCACATAAAAAAAAATATATTTTAAATTGTAATAATATTTCGTAATATTAATGTTTTTAAATTGTTATTAATACATTATTTGGTCCATTTATTAACTATTTTCATGTCTGAATAGTAGTGTAACAGCCACATTTACTTGAAATGCAACTATTCAAATGAAAAACACCCTAATTTATATAAATAAATAAATAAAAACATGGTCATAAACAGCTGTATTCCACTAAATATCTATTTTATTACAAAAAATGCTGCCTGTGGGCTGCTGGGAATAATATTGATTGATGATTCATATGGATCTGTGAATCTTTTTTTTTTTAAGTGGTTCAATGAAATGAATCGTCTGAATAAACCGATTCATTACCATGAATTGGACTTTCCAGCGCTACATATGACAGATGTTTAAGAAGGAAACAGATGATCAATAATGTGTCTCTCTGTCTGTCTCAGAATATGAAAATGTGCTGCGGAAATTTGTTCACGGTCTCTCTGATTCAGTGAAAACGTTTTCCAGCCAAGGCAACAGGGTGAGCAAACCTCACACATATTTGTATTGATATGTTTGTCCTTTGCTTCTTGATTGTCCTCCATCGAGCATGAGTTGTCCTGTTTTTCTCATTAAATATCCCATTTCACTCAGAAATACTTGACATGACTGAAGTAAAATGGGTTGTGAATGTTGTTTTTAATGTTGAAATGAAACACTAATGCAGTTGCTCACGCAGATGTTTCATCAAAACTTTGTGATGTGACCCAGCAGACGCTGGATGCCACATTTACTCATAAAGAGATTAAATAATTTCCACTTTTTTGAATCAGTCATTTTGATTAAAGCTAAAGAAGTGTTCTCGTTTCTCAGGATGCAGCGAAAGACGCACTCGGCCGACTGAAGATGGTGGAGAACGAGGTGAATATTAAAGCCTGCAGTGTCTCCGGCTCGGTCACGTTTCCACTGAACTCACTATCGTGTCTCTCGTTCTCTCCCTCACAGCTGGAGTCAGTCAGGAAGAAACGTGCCGTCAGAGAGTGAAGAAAACTGTTCACACACTTCTGAAATCATGAGAATATAAATGAATCGTGACCGATGTAAAGGAGCTGCAGAGGGAAACACTACACATACACACACTGAAGCGCTTTTTGCATTGCTGCACTTCATTAGGTGGTTTAAACCATCAGAACTCTCCTCGTCTTCTGTAAGGACAGACGTCTGAATGTTTCCAGTGAGGTCAGACTCATCTCACCTCATTCAAAATGAAGATAAATCATAGACTATAGGAGGAATCTCACAAAAACCCATCAAGAACATGCCTGGGTCATATTTCAGACCAAAATCAAAAGATTTGAAATTATATTTTGGATAAAGCAAAATAAGATTATTTTAGGACCATTATGATTCTTTTTTTTTTTTTTTTTTTTTTTTGCATTGTGACTTTTTTTTAATAATAATTAAGCACATTTAAACCATAATGTTAAAAATGTATATATAATTTAAAGTGTACAATAAGCATACAGGATGGTAATATTTGCTGTAGTACATTTATTTTTTTCAATAAAATTTGAAATTTAATTAAAAATATTTATTAAAAAATAATTAAAATGAAATGTCTGGTTAGATTCACATAACCGTATTAAAAGGAATAAGAATAAGATATCATCATAGTAATGAGAATTATGGGGAAAATTGTGCTTAATTTACAATTCAAATGGTCTTAAAATTCTTATGTATATTGTGAAATATGACATTAATTTGTGAGATTCTTCATAAATGCTTTGTAAATAAATACTTAGAAACGAAATATGATCAAACTATCACTGTTATCTATGGAAGCTTGTTTCCACCATTTTTTCATAGAATTATGAGTTATAAAGTCAGAATTGCGTGTTATAAAGTAAGAATTGCGAGATATTCAGAATTGTGAGTTATAAAGTCAGAATTGTGAGAGAAAAACTTTCCCCTCACAACTGCACACTATAACATGCAAATCTGACTTTATATCACGCAATTTTGACTTTATATCACGCAATTGTACGTTTATATCTCGTAATTCTGAGAAAAAAAAGTCAGAACTGTGAGATATATATAGTCAGAATTGCGTGATAAAAACTCGCAATTGCGAGAAAAGTCAGAATTGCCTTTTTTTTTTTTTAGTGACGGAAACGAGCTTCCATAGTTATCCGAGAACAAAATTTATTCCCACTGACAGAGTCATGCATGTAACTAGCACTACAAAAATGACATTGATTTTTTATTTTATCCTTATTTTTATTTTTCGTCATCTTTCTCCTCTCATTTACCCTAACCTCTCTTCTCCCTCTCTCTCTCTCATGTATAAGTGCTGTTAATCTGCGGTCTATAATAGCATCTTTACAGTAATCTGTGTCCTACAGTATTCCCAGATTAGGATAATGCCACTGCACGGCCCTGATATGGGAATAATCTCAGCACTCCAGGGAAGATGTTCAAGTGTGTGTGCGAGTGTGTTAGATGGACGAGATGCGGATAATATCCCATAATCGCGGATTATCCGCACCCCGCTGGAGAACAGACGTGAGAGAAAATTAAACGGGGTTCATTGTGAGGGGGTTTCAGATGGGGGATGGTGTCAGAGTGTGTATGTGTGTGTGTTCGTGGGTCTGTTTGGTTTGATAAAATCGAGCAAGTGTGTATAAAGAGGTTTTGTATGTGGGTGATAATGAAGAAAACGTAATGAAGAGGTTTTGTGTGTGTCGTGTGGTGTTGATTCAGATGCTGAGATCAGCATGTTTTCGGGAAGCTGTCGTCTCTTTTTTTTCGCTTGTCTATTTCAAAAGAGCATCAAAAGGGCATCAACTTTAACCCCTGACTGACACAATCCGACCCCCTTGTTGTTTGTGTAGAGCAGATCCACATTTCTAGATCTCAGTAGGTTCAGTATGTCTGTGTGATGCATATCAACTCTTTCATGGGGTGTTTGTTTGTTTGTTTGTTTGGTTTGCGTTTTCAGAGCCAGACATAAAGCTGCCTTGTTTCCATGACAACCTCTTTATTATTATAGGATGGTGTCTGAACTCATTAGCTTGCCTTCGTCGTCTTCATCATCCTCATTCACTCCAGTATGTACAGATGAGGTTTATTACCGTTTCCACATATTGAAGGCAATCACTGCTAATGTATTAATGTATGTACTGATGTTCTAATGATGGGTCTATTTTTTAAAAGCTGCATTAATTTGCTAATGTGTCTACGGTGAAGGATATGATAATGTCTAATGTGACAATTAAAAAGAAAAGTTGAGCTAAAAATGGAAGTTCTGTCATCATTTAAGGCTCGTTCACAGCATGTATGATAATTATCGTTCTAATCCTATGAGAATAGGGAAGCCCACACCACACCGATAACGACACAGAGGAACGATAACGTTGGAATCACTTTCACATTTTTTTTTTTCAGCTGATGAATGGTAAAAACATTGACAGCCGATCAGAATCCACCCGACTGTAAAGAACTCGAGTATTTAAAGCAGCAGGCGACAAAACTGAAGAGTGCATTTACAGTAAACATAATATTATTGCTAATATAGTTATTGTTATCTTTATACTTATTGTTCTTGAGGAGAACTGGCCTTTTGCTCACACTTGTGTTGTTCCAAACCGGCATGACTTTCATTTTTATAAGGAACACAAAAGGAAGAAATGTTTTGCAGAATGTCCTGGCTGCTTCGTACAATGAAAGTGAATGGGGATTGGGACTGTCATTCTCAAGAAACAATAAAAAACAACTTAAAGGGATAGTTCACCCAAAAATAAAAATTATCTCAAGATTTACTCACCCTCAAGCCATCATCCTAGGTGTATATGACTATCTTCTTTCTGATGAACACAATCGTAGATATACTTAATTAAAAATATCCTGGCTCCTTAAAGGTTTATAATGGTTGTGAATATTAATATAATAATAATTTGTTATTATATAATATTTATTATATTATAATAATTATAATCCATATGGCTCCAGGGGGCTAATAAAGGCCTTCTGAAGTGAAGTGATGGGTTTTTGTAAGAAAAATATCCATATTTAAAATTTTATTAACTATAATAACTAGTTTCCGGCAGACGGCTATACGCATCGATTTGCAGCGGAAGAGTGAACTCTGACCCAACGCATGACGTAATGACGAACACGGAAGTGCAGAGGATAGAGCAAAACAAAACACCGGTCACGAATTAGGAGTCTAAAATGAGAAACTTTAAAGAGAAATGTTGGAGGATTTCGATATAAGAGAAGAGGAGCTTAAAGTCGACTTGCGTAGTATGTGCATGGTCGTCCGCCGGAAGCTAGTTATTTGAATTTATAAAGTTTTAAATATGGATATTTGTCTTACAAAAACTTCAGAAGGCTTTTATTAACCCCCTGGAGTCATATGGATTACTTTTATTAATAGATGGATGGGGGGGGGGGCTTCAAAACACTGCTAAGGATATTTTTTAAATATATCTCTGATTGTGTTCGTCTGAAAGAAGATGGTCATATTCACCTAGGATGGCTTGAAGGTGAGTAAAATTATGGGATAATTTCATTTTTGGGTGAACTATCCCTTTTGGTATATATGTAGTCCATTGCTTATTCATTATACATACTTGATATGAGGCATCTTGACATGCCATATTTACAAGCAAGCAAATGCAAATGAGATTTGAAGTTCAAATTGTGCACAAATCATACAAATTTGTATTATACTTTTAGAGACTGTTCACACAGAACATGTTTTTTTTTTTTTTTCAAACCACTGCGCATGTGCTTGACAGACATCTTTGACCACTGTGCCTGTCTAGCTTTTTTTCTTTCTTTTTTTCTTTTTTTTTTTGCTGCGTCCTGCACAGATTTAGAAGTTAAATTAAAAAAAAATCATCTTTACGCAGAAATGCGTTTTGTGTGAATGGCCCCCTAAGGCCTGTTTAGACCATAACTATATTAGCTTAAACACCAACAAATTATATAGTTCTGTTTATTATAAGTATGCACTGCAATTATGTTGTCTGCCGCTTTAAAGGGTTAGTTCACCCAAAAATTAAATTTCTGTCATTAATTACCCTCATGTCTTTCCACCTTTGTCGTTCACCTTTGGAACATAAATTAAGATATTTTTGATGAAATCTAAGAGCTTTCTATGCCTCCATTGACAGCCTACGCAACTACCGCTTTCCAAAGATGAACAAAAGTCTTAAGGGTTTGGACGAAGGTAAGTAAATGATGAAGGATTCGTATTTTAAGAAGAACCTTTACATTAAAAGCTCTCTGAGGTGAATAACGTCATGACGTATAAAAATATCAAACTGCGCTAGTGTGCATTTTAATCGATTCATACATTTACATTTTACACTCTTCCACAGAAACATGATCCGACGTGTCCTCACATCTGCTCTTCATTAGATCCTTCTATTCACTCTAAGAATAGTCTGAATCGCTTTATTGTTGCTTTTCCGTAGTTACTTATAAGAATAATAAAAGGCTTCATCTGAACGTCAAACGCACCGCACACAACACGGGAGCGCGCAGCCTCTGCTGGAGGATGACTGACAGGAGTAGGCGGGACCAGATGGGCGGGGCTTCCTACCGGAGCGAACACGCGGTTCCGTGAGCCGTGCGCTTCTCCCCCCCAGTCCGTGCAGGCCTTTAAACTACGCCCACACCTCGCGATTCATGATTCACGATTCACCCTGCTTTTAACACACCCCGAATCCACAGGACACGAGACTAACCGACGGAACCCGTCACACATCGGCGACAGCGCTCCCGGAATACCTTCAGCCGCATCTCTTACGGGTCATGACGCTGGAAGCGATCCGGTACCGGTCCGGGTCTCTGCAGATCCTCAACCAGCTGCTGCTGCCGCACGAGACCGTGTTCGACGAGATCCGTTCGGTGCGGGACGGATATGAGGCCATCAAGACCATGAAGGTACGGAAGGCCCGATCGACGGATCCTCTGCCCGGTTCCGTTTACGCACGTCCGAACATCTCGATGCCGGGCAGAGGTTCCTTTGTGTCGGATCAGAGCACGGGGTCGCGCTTTGTTCGTGCGTGTGCATGTGTGATCTGCATAACCTGCGCTTGATATAAAGTCCTTGCAAGCCGGGTGAATATATTTATACCATACGAAATTAAATGATTAAGCAGTACGAATCTCAGTTAATAATGTCATTAATGAAACCCCAGTTGGCCTCTCCGATCTATTGGAATGATCCCGCACATCATTCAAAGTGTGATAAACGCTTCTGCCCATCAGGACGCGTTCTTGCGTTTAGTCTGCGCTATTTTTTTTTTTTTTTTTTTTAATAATGCACGCCTGCGTTTCATTTTGTTTTCCGACATAACTGGGAACGTTAGTTTATGGTTGTAAATAATTAAAAAATATGTTCCTAAAAAGAAAATCAGGTAGGAACTTTTCACTAACGTTAAGGGAACGTTCTGCATTAGCTCTTCTTGCGGTACTTGTTCTTGTGTTTCGATATGCTAATTTTTGGTTTGTTTGTTTGTTTGTTTGACAGAACGTTCATCATTTTTTCAGCGTCTCACACACCTTTTAAAGTGTTAAGTTAAAAGAGTTTCGCGTCCACTTTCGTTATGTTTAATTTTTGGTCATTCACACAGTTTTTTGCATTTGGTCCGCACAATTGTTGTTAATAAATTGTTGGTCTGTGCACAAATGAGTCACACAGATGCTTTTGGCTGTTGTGTTTTTACGATGGAACGTAAAATTAAACCGTTCTGAACTTTTTGAACACAGCCCAGCAAACATTTGGACGTTTAATGACCGTTGAAAAGACGTCACGTCCCGTCATGGTTAAAAAATAGTTGACAGTTATGAAACGGATTTTTAAGGCATTTTTATGTCTTTGAACATTTTTTTTGTTTGTTTTTTTTACCGATTTATGCCGTCCTACAGTGACTATTGTTTGGCCAGGGACACACGACGTTGCTGTCGGAACAATGTTTGCTGGGAAGCAGCTACCTGTCCCTTGCTCGTGAACACGCATTGTGACATCATAAAGGTGTTGTTGCTCCCGTTTTCTTTCTCAAGCCATTCCAGTCTTGATTAATGTGGTGCATAATTAATGTGTTGGGGTGATGGTTTTCCGGCAGCCATGTCTGCTACTCATTAATAGTCGTTACTGCAAATATCTCGCATGAATTATTGATCAATCAGGGATTGAGGGGCTTGGCCCTGTGCCAGGCGCTGTCACTGTCACGAGAGCTTTACTAATGGGCGGGAAGTGACACTCACGCGCAAGCGTTTAAGTAACGGTCATTCGTACTTTCCATTCATCTTCTCTGATGATTCAAGAGTCTCTCATACAAAGATATGTATACATATGAGTGTTTTCCGTTAAGATAGGTGATGTCATACTATTATTAAACCACCTATGACATCACAATCATGTAAACCAACAAACATTGGTCTGACGGCAACGTCGTGGGCCAAAAACGGCATAAGTCGGTAAAAATATGTATTTCCTAAAACCTTTCATAACTTTAATTTTGGAACTATTTTTCAACGGTCATTAAATGGCCAAATGTTTACTGGGAATCAGCTCTTTGAACTAAATGATGTCATTCGACCACTGATGTCAATGATGTCATAATTGTCCATTGTTATCATAATGACAGCAGTGCTAAAGGAATGATGACATCATACTTACCACACACTATGTAATTTCAACTGGAGTTGTTTAATAACCTCTGAACTGAAGTCACACTATGACAGTTTCATCAGAACTCTGAAAAGGAATTGGTGTTTTCCTCGAAAAAGGTGTCCACAAAAACTCAAAACGGTGAGCTCATTCATCTGTCTCACATCAGTATGAATTAATTAATGGGGCTTTTCGCTGTAATAATGTGTTTTTCCATTCCAGTGAGCTGATTTTAGACCTGAATGGAAGCGTTAAAATCATGAAAATCAATTTAAATAGATGATTTGTGAGAGCAGAGCGCGTGAGGAATAAACCTCCTCTTAACGAGAAACATTGGAGAGCGTGTGGTTCTGACTCTCTGGCGTGTGACCTTTCACCCTGCAGGTGCGCGGCGCTCCTGCCATCGCCATCGTGGGGTGCCTGAGCCTGGCGGTGGAGCTGCGGGCAGGCGCCGGGGGCGACGACCTCGTTTCCTTCATCAGGGATTCTCTGTGCCACCTGACTTCTGCGCGACCCACGGCGGTCAACATGGGCCGAGCCGCCCGCGAGCTCATGGAGTTCACCGAGAACGAGAGCATGGAGAAAAACACAGAGCAGCTGAGAGACAGGTGACACTAATGGACGCTCACGTGAAACCGGAGTTTAACCGACACGTGTTGGGATATTTGAAGAATTTAAATCTTTGAATGATATTCAGGGATTTGTTAGAGGCACGTTTAATAGCAAGATATTCCAGAGCAGAATTGTTTACTCTGCTTTGTTTACTTGAGTTTATGTGTGTGAAATAGTCTTAAAGTTGAATATAAATTCTCATCACACATTTTATGTTATTTCTATTTGACCAGAATATGTTCAGTGGGAACTTGTCAAAGATGTGGCTGTTTGAGACTAGCTTGGTGAAGAATGGAGAAGAAAAACGGAGCTTTCTAATATATTTTATGTTTATTTAATATTTTAAACCTTTACAAATATTTAAAAGTATTATTTAAAATATTTCTAATTATTTACATGCAATATTTGAGACTTCCAAATTGGTTGAGATGACAAATTATTCAAATGAATAAATTATTATTAATATATTAAAATAATCCAACTCTTATCTACATTACAATGCTAAAAAGCCACTTAAAATCAAAATGATTTCTTTATTTAATTGATTTTTAAAACAATTTATTTCATTTATAATATTATATAATAAAAATAAACTCAAAAATATATTGTACATATATTTAAAACAGTAATAAATCACACTATTACTGTTTTTATTCTATTTATAATATAAATAACAAAATATTAGTTTTCCCAATCATTAACTGTTGTTTTTAAATGAAGAACATGGTGAATAAAGAGCCTTATTATTTAAAAACAATTTTTCATTTATAATATAATAAAAAATAAACTTCTTATAGCCATCATAGGAATAAAATACATTTTACAACACATTTAAAAATATGTTGCATATCGAAAACAGTTATTTTATAATATTATAAAATTGTAATATATCACAGTATTACTGTTTTTTTACTCTATATAATAAATATGATAAATAATATAAATTTAAACAAATAATATAATATAAATAACTGTTGTTTTTAATTGAAGAACATAAAAAGCCTTAAAGGAAATTATACTTGCTATCGTATGCTTCCAAATTTACTGTTTACACCAACTTTCACTGTGGGTGACCAGTTAAATTGTTAATCACAATTATTTGTATGACCTTTAATCTTCAGCAAAGTATTAATAATCATAACAGACTAAATTGGATTTCTTTGCCTATTAATGTGTTTCTCTCTTGGCTACACCCCTGCTGCAGCGTGATTGGCTGGATCGAGGAGATGTTGGAGCGAGACGTGAATGACAACAAAAAAATCGGCAACTACGGCGCCCAGCACATCCTGTCTGGAGTCCCGCGAGACTCCGTCACCATCCTCACACACTGCAACACTGGCAGCCTCGCCACAGCGGGATACGGCACAGCTCTCGGTGAGTCTGCGCGCGTGTTATTCATGCACTCGTGTAGAAATGATAGAAATGAATCGCTGTAACTGATCCATACAGGAGTGGTACGGTCGCTGCACTCGCTGGGGCGCTTGAAGCGTTTGTACTGCACAGAGACGAGGCCCTACAACCAGGGTGCCCGACTGACGGCATACGAGGCCGTCGCTGAAGGATTCCCGGCCACCCTCATCACAGACAGCATGGCGGCGCTCGCCATGAGGGAGAAAGGCATCACAGGTGAGGTGACACGTGTTCGCTTGAGTTTCGTTTCTGTATCAGGTCTGCCAGATGTTAACGTTTCTGTGCGCACACAGCTGTTGTCGTCGGAGCAGACAGGGTTGTTGCAAACGGCGACACAGCGAACAAAGTGGGCACGTATCAGCTGGCCATCGCCGCCAAACATCACGGGGTACCGTTTTATGTGGCAGCACCCAGCACGTCCTGCGATCTGAGTTTGGAGAGCGGACGAGACATTGTGATTGAGGAACGTCCACCTGAGGAGCTCACCAGCATCAATGGAGTTCCTGTAGCTGCACCTGGTGAGTGTGTACAAGGAGTAACACAAAAATGGCACAAATTTGGCAAGCTTTAAATCCTCAAGTCGCCAACATTTACCATGATTTACTGTAGTAACACTAACTGTAACCATGGTATTGTGGCAGAAATGCATTCATATTGAATTTTATTATATTATTAATGGGATATAATTACAGGGGGGTTTTTTGTTATCAAGCTATAGTGGTTTAAGACATTGAAAATGCGAATGGATATTGGACATCGCTAATGGTGTTGCCATGGCGAGGGATTAAAATAATGTCAAAAAAGGAAAACAGGAAAAGTCTCATACCTTCTAAACAATACATTATACAACATTTATTTCTATATAAAATATAAATATTAAAATAAACACATTTTATTCTCTTTTTTTTTTTCAATTCAAGAAGTATGTGTAAGTTAAAAATAAGCAGATTACTGCTATATTTTTTAAATGAATGAAAAAAAAAAAAATCAAATCCCATGCATAGTATAACCATTAGATGACAGCATAGGCCTATTTGTGACCCTGGACCACAAACCAAGGGTCAATTTTTTAAATTGAGATTTATACATCATCTGAAAGCTGAATAAATAAGCTTTCCATTGATGTAAATTGATTTATTGATGTATTTGTTAGGATAGGACAATATTTGGTCGAGATATAACTATTTGAAAATCTGAAATCTTAGGGTGCAAAAAAATCAAAATATTAAGAAAATCACCTTTAAAGTTGTCCAAATGAAGTCCTTAGCAATGCATATCCACTCACAAAATACATTTTTGATATATTTACTGTAGGAAATTTACAAAATATCTTCATGGAACATGATCTTTACTCTGTCCTTCTCTTTGTGTGTGTGTTGATGGTTTAGAGTTGAACCCTTTTATTGCTGTGCTTTTGCCTATATTAAAGGATAAGAAATTTCTTAGGACTTGTCCTTTTCTATAAGTCTGAATAACTAAATAAAGGCATAGAACCAGTTCATTTGTAGGGCACTGACAACATAGTTTTATAATTAGGCTAACTAGGTAGGTTAATAATTATGTTAATAAACATATAAAAAAGACCTAAAGAGATAAATACTGGACTTACAAATATTTGCGCTGCAAAAGATAACTTTGCACTCATTTGAAAGTGACTTATGACATCCTATGACATTAAAATGAATCTAAATATAAATTACATAATGGGTGTGGCTATTGTGGCTTGTGGTCATAGTGGCACCAGTTGCTGCAGTAAATGTGGCGTATTCGAACGATTTTAAAATGGTATTTTACATTTACCCGGTTTAAATGCATATTGCCCATCGTTCATGCACAGTTGCCCAGGGCTTGGGCCTGTCATCGCTGCTTGCAGCCATATATATATATATATATATATATATATATATATATATATATAATAAAAAAAAATTTGTTGTAAATGTTTAAACCATCAGGTTATTGTTGTGAAGAAGAGGTACGAAACAAACAAATCATCTTTTTCTGGCTGTGTGTGTGTGTGTGTGTGTGTGTGTGTGTGAGACACCAGAGGGCTTAAGTGAGATTTGAAACAGAGCAGAGCTGCTTTTAATTAAATGGTTGTGATATGAGAGCGAGTGAGGGAGGAATGATCCTACATACGTGTGAAAATAGGAGAGAGAGAGAGAGACGAGTCAGAAGCATCAGATTAATTAAAGCTGCAGCGTTTAATAGCTGCTGGCATCTCAGGGGGGAGAGACAGATTACTGCACGACTCTCATGAACTCTGCTGTCTGACACACAGTGGACAAGACCAGGAGTTTGAGATGGGAACGGGATGGGAGAGCTGCACACCCCCATCCGTTCATTAACTTGTTATCTGACAGAGTTTCACTGGAACTGTTACATGTCTGTTATATTTGAAGAGAAACACAATGGTTCAATGTGAGCTGTATATAGAGTGAAATTGTATAGCGTTACTATTAGTGAACTGTTACTACTAGACATCTAACAACAGACTAGTCGTTTATTAAGGTCAACTAGCTCCTTTTGAAGTGCCCCTATTAAGCTATTTTAAAGGTTCCCAATTTTGTTTTGGAGTCTCCTACAATAGGATTACATGCATCCACGGTCAAAAAAGCCCTTTAATTTTCTTATAATATACATTGCACATCACCTAATTTCTCAAAGAGTCTGAAAACAGTTTGTTCGAAGTTTGTCTCTCTAATCCCCTCCTTGACCAATCAGAGCAGAGTAGACCAATCATGAAAGACTGGGCCATCTGACCAATCAGAGCAGATAAGGCTCTCAGAAAGGAGACTGAATCTTCAATCAAACCATTTTCAGACTGAGGTGATGCTGCAATAGGTATTATAAGAAAATTAAAGAATTTTCTGACCTTGGATGGAAGACTCCAACCTATTGTAGGAGACTCCAAAACAAAATTAGGAACCTTTAAGGAACTTAGAAGGGCACTTTAAAAAAACTAATATAAAATAACAAACACACAACAAAATTACTAAAACTATTGTTTTCACTTTAATTTTACTTTAAGTTATATAGAAAATACAATCTAACTCAAAATATTAACAAAAACTATAATGGTATATCAGTGATACTACAATAAGGCTGTTTGTAAGGAGCTCATTCTCTCTGGTTATATCTGTGTCGTAGGGATCGAGGTGTGGAACCCGGCGTTTGACGTCACTCCTCACCAGCTGATCACGGGCGGCATCATCACCGAGCTCGGCGTGTTCCTGCCGTCTGAACTGCAGGCCGCTCTGACGGGGAGACTCACTGCTCTGTGAGGCCACGGCACCCCCGCTGGCACGGGTGTATCACTGCACCTCAAACACCTCTCGCCTCCGTCTCTCTCGTAATGTTTTCACCTCACTGTGGTGGAAGTTGCACCTTTAATTACACACACAAGCGTCGGCACCGAGGTGTTAACAAGGTACACGCACGTTCCATTCAATTCAACACTTACAAAGTGAAGTGGAATAACACCATGTGACACAAAATTGTACAACCCAGGGATGCTTGTAAACACACACATACAAACAGACACACCTTCTCCTTCTCTCTGTGTGTACAGCTCATGTCACACCATCTCATGTCTTTTGTCTACATCGTTGTGAAAACCTCATTCATCTGTTCCTTTTTTTTTCCACTCATTTCTTCCCCTCTATCTGGCTCAGCTCCAGTTTATAACAGGAAGTATTTCAGAGAGATGGCAAACGGTGGGCAGCCATTGAGAACATTCAGAGTATTTCAAAATAAAAGTCTTAGGTTTATTACGGGTTGAACTGATGTCCTTTGAGGGTGAATCTCACAAAACCTGTTGCGAGCGTGTCCGGGTCATGTTTCACCCCAAAATCAAATGGAAAAATAATCTTTTATAAAGTAAACAAAGCCTATTCTAGGACCAATAAGATTTTGCATTGACTTTATTTTAATGTTATGCAGATTTTCCCTCTATATTCTCAGTTCTGTAATGCAAAACATTTTCTATTTAAATTTATACTAAACTTTAGATTTAACAAATATATCATGGTGGCACTTATATCATGGTTGGTACTTATTACTGTAATATTGTAAAAAAATAAGAATAATACTGTATTACAGTAATGAGATTCCTATGAAAGCTTGTTTCCGCCATGAAATTCTGACTTTATATCATGCTTTTTTATTTTTTATTTCGAGTTATAAAGTCAGAATTATCAAATACCATTGAGGTCATCAAGTGGGCACCCTCCTTCATGGACGTTTCGTTGATGAACTCACAACGTTTCCAGAGGGCTCAACAGTGACACCTGGCATCCCAGGTACACCCCCCGCAACTCCATGTCCTCCCGTCTTCATGTCGACACCCAGCTGATGTCTTTTCTTTTCCACTGCATTCAACAGGGACTTGACTGCCTGTTGGAGAGAGCGACCCCTAACCCCCATTTTACTCAGCAGACTGGTTGTGGATGTGGCGACAAAACTCTAGCATCCCAATTCCACTGAAAAAATACTCCCAGCCATTTCGGTTGCTAGTTCAGACTACTTCAAACATTTTCTCTCAAATGCTTCCTCCACTCCTTCCTCCATGGTGCTGTAAGCTCCACGACATATGCCAAATTGGCTGTTGTAGACCAAAGGACATATCTGGCCGGAGTGTTGTAGCTACAATATCTGGGGGGAACACCAGTTTTTTCTCCAAGTCCACATCCATCCTCCAGTCTAGAGAAGCCCATAGAATGCTTGCATCTTTTGTTGTCATGTGGTGTCCTTGAGGTTGGCCTGCTGGTAAGAAACGCGTGATATGGGAAATTCCTGCTGTTTGTGGAGACGCATTTGTGGTGGTTCTAAGATTGATGCTAGCTGCTTTAGAATTTGATTATGCCACCATGTCTTGAGTGAGGCTTGTAGGGCATCCTGATAGTATGTGTCTCAGTGATGCAGGTTCTTGACACTGGGAGCAAGCGGGGTCTTCCCCCAACCACCGGTTCAGGTTCTGAGGTATGGGTAGGAAGTCATAGGTGGCTCTGATGAGAAAGCTTACCTGAGGTCCCTCCCAGTAAGTCCATTGACCCTGCTTGGCCATTGAGATGCGTCCTCCTGCCTCCTCATCTCTTCCAAAACAAGCCCTCTCTTCTGCCTTGATGTTGCCTTGTGCCATTGAGAAGCTTTTGGAAAGAGTCCAAGGCCAGCTCTCCCATGTTGAACATGACCAACCACTCCCTAAAACGAAGTGCCGCCTTTGCATTGTACACGGCTTGCTTCAGATGGTGTCCGCTTTCTCCCCACTATCACCCAAGGAGCAGTGAGGGTCATAACTAACCTTGGTTCGGTGCATTTGAATTTTTTGTAAGAATTCAACCAGACTTGTGATTGGTAATTCTAGTTTGCCATTCCTGTACAGTCCCACAGCACTAAAGCACTGTGGAAGTCCAAGCCACTGTTTCACTTGTGCGCTTATCACCCTTTCCAGCTTTTCCAGGGGAATCTCGTACATAGTTAAATGCCACACGAGTCTTAAGAGTATGCCAAACTGTGTATGCACCACAGCTTGAGATTTCCTGGCAGCAAGGTCTTGTTGATATGATTTATATACATGAAGGTATCCTATTTTAATTGTTCAAACTGCCCTGTGTCTTTGAATTCTCCATATAGGCTCATATTGGTGGTAACCAATACCCATTTCGAGGCTCTGATTATGAGCTCCATTGTCATAGTAAAGGCCAAGGGGGAGATGGTGCACCCCGCCGTGATGCCTACTTCCAGTGGTTGCCAAGATCGAGGAACAAGACGTGCAGTTCCTTCAATATGCAGAAGATTTATTTGGCGAAACTGTTCGATGGTGGATGAATTATTTTCTTTTGGGATCAGCACTCCCCCTGCTCTTCGCCAGGTTTTGGGAGTAATTTGCTTGTCCCATACTACCCTCATGTTTCTCCAAAGAAATTTCAGAACATCCGGGGCATTCTTGTAGATACTATATGGAAGACTGGTGTTGATCTTTTGCCTTCTTCACTACCTCTTGCACTTCACTCATTTTGGGAGGGCTGATGTCAAATTGGGCAGCTCTGTGGCTTGGTGGGTAGCAACTTTGCCTCACGGCAAGAAGGTCCCCAGTTCAAGCCCCAGCCCCCGGCTGACCCAGGAGTCCTTTCTGTGTGGAGTTTGCATGTTCTCCTGTGTCAGTGTGGGTTTTCTCCAAGTGCTCCAGTTTCCCCTACACAGTCCAAAGACATGCAGGTTAGGTGGATTGGACATGCCAAATTGGCCATAGGTGTGAATGCATGTGTAAGTCCCAAGACATGTAATGGGGAGGCAAAGCCTGGCAAACATTGCTTAGAAAATTCATGGACAGATTCATTGTAAAGATGTTCTTTACAAATTTAAAGTTTGTTCTTTCTTTTTCTTTATTTTTGCGTCATTCTCTTAATTTCTCTGCTCTGCACAGTTTCTAGAGCCACTGCCTTAGTGAGACTTCTTTCAAAAAATGTTACAAAATCTTACCAACCCCAAACTTTTGAACGGTAGTCTTCTTAATTGAATGATGCTGAGATTTTTTTGCATTACAATAATGAGAATTTTGGTGGGAAAAAGTATTTCATTGTCATCTATATATGCTAAATATAATACCACACATTTTCTTTTGATTTTGAGGTGAAGTGTTTCCATGAGACTTTCCCTTACAGGTCCAACTGTTTATTAGTTATAATAATAGATATGTAAAGTCTAAGCCCGGTTTAAATAAGGGCTGTACTTTAATGTACATATGTACAATTTATCAGCATAATGCCAATCTGAGCGGCAGTACTTTTACAGGGAGTGCCAATTGCATCACATGTTACTGAATCAAATGTTATATTAACATTTAGAGAGATTTGAAACCTGCAGTCGAACAAATAAAACAGATACAGAGACTATGAACATTCGTGTGCAGACGATTTTTAACATTAAGTGAAATACAGTGTGTATTTAATGTATTTAATTAATTCCGACCAGAATGGTCGATCTACCACAATTACCAGTCAGTGATTTAAACTTCAAGGTTTCTGGGTTATCTCGAGCTCTGTAGGCCGTGTCTGTGACATTCCTATGACGACAAATTATTTTCACTCATAATCAACATCATGTCACAGATGCTCGATTTAAACCTGCGATATTCCTTTAAATCTGTCATTTAGATAGATGTATCTGTTCAGGGCGTAGGGAAATGGTGCTATGGAGCTAGACGTTAGACGATACCTCAGAAGAGATCCTGAACTCCTCTAGTACTTCCACTTTGTTTTTTACCGTAGTTCTGTGTCGTATTTATTCTCTCACATACACACACATGCGTGGCTGATCTTGGGTCAGAATTCGGCCGGAATGCTGCTGACGCGGGCCGCTGTGTGTGTGGGTGCAGATCTGATCCGGGATCAGCGCCGCGAGTCGGTCAGGGCTTCTGCTCCGTGTTACCGAATGTAACGAGGCCTGAAATCCTCACTGCCTTACGAGACCAGCAAAAACATCCCGCCCACTGATGTCCGATTGGCTGAATGAGACGGAGCCACGGCCACTTCTCAGAGTGCAACCTAGTCATATGAAATCTATGAAAAGAAACAGAATTAATCATTTTCCCCAATTTTTTTTCTCTCTTTTTTTCCCCACAAGACCATCACTGTCACATTAATTTAGATAATAACTTTGAAACACATATGAATGCACATTTATTTTTACAATTTCATCTGTTTAAATCAAAAAATGTAGCATCAAAACACGTAGAGCAGCTGTAAATGTGTTCATCTACTTTTTTTCAAATTCAAATTCTCATATAATACAGCTCGAAAGAAAATCTTTTTTTCTTCTTCTTTTTTTCTGGCAAATTTAATTTGAACTATGAATGGGAAATATGGAAAGAGTCAAATGTAGCATAATCTGAGGTCATCCGTGTGTGGATTTGTGTTGTTCTGGAGGTACAAAATTAGTTTTTCACATCAAATTGATTTTATTTTTTATTTTTGGGGGGACTGTGCGAGCTGATTGTTTTATGTATATCTATACACTGTATATTCATGAATTGTGATTATTGGTGATGAAACTGTTGTTTAAAGGCTTTCATTGAGAGGCCCTCTATAGACACGACGTGCCACTCAACAGCTAGACACGATGAGCAAAGAGAAATCTACACTTTAAGCAGTTTTCGCTCTGGCTTAGAAGCGCTTCACATGCACGGCCTGGCTCTCGTAGAAACTCTGAATCAAGCAGTTAGCTGTTAATGGATTGTTTTCTCTAGATTATTCGGACTTTAATTCTAATGCAAAAAAAAAAAAAATCTTTATCCCAACACGCACATGAGAGAGCCGATAGAAAGGCCGTCTTCTCCTCCACCAGACAGTCTAAATACTGGAGGTTTAGTTGCATGTGTAGTCAAGTCTTTCACATGTGCTTTAGTGCGGTGAGAACGAGGAGTTTCTCCTGAACGCTGGTGCCAAACATCAGTGTGACGCTGTGACGGGCGGACGGACGTCGGTCTGAGAGGACCTCTTTGTGTTTCTGTTTGTTCTCGTTCTTCTAATTGATAATCACTGCTGGGTTTGATTTTGTATTCTGTGGAAGTAGTTGGAGAAAAAAACTATTAGACTGGATGTTTTTTTTATACATATGAATATAATATACAACATACATAAATTAAGAGATGTCTGTTCCACATCAGTACAATAAACAGAGAGAACCAATACTGTTGTGTGTTTGTGGTCATTCATTACAATGTAATTATGAGCATTATTGAGCTGTGAGATGCAAACAAAGAGATATTAAAAGTTATATAAATGTGTCTTTGATCTTTTATAGTTTGATTACACTACAAAAACATGCTGTATCTTTCAGATAGAAATAGTACAATAACAAATAGTAGTAGTAGTAGTATAATAAACTGATTGTAAAGCATGTGTGTGAAAATGGATGAAGTCCAGGAGGTCACACTAAATACTGATTTTTGCTTAAAGAAACCATTTTGTTCAGATTTTTTTTACACTTTGTGTACATATTTACTGTTTGTATCATAATAAAGACCAAAAAATAAATATCGATGGTCATTAAAACATTGCTAAAACAACAAAGCTAGTGGTGGCCTAAGACGTTTTGATCTTTCATTTCAAGTGAAACAATTGAAAGTGGGGGGAAACTAATGTTATGAAATAAATGTTTTTCTCAAATGCATGTTGGCCACAATTATTGGCACTCCTACAAATTCTTATGAGTAAAATATCTCTGAAATTTTCATTCATATTTATGTTTTTTAGCCCATCATGAACATGAAATTGTCCAGCAATGACTTCCTGTTCCACAGGAGTATAAATATGAGGAAACACAAAGGCCAAATTCCCTTAATCATTCATTACAATGTGTTAAACCAAAGAATATAGTTCTGATGTGCAGCAAAAGATTGTTGAGCTTCACAAAATAGAAAGTGTCTTTAAGAAGATAGCTAAAGCTTTGAAAATCCCCATTTCCGCTATCAGGGCAATAATTAAAGTCCCCCTGTAGTCAATCATTTTATCCCTTTAAACTCATCTTTGATCACCAAAATTACATATTTAAATTTTTTTTTTTTCCGTGAAAGAAAAAAAATTCTTCATGCATTAAAATAGCTTAAATGTAACTCTAAACGCTTGCTTAATTTAGTATACACGGATCTATGAATATGCTAATTAGCCCTGCCTCCACTCACACCAGCTCAGAGATCCACTTGGTCAACTTACTGAGGTAAACGCTGCACAATGTTATCGCTCTTTACAACATTCGGACACATAACAGTAATTAATATGTTAGCTTTTTGCTTGACTCTGTTATCAAACAGCTAATAATGTGTTGCTAATGTTACACAAACCACGTTCACATACACCATGTCAGTCAGACAGCTGCCTTCTAACAATCAGCATCCTTACAAACGCTTTGAACAACTCAGAACGTCAGTGGAGAAAGGCATATAGTTCATCATAACATCGTATTATACATCATACACCCACAATATTGCCAAATATACATGATTTTTCATATCAACAGAAAAGTATACCGGGATAACCTGGCTTCTCTTGAGACTTCCCTGCTTCAGAGCGGTCATGGTTAATGATATGCTAAAGCCCGCCGGCACGTTGACGTGATTGATTACAAGGTAGTTTGTGACGTCACAGACACCAGCGATTTCAACCCGCGTTTTTGAGACTGTCTTTTTTTCACTGCAGTTTCACGAGAGGGTTTTAAGAAAAATCCTTCTCGCTCATCCAGAAACAAACTCCAGAATATTCAGTTGTCGGACACGACTCGAAATTCAAACGGGACCGGCTTCTACGGTCAGATGAAACTTAAAAAGAGCTTTTTGGCAGCAAACCCACCAGATGGGTTTGGTGCACACATGGATAAAAAAGTAGCCCATGCCCATGGTTAAATATACTGCTGGATCTTTAATGTTGTGGGCCTATTTTTCTGCTGGAGGTCCTGGACATCTTGTTCAGATACACGGTATCATGGATTCTATCAAATACCAACAGAAAGAAAATCAAAACCTGACGGCTTCTGCTAGAAATCCAATAATGGGCCGTGATTGGATCTTCCATCAGGACAATGACCAACTGAAGGATCTGTAGATATTCTGCAGGAATGGTCTCTGATATCTTGTCAGTTGTTCTCCAAACTTATCAGGCATTATAGGTGAAGACTCAAAGCTGTTATCTTGGGAAAAGGATGTTGCAATAATTGGGTGCCAATAATTGTACAGCATACTGTAGTATTAACTATAGTGAACTGATAAACTGTAATAAATACTGTAGTATACTTTAGTTTTTGTAAACTGTAGTGTATATTGTAGTATAATATACCCTATAGATGTAGAAAACTTAATTAAGTAATTTGTTTATATTACTATAGTTGTTATATTACCACAGAAAATTAATTCAAGTACTTTACTATAGTATGTTTCAAAAACACTATGGTATTTACTATTAATTACAATAGTATTTTTTAGGACATTAGGGGTACAGGTTCTTAATTTGTTATGTATGAAATATTTACATTTAAAACGACAAAGTTAACGTTCAACAAACAACGTCAGCGTTTAGTCCAAAAAAAAAAACAAAAAAAAAAACATGCTCCACATGCTCTGATGACATCAAAATGGCCCGAACTACACTCGCTCGGCCGCGCGACCGTTATGATGTCACCTGCCCGTCAGCCAATCAGCGCGCGAGCTCTGCGGCACTTCCTCGAGGCCGCGTAACCAAGCGGGAGCTGCGCGCGCGCGGATCGGAAGTCTCATTCCGACAGGAAAAAAAGAAATAAAACAATAAACCAACAACAAATAAACACTGTCAAAACTTTGCGAATATGGATCATTACACAAAATATTGATCTGCGGACTGATAAAGCAGCACTAGGACTGATAAATAAGCGCTTATAAGGCGGATTCAGGGGCGTTGGGGAAGAGTTAGCCGCTGCTGCTAACGCACGAGACTATTCAGACTAAGTCACTAATTTATGATCTGACAGATTTCAGCGTGAACTCAACTATAAACTGAACAATCTGAAGGACTTTAAGCACAGAAGTGAACGTGGTGTTAATAGAAAGCGTGTTAGCGGAGCTGGTTTGTCTTCTTTTCGGCGGCCGGTGGTTTTGAGGCCTGCTGTATGAGGAGTTAGTTTAACAGGTTAGAGAAACAGACCACTTGTTTAACTGTTAAACCAGATCTATTACACACGTGTAGAGAGGTAAACTGCTAAAGATGTCGGCCCAGGCGCAGATGAGAGCCATGCTGGACCAGCTCATGGGAACTAGCAGAGATGGTGAGTGTTTCTTTCATTCTCATCAAATCGAAACTAAACGATATATTTGATTCAGTCTGTGATTCGTTACTTTAAATTCGTTGATTTATACTCAAATATTGAGATTATCGTGATTTGTTTGTCTGATCTGTTAAAGAGTCACGATTTCATTTGATTCATGGTTCTCGTGATATGATTAAATGATTTGATTTCATTGGTTTGATTGACGGGGATCACGTCAAATTGATTATTCCCACGATTTTATGATTAATGCTATTCTCCTTTTTGATTGCCATGATTTGATAAACACCATTATTGTTTCTCATTATGTCGTTGACTTGATTTGATTAAAAGTCATGAATCTTATGATTTGTCTGGAATTATTTAATACCCATCAAATTATTTGATGTGGTGTGATGATGATCATGATTGTTTTTGATTCATTTGACATGATGAGAATCATTAATTGAATCAAATCATGATTTGGTTGACATAACATGCCATAATTCTGAATTGCATTATTCTACTTTTGGGGGACATGATTGGGTCGAAACATTTTTATGAGTTTGTTGTCATATTTTCATGAATTTGTTGTCATGACTTTATAATTAGTGTTATTCTCTATTTTTCTTTTGGTTGATAACCATTATTGTCATGGTTCGTATGATTTTGTTGGCTTGTTTTAAAGGATCAGTTCTCTTTCAAATGAAAATTAGCCCAAGCTTTACTCACACTCAAGCCATCCTAGGTGTATCTGACTTTCTTCTTTCTGATGAACACAATCAGAGAAATATGTATAAATATCCTGACGCGTCTAATCTTTATAATGGTAGTGAACAGGGGTCACGAGTATGAGCTGAAGAAAGTGCAACAGGAAAAACTTGTTAAATATGGATATTTTTCTTACACAAACACATCACTTTACTCCAGAAGGCCTTTATTAACCCCCTGGAGCCGTGTGGAGTACATTTATGATGGATGGATGGATGTGGATGGAGACACTTTCTTCAGCTCATACTCGTTGGTATCGTTCACTGCCATTATAAAGCTTGTATGCGTCAGGATATTTATTAATATGTTTCCAATTGTGTTCATCAGAAAGAAGAAAGTCATATACACCTAGGATGGCTTGAGGGTGAGTAAAGCTTGGGCTAATTTTCATTTGAAAGTGAACTGATCCTTTAAATAGAAGTCATGAATCTTAGGATTAGTCTGGAATTATTTCATATCAGTCAAATTCATGGATGTGATTTAACGAGAATTGTGCTTATGATGAATATTTGCCCTGATGAAAATCATGATTTAACGTGATTTGGTTGACATAACTATGTAATCTTGTATAATTATTAAAATATATTTATTTGGTGTTTATCAAATTATGGTTTTGGAATCGTGATTTGATTTGTGCCACAATTGTTTATTTTCATTGGGGTGTCTCATTATTTGTTCGACATGATGAGGATCATGTGACTTGAGTCCCGATTTGAGGATTTTATTTGATGCTCATAATTTGCCCACAGGCGACACAATGCGACAGAGGATCAAGTTTACGGATGAGCGGGTGTGTAAGAGTCATCTGCTGGAGTCGTGTCCACATGACATACTGTCTGGAACTGTAAGTGTCTCAATAATTGTTTCGGTGGTTATGACTTTACTCATCTAAAATGTATTTGATAATTGCAGCACTTGGTTTATGCTTCACCACACTTACATTATGACATCCTGCTTTGTGTTTGTGCAGCGCATGGATCTGGGCGAGTGTGTGAAGATTCATGATCTGGCTTTAAGAGCAGATTATGAGATTGCATCTAAACAGCAGGAGTATTTCTTTGAGCTGGACGTGAGTGTGAACCATTTATATTCATCTACATTATCCTGTATGTGTGCTGCTCATAATGGCTGATTGTGGCGTGTCTCCTCAGGCCGCAGAGCACCTGCAGTCCTTCATTGCAGACTGTGACCGCAGAACTGAACTGGCCAAGAAACGACTGGCCGAAACGCAGGAGGAGATAAGCGCTGAGGTGGCTGCCAAGGTAAAGAGCTGACCATGTGATCTCACAGCAGCAGTGGGGAATCCCCGAATGCTTCTCGGCAATGCAACATTTCACTTTCAGATAATTTTCATATTGAAGTTTCACGCACCTGCTTTTTCACAGGTTCACAAACTAGCAAGTAGTGAATCATGGTCCACAGCTCTGATATAAATAGTCATTTTATGAAAAAAGAGGATGAGCCCTTTCAATGTCTCGTTCCAACTTCCTGTTTCAATAGGAAATACTTAGAAACAGAAAAACTCAATCTAGGTTTTTAAAGGGACCATGTGTTATGGAAGCTTGTTTCCAACACTAAATAAAAAAGCTAATTGCAAAATTCTGACTTTATTTCTCACAGTTCCAAGTATATGAGTTTACATCTCGTAATTCTGACATTTTTCTCAGAATTCTGAGTATGTTTCACAGTTCTTATATAAACTCGGAATTCAGAGAAAAAGTCCAAATTGCGAGATGTAAACTCGGAATTCTGAGCAGAACAAAAAAAAGTCAGAATTGACCCTTCGCAAAGACCCACCCCCCATAGTTACTGTTGCTTTGTTCAACAAGCCATGGCAGTGTCAAGCCACATGCAGTGAAAAATACATCGCGGAGCAAAGAGGACATTGACAACACGTCGACAGACAAGACAGAGCAGGTTACTTATGATATTAAACAAAGTCCCAGCTTTCAAACTGTGTAAATTTTTTTTAAAGAAATTCGAACAATAAAAAACGTTTTGTGGCTCTTTAATGTGTCGTGACAGATTGCTGTAGCGCCTCAGCTCAAGCGGCTCGTGAACCAATCATCTCTTCCTACTAGTTAATTTATAGCATCAAATAAACATGAACAAACATGAGAAGGAATGTTGTTTAAAACGTGGAAAGACGTCAGTACACACCATTTTTCAAGTCCACCGAGGTTAACTCCTGACTGCTTTGTCGGACAAAATGGCGATTCGGCGTTATAATTTGTTAGATCGCTTGTCAATCAAACTCCCGGCGAAGGGTCAATTCCGAGATATAATCTCGGAATTCTGAAAACAAAAGTCTGAATTGTGAAAACTCGAAATTCTGAGATGTATTCTTGTAATTATGAGAAGATAGAATAGAGATATCGTTTTATTCTGTGGTAGAAATGGACTTCCATAATATCTTGGCTTTTCATAGCTTTTATTTTGCTTGAGATCCGTTTATAACACTATTCAATATTTTTTTTTCCATTTTCACAATTTTGTTTTTCATGATCATTTACCACCCTTTCCGAACCTTAGTATTAACCTGCCTGTTTTTACTACTCTACCTTTAAGACTTCTTCACGGGTGTGTTTTGCAGGCGGAGCGTGTGCACGAGCTGAACGAGGAGATCGGGAAGCTGCTGGCACGTGCGGAGCAGCTGGGCGGCGAGGGGAACGTGGAGGAGGCTCAACAGGTGCTGGAGAAGGTGGAGAAGACACGCACTCTGAAGAAAGAGGCAGAGGTCAGTGTGGTCAAAGGTGGAAATGTCATTGTAGTCCTCTGTTGTAGCTCTAGAACTGATTCAGATCACAAATGAAAAGTGTTCATGTTTGTAATGGCGTTATTACAGTTAATTTTGCTCATCTAAACAGCACGTTTGTGTTTAGGACATATACCGCAACTCTATGCCCGCCTCCAGCTTCCAGCAGCAGAAACTGCGAGTATGTGAGGTTTGCTCCGCTTACCTCGGCCTCCACGACAACGACCGCCGCCTTGCCGACCACTTTGGAGGGAAACTGCATCTAGGTTTCATCGAAATCCGTGAAAAACTGGATAAACTGCGGGTAAGATGGCAGCACACGGAGCTCAATCAGCCTGGTGTCGTTCAGCATCTCATAGATGAACTACTCTGGTTTTCAGAAAGCTGTGACGGAGAAACAGGAGCGCATGCGCACGAAGAGAAGAGAGGAGCGCGACAGAGAAGAGGAGCGAGCCAGAGAGTGGGAGCTGGAGAGAGAGCGAGAACGCGAGCGTGAGAGGGAGCGTGAGAGAGAGCGGGAGCGCGAGAGAGACAGAGAGAGAGACCGCAGGAGGTCTGTTTCTGTGTGCCTCGCTTCAATTTCATTCACTCAAATGTGTTCATAATTAGGCCTTCAAATTGTTGAATCAGTGTTTTGAACTAATTCACTGAACTTTGAAAGAACTGACTCACATCAATGAATCAAATCTATCTATCTTTAAATCAGAGAAGCCATAAAATATTAATAAGCGTTTCATCATGAAGATTTGTCATCATCTCTTTATTCCTTTTATTATCTTTTTAGGTCCAGATCCAGGAGCGGTGAGCGCTATCGGTGAGGATCGTCTTTTTTTCTCGTAACATCTGTATCGCTGAAGCAAGGAAATCTCCTGTTTATGCATCTTTCTCTGGTTTTCAGGGAAGGAGGAAGCTCTTCCTCCCATCGCTCTCGTCGGCACCGTGAGGATGGAGAGCGGGAACGAGAGAGGGAGAGGAAACACAGACACAAAGACCGCCATCGCTCTCGCTCCCACTCGCACAGGAGCAAAAGGAAGAGGTACCAGATCGACTTCAGTTTGACCTGACCTGCATCTTTTGTGGAGGAACCTCTTCCTTTAACTGTTACATTCGAGCTATGAGGCATGATTTACAGTGATTGTACCATAGTGAAGGGCAGTTGTGTGGTAATGAGGTAAAAATCAGTGTAAACCACTGCATTATGACAAGATAGCAATGTTCAGTTAAATTAAATACATGTGGTGTGTTCATTTATGATTTACATTTTAGAGCCAGATGAATTTTAAATTAAATAATTGAAATTATTTATAAATTATTAAATTATCCCAAATTATTTAAATAAAAAAAAAAAATGTGAAATTACTTTTAAATTTTTACATTTATATTTGGAATTTAAATTATTTGAAACTTTTCAATAATTCGAAATGAATTTAATTTTAAAAAATTATTTCAGATTTAAATTAAAAAATAATTTTAATGTATATTGGAAACTTAATTATTTGAAATGTATTAAATGATTTATATTTGTAATTTTATTTAAAATTATTTTTAAATTATTAAGTAACTTCAGTAACTATTATTTAAATTTATTTAAAAATATTTAAAGTAGTTTGAAATTAATTTTAAAAGTTTTAATTTATGTTTGGAATTCAAGTACTATGAAATAATTTCAACTTATTTTTAAATTAAGTGCTTTATAATTGGAATTTGAAGTTATTTCAGACTACTTTCAAAAGTATTTATATTTGGAATTTAAGCATGATGACAAAATATCAATGTGTCATAGTTATGATTTACATTTTAGAGCCAGATTAATTTAAAATTAAATAATTCATATTTGGAATTATTTTTAAATTATTAAGTAACTTCAGTAACTATATTATTTAAATGTAACAAGTTTGAAATTACTTTTAAATTTTTACATTTATATTTGAAATTTAAATAATATGAAATCATTTCAACTTAATTTAAAAATAAGTGCTTTATAATTGAAATTTGAAGTTATTTCAAACTATTTTCAATAATTCAAGTTTACTTAGTTTACCAAGTTTACTATAATTTATATTTGGAATTTATATATTAAATTAAATAATTTATATTGGAAACTTAAATTATTTGTATTAAATAATTTGGAATTTTATTAAAAATGATTTTTATATTATTTGCATTTGTATGAAACTATTTAAAGTAGTTTGAAATTATTTTTACACTTTTTTTAATTTGTTTGGAATTCAGCTTATTTGTAAATTAAGTGATTTGTTTTGAAATTTGAAACTTTTCAATAATTTGAAATTACTTTTAAATTTTAATGAAATTTTTTTTAATTAAGTACTTTAAATTGGACATTGCAATTATTTAAATGTATTAACTTATATTTTAAATTTGTTTTTAAAATAATTAAAAATTAAATAGTTTATATTCTAAACTTTGAAATAACTGAAATGACTTGTTAAATTTATATGTGGGATTTAAACTTTTTTTTTTTAAATTAAATTAATTGTTACTTATTCTTACTATTTTAAATAATTCGAAATTCCTTAAATTTATATTTGGCAAATGCAAAAAAAAATTGCATTTGTTTTTAAATTAAATTCATTAATCGGTGTTGTAAATATTACAAAAAAAAGTGTTTAATAGTGTATTCCCCTCTTTGCTCTGTCACACCCACTCTGTTGCTCGTTCTGACACTCGTTCTGGCTCATTTCTCCAGGTCTTCACACACCAGAGATCAGGAACAGCCTCTGCCTCAGGAGAGATGGCGGGAGAATGCCGCAGACGAGAGATGGCGGGACAACGGACGGAGGGACGTGGTGGAGAGAGAGCGATCCCCCGCCTCCCCAGACATGAGCCAGATGAGAGAGCGGGAGAGATCTGTGTCGCTGGAGAGAGACCAGCGCTCCAGCTCGGAAGAGAGAGAGTCCGGAGAGATCTAGAAGACGAGAATCAGATACTTTACATGCTGTAGCTACCGATCCCTGTCGCGTTTGCAGCCGGCAGTCGCAGCCTACACTGATCTGTCAATAACTGAATGGCCGTCTCATCCGGTTACTTATACATCAGTAGAAGCTCGGCGGCTACAGAGAGGAAGCCAGTTGCAGATGTGTGTGTGAGAGAGAGAGAGAGAGAGAGAGAGAGAGAGAGAGAGAGTGTGTGAGACCAGCATCATTATTTGAGATACAAACAACGCCTCAGAGAGCAAGAGTTACACACCTTGATCTAGTTGCTCCAAACTAGTCAGCAAACCAAAAGAACATTTGATGGAAGTGTAGAGGGGAAAGAGTGCGTTTAGAAGTAGCTTATTTTTTTATCTTGGAAGATAAGGGCAGGTGGCTGAAGGAAATGCCTGCAGGAATATAAAACTACCACTGAAGTTTTCTTTTTTCATCATTTTAAACTGGTTACTCTGTTCACTTTTTCCTTTTTTTAATAATTAAAGGTCCTTAAATGACTGAAATGATTGATTTTGATGTGGATATTATTTTCTCTTATTTTTTTCCCCTCTGATTTCATTTGACATGGATATAAAACTCAGAGCTGGACTGAGCTGTTAACCCCCTCACATAAACCAAACCATCTTTTCACACATAACCGCACTCGTTTTATAGCTCTGCTTACATTGTTTCTCATGGTACCAGGATGTTTTCTGAGTTTCTCTTTTCCCCTTTTTATCACTCTTTGGTTTTGCGGTGTTGAGACGCTGTCTTGAAACTTCATCTTGCCTTGTCATTGTGCTATGAAACAATAAATCTGTTGCTTTCATTGTTTACGTGTTTTGTTTACTGATTTTCTGCTTCTGTTGAAATAAATGTCAATGTTAATAGTAGATCTGCATGAAATAACAGTTTGTACAATGCAACAAAAGTGTTAAACGTATCCAAAAGACCACTACACATAAAAATGTTACCCTAAAAATGTGCTGCATGTGGTTACATCTAAATTTATTACATTTTTATACTTTTTTTTTAAAGTCATACAACATCACTGAATCAACCTAAACTAAACGTAAGGATTAAATCAGTTACAGGTTACCACATTTGACAGTATCTGATAACAGAAGCGGCTAGTTTAAAATTTAGTAGCTATATTAAATTCCTGCATATGATAGAACCTCTTTTTTGAATTGTTTGCTTTTAAAAACGAAATGTTTCAAAGAAAAAAAAGTAAAGTATTTAAAACACTTTATTAATGGATATTATAATTAATTATTTGTACATGCGAGGTAGTTTCTGTACGCGCGAGGGCAGCAGCGCGCGCGCGCACTATGGCGGGTCGCGTCTATGTGACGTCAAGCGCGTGAACTTTGAAAATAAGCGCGAGGAGGAAGCGGCGTGCGAATCAGGAGTTTTCGCTGTTTTTTAATCGATAAACAAATAAAACTAAACGCGTATTTGATATAACGTTACCTCGTCATGTCGCTTCTGACGCCGTACAGTAAAGTCCCCGAGCTGAACACCGCTACTGTGCTCGTGAGTAATGCGCGTCAGATGATGTCATTGATGCCGTTTATCAGTTTATTATTCATTTTAATCTCTCTTTGATAGTTGGTTGAAAATGAAGAGGAGCTTCAGTCCAAACTAGCCGACGCTATAGTGCAATGTGAGAAAGAGTTCAACGTCAATGTGTGAGTGCCAAATATTTAAAGAAACGTAAATTGTATGTATACACACACATTCAAAACATTTATTAATAAATAATAATAGCAATTCCTGCTTAAACGGATGGCATATAGAATTCAAATTATAATCTAACTACTGTTGTAAACTGAGATTGTGTTGAGTTTTTAACGTACATAAGTGAGTGTTCCTGATGTCTTTCAGGCGGCTGGCCAGAAAACTCCCTCTGCCCGTCGAGAACAAGAAAACTCGTCCGCGTATTGATTTGATCGTGTTTATAATCAATCTGCTGTCCGAGCGCAGGTACGCTGATCTCTCTCCGTCTGATCTGACTGACTGTGAGTGGACAGACTCTCATTCTCTCCCTCTCTCTGTAGTCTTCAGTCAGCCGAGAGCTCTCTCAGTCATCTGCACTCGGACTGTTTCCTGGGGAAGGTGTGTTTCCTGGTCACTGATGGTGAGTGAAACGGTAACTATAAAAGCGTCTGCGCCAACTGACGAACACACTAACGGTCTGTTTTTTATGCGCGCGCTGCAGTCTGCCACTTAAAATTCGCGAGCTCGTTAAAGCATGATGGATTCTGATTGGCTGTCAGTGTTTATATCAAAACAACGTTTTTAACATAAATAAATGAATACTGTCTTTTGTGAAAACTACATTTAAAGTGCAGTACACTCTCAAAAATTGAGACCGTTACTTGCTAAAGAATAATGAAGTCACACAATAGACCTGACTGATGAATAAACCGTGTTTTCAATGGCATCCTCTGAAAAAGCTGTATGAAGCTCATATATCACTTATAATTTTTCACAGCTCATGTTGTCTGGGGTTTTTGGTCTGCTGAAATTTATTGGAAAGATATTTTTTTTCGTCTGCAGAACAATCCAAAAGCACATTAAAGGGTTAGTTCACCCAAAAAAATGAAAATAATGTTATATATTACTCACCCTCATGTCGTTCCACACCCGTAAGACCTTCGTTCATCTTCAGAACACAAATTAAGATATTTTTGATGAAATCCAATGGCTCAGTGAGGCCTGTATTCAAAGCAATGACACTTCCTCTCTCAAGATCCATAAAGCTACTAAAAACATATTTAAAACCGTTCATGTGAGTTCAGTGGTTCTACCTTAACATTATAAAGCGACAAGAATACTTTTTGTGCACCAAAATAATGACTTTTCAGCAATATCTCGTGATGGCCGATTTCAAAACACTGCTTCGGAGCTTTACGAATCGAATCAGTGGTTTGGAGCGCCAAAGTCTCGTGATTTCAGCAGTTTAGTCATCTGATAGGAGATCCGAATCACCGATTGAAATCGGCCATCACGAGATATTGTTAAAAAGTTTAGTTTTTTTTGGCACACAAAAAGTATTCTCATCGCTTTAAGGTTGAACCACTGTAGTTACATGAACTGTTTTAAATATGTTTTTAGTACCTTTATGGATCTTGAGATTTACAATGGCATTGCTGTCTATGCGGGCCTCACTGAGCCATCAGATTTCATCAAAAATATCTTAACTTGTCTTCCGAAGATGAATGAAGGTCTTACGGGTGTAGAACGACATGAGGGTGAGTAATAAATGACATTATTTTCATTTTTGGGTGAACTAACCCTTTAAGTAACTGTATAACCCACAGCCTCGCTTTAATTACTGTTAAAATCAAAATGGCGCTGCTGTGAATAAGATCTATTCAGGGGTTTAAATTGTTTTCAGATATGTCCCATTTTGGTAACAGTGTAGCAGAATGATAACATAAAATAGTAAATAAATATGGCATTTGTGGCCTCAAGATAAATTAACATTTTCTGAAGGTCAAGCACATCCTTTCACTGACCATTTGCTTTCACACCCAGTTTAGCTTCATATTAGTTTGCTACATATTAGTTCAAAAGTTTGGGGTCGGTAAGATTTTTTTAAAATGTAAAATTTTTTAAAGAATTCTCTTCTGCTCATCAAGGCTATATTAAACTAACCAGAAATAAAGTAAAAACAGTAATACTGTTAAATATTATTACAGTTTAAAATAAGTGTTTTATATGTGAATGTATTAAAATGTAATTTATTCCATCATTTATGATCAGATCTGAATTTTCAGCATCATTACTCCAGTCTTCAGTGTCACATGATGCTTCAGAAATTATTCTAATATGCTGATTTGATGATTAAGAAACATTTCTGATTATTATCAATGTTGAAAACCGTTGTGCTGCTTCATATTTTGGTGGAAACCGTGATGTATTTTTATCTCAGGATTGTTTGATGAATAGAAAGTTCAAAAGAACAGCATTTATGTGAAATATAAATTCTTTTGTAACATTATAAATGTCTTCACTGTCACTTTTGATTGATTGAATGCATCCTTGCTGAATGAAAGCATTCATTTTCTTTCGTGACTGTCAGAAGTGTTTGTGGTCAGTAAGTTTTGTGTGTGTTTGCAGCTCGCTGCGGCTCTCACACTCAGGAGCGAATGGTCAGCGTGAGAAAACTGGCTGCTTCACATCAGTGTCCCGTCCTCTGCGCTGAGCACAGGGTAAACACACGCTCGCACACACGCGCTCACGCTCACACACACACACACTCATCAACACATGTCACTCTCTCTGTCAGACGGCAGATGGCGTGAACGCAGCAGCTGTGCGGATACTCAACATTCTGAAGGTGTCAGCGGGAATGTCGCCCATAGCAACCACCGCCCTCTATCTGTCCTCACTGACCCGCTGCTCTGTGACCTCTGACCTTGAAGACGACTGACCACTAATAAGTACTTTAAGAACAACATTAAGACTCGGTTCATTACTTTGAATTTCCACCGGGGAAAGACAAGTTGCAGATAATCTCACGGGATTGCAGAATAGCTCAGGTGGGTGTAAGAAATATTTTAACAGTGGTGTCCATGAATTTTACCTTTCCCATCAGACTTTATTGTCTGCTGTGTGTTATTATGGCTGGCTCTCTCTCATATTCACTCTTTTACTGATTTAGTAAAACCTCCAAACCAGCAGGGGGAGCCATTGGGTAGCTAATGGCTCCCTCCTAAATAATTACCCCTCTACAATATTAATGAATAAAATATTTGAATTTTTAACCAAATGACTACTGTTTTAATGGGCTATTTACTGTTTTTTTTACTGTTTTAATGAATCAGTTAAATAAATGTTTGTCACATATTTACACAGTACTAGTAGGTTTGGCTATACTTGTAAAAATAAAGGGGTAACTGGTAGTAAATTGAGATGCTATTATAGATTTGTATTATTAGTTTGTTTCATATTATATTTTCCATTTTAGTTTTAGTAATTTTGTTGTGTTTTTGTCATTTTTATTAGTTATTGTATTTTTAATGTCTACATTTTTATTAATTTTAGTTTTAGGGTATTTTAGTACATCAAGTTACACTGAATGAAAATGAGAAATGCTTCTTTGGAAGTTAGCTGAAATAAAGTTTTTAAAGTTTTTTTTTTTAATATTTTATTTCACTTAACATTTATTTAATATTTAACCCCTTGGTGCTCTTTTTTTTTTTTTTTTTTATTGCCTTTTTTTCCTAACATATTTTGTAATCATCATAAATTGGGTATCAATCGAAAGCTTAAACACTCAAATCATCAAGAGAAAACCATTTTGAAATCAGACGTTGCATTACCATGGAAACAGTACTTTAAAACCTTTTAGCGGGCTCCTCCCCCTAGTGGGCGGTGTCATGTTCCATATTATAACATTTATTTTAATTATTTAAATGGTTCAATTCTTGACAAATCACATATCGTTAAGACTCAAGGCTCCATATTTGGTGACTGTTTTGTGATAGAAGTAATGTTGTGACAGAAATGTATTAATTTGTCACACTTCAAAAAGGATTCAATGGATTGTGGGTTTCACCTGGTGGTCATTTTTGGTATTGTGCCTAAACAAAATCTCATATGAACTTCAATTTTTGTGATATCAACTTGGTTAGACATATGGCTTTGATATAATAAATTATAACAATTATTATATATATATATTTTGTATCAAATATATATTTAGTACAGTACTTTTTTTTTTTTCAGTACTCAAACTCCTATAACTTTTTTTTTTTTCTTCTTTTTTTTTTTACATTTCAGCAATAATCTAAGTGTTAAAAAGAGACCAACCTTAGGTCTCCAAAGCATTTACAACCACTTAAGTTTGGATTGTGCATTTTCACATCTATGTTCAAAAAGGGGGGTGACAGTAACAAAAATTATTTTTTTTATGGTTTTAGTTACCTATAATACCCCTAGTCTACACTGAATAAGGCCCATTTGCTGCACTGTAGTAACCTCATCCCAAAAGCTGTGTTCCCCCAACTCTTTTCCTCTTTTGCGTTTCCATGACAACCTCACCTGTTGCAAACCAATCCTATCAGTAACCTGAGTCCTGAATAATGGACGTTCTTTGCGAAGAAATGACAAAAAGGCTTTCTGGCATCTTACCTGTGCCACCGTCTCTCTCTCAACCTTTCCGTTCGGTCCCTCGTGACTGACCTCATTTGACAATCTCCTCACTGACCACTTCATGCACAGGGTCATGGTCCAGATATCCTCTTACCCCACAGACACACAAGAGCGCTTCGACTGTTAGGAAGAGGCCATCGCACTTTCATTTAATTGTTCTTTTAATTGGGCTTGAATCTACAACCTTTCCAGTCCAAGAGCAATTGTCAAGTTTTGGTTTTCTTTCCAGAAAGACATTCTATCTTATATAAAAGGCATTATTAGTGAAGTATTGTCCCAAATTATTGGTCTGCTATACTTATGAGGTCACACACATAAAATGCATTGATACGTTGCTTTAGTTCAGTCTCAGTAGGTTTATGTGATGTTGTTCCATGATCTGCTCTGTTGGCGTCCATTAGAGTCCTTCACAAACACATCTACAGTGCAGCTGTCTCTCCAGAGACCTGCCTTTGTCCCACTCAACATTCTGTTACTGAATAATGCAGATTGTGTGTGTGTGTGTGTGTGTTCACATGCTGAGAGATTGGCAGAGCAGGACTGCAGTGGATGCGTTTCTGCCCGCACGTACCACTTTCACACACATTCCTACCTTTATTTATGGCCAGGTAAAGTGTGTTTTTGCTAAATCAAGCATCATTATTGGTATTGCTCCTAGTTAGTGATCCAAACAAATCCTTAATGCTGAGTGTTAAACTTCAGAGTGCAACTTATTTGTGCTACAGACATAAATGATGGCTTATATCATGCCTTGGGGAGGAAATCTGTGTTATTTTGGGTAAAGATGATTTGAAACAATATATACAAGTTGTAAAAAGCGCTATGCAGAAATAAATTGACGACACGTCGTGCACCTGGGAACTGCGAAGCAACACCCTAGCAACCATGCAGAAAACACATAGCAGCTTGTTAAAAACCATTCAGCACAGCTAGCAACCAGCCCAAAAACATTAGCAATTATATAGCAGCATATTGGTTTTTAAAAAACACCTTACCTGCATAGCAAGACCTTAGAAACTAGCAACAACACAAGTTAAAAACCATTTAGCACAGCTAGCAAACACCCATACCAGCATATTTATAAAAAAAAAAAAAAAACTTAGAACAGCTAGCAACTAGCCAGAAAACTAGGAACAACATGGAAACATGCTAAAACCATTCAGCACAGCTAACAACCACCCAAAAAAAAAAAAAATTCTAGCAGTGACATAGAATCACTTAGAACATCTAGCAACCAGCAAACTCTAGCACTGCATCCAAAATTGAATACTTCCCTGCTATATAGTATGTGAAAAACAGCATGCCAAGAGAGTAACCAACCATGGTTTGAGTGCTTTAGCCTCTTATTTGCGAGTGCAAACACGAACATATCACTCCTGTCTTTGCATGGGCTGCCAGTCTGTTTTAGAGTAGAGCTTAAAGTTTTACTTTTTGTCTTGAGGTTTTAAATAGACTGGCACCTTAATATCTTTCTGAAACGCACCAACTAGATGTTTAAGGTCATCGGATCAGAAACTCTTACCGGTCCCCAGATCCAGACTGAAGAAAAAGGGTGACTGGGCTTTTGTCATCCATAGTCGGCCTATCAGAATAATCTCGACAGAATCACTTTTCAAAGCAAAACTGATCTCTAATCTCTTTGAGAAGGCTTACAATCTCTGAGTCAAACGGGGTCAGACTAAACATCAATTATGTTTTCGTGTTGTGTTTTACTGGCATACTGTTGTACATATTCTAGTTTTTTTATTATTATTGATATTGTTCAGCACAATATTCTCTACTACTGTTGTTTTATTGTGCTTTTTAAATAAATTGAGATTGAGTAGTACGTCCGAATACATAGTTTTCAAAAAACGGTAGACGAAAAGCACCCGGATGACTTACTACTTCCGATGAGATTCTGAAGAGCAGATCTGATGGACGCTTAGGTCACATGATGATAATGCCGACAATGATATCATGGCAGATGTAGTACATCTTGACACTCAGAACACTTTAGCAACAGCATAGCAATGTGTTAAAAGTTAAACCACTCAAAACACCTAGCAACCACCAAGAGAACTCTAGCACTGACATAGGAACATGTTAAAAACACTTATAACACATAGAAACTGCATTGCAACCACAAAGCAACAGCATAGCAATGCCCTAGCAACCACATAGCAACATGTTAAAAGTTAAACTACTCAAAACACCAAGCAACCACACAGAAAACTATAGCAATTACATAGGAGCATATTAAAAACAGCTGCATAGCACTGTCCTGGCAACCACCTAGAACACATTAGCACCAGCATAGCAACGCCCTAGCAACCATATAGCAATGGCATAACGACAGGTTAAAGTCATGATATATTGTAAAATGCTCTATACAAAAACTTGACATTCAGAGCACCTGGCAACTGCATAGCACTGTCCTGGCCACCACCTAGAACACTTTAGCAACAGCATAGCAACACCCTAGCAACCATATAGCAATGGCATAACGACAGGTTAAAGTCATGATATATTGTAAAATGCTCTATACAATAACTTGACATTCAGAGCACCTGGCAACTGCATAGCACTGTCCTGGCCACCACCTAGAACACTTTAGCAACAGCATAGCAACGCCCTAGCAACCATATAGCAATGGCATAACGACAGGTTAAAGTCATGATATATTGTAAAATGCTCTATACAAAAACTTGACATTCAGAGCACCTGGCAACTGCATAGCACTGTCCTGGCCACCACCTAGAACACTTTAGCAACAGCATAGCAACGCCCTAGCAACCATATAGCAATGGCATAACGACAGGTTAAAGTCATGATATATTGTAAAATGCTCTATACAAAAACTTGACATTCAGAGCACCTGGCAACTGCATAGCACTGTCCTGGCCACCACCTAGAACACTTTAGCAACAGCATAGCAACACCCTAGCAACCATATAGCAATGGCATAACGACAGGTTAAAGTCATGATATATTGTAAAATGCTCTATACAAAAACTTGACATTCAGAGCACCTGGCAACTGCATAGCACTGTCCTGGCCACCACCTAGAACACTTTAGCAACAGCATAGCAACACCCTAGCAACCATATAGCAATGGCATAACGACAGGTTAAAGTCATGATATATTGTAAAATGCTCTATACAAAAACTTGACATTCAGAGCACCTGGCAACTGCATAGCACTGTCCTGGCCACCACCTAGAACACTTTAGCAACAGCATAGCAACACCCTAGCAACCATATAGCAATGGCATAACGACAGGTTAAAGTCATGATATATTGTAAAATGCTCTATACAAAAACTTGACATTCAGAGCACCTGGCAACTGCATAGCACTGTCCTGGCCACCACCTAGAACACTTTAGCAACAGCATAGCAACACCCTAGCAACCATATAGCAATGGCATAACGACAGGTTAAAGTCATGATATATTGTAAAATGCTCTATACAAAAACTTGACATTCAGAGCACCTGGCAACTGCATAGCACTGTCCTGGCCACCACCTAGAACACTTTAGCAACAGCATAGCAACACCCTAGCAACCACATAGCAACATGTTGAAAGTTAAACCACTTAAAACACAGCAACCACCCAGAAAACTCCAGCAATGACATAGGAGCATATTAAAAACTAGCAACTACATAGCACTGTCCTGGCAACCATCTTGAACACTTTAGCATCAGCATAGCAATGGCATAACAACAGGTTAAAGTCATGATACAAGAACTTGACACTCAGAGCACCTGGCAACTGCATAGCGCTGTCATGGCAAAAACCTAGAACACTTTAGCAACAGCATAGCAATGCCTTAGCAACCACATAGCAACATGTTAAAAGTTAAACCACTCAAAACACCTCACACAACCCACAACTGCTAAAAAAAAACACCATAAAAACTGCACGGCAACCACCTAGAAACGCTCTAGCATTATGATAGTGAGTTTTGTACAATCAAGCCCCACTCTATAAAAAAAAGAAAGAAATCTCGCTCAGCCTTTTATTTCAGTATTTCTTTGTGTTTTGAGACAAACAGGAATTGATTGGCTTCAGGTTTGACTGTGACATCATATGCAGCCATTATAAAATCACAAGTTCTTTGTGGGCTTGAATTTGATGTCAGCAGCATGTGTGTGTGTTTACAGCCTCTCAGGAGAGCTCAGGATACCTCAGCTTTCCTGCCCTGCCTCTTCCTCTCACAGCAGATAATACAGGATGACACTGAGCTTCCTTACAAATCACACACACACACACACACACAGATTCAAAAAGTCCTAGAAACCAGATGCCCCCTTTCAACAGACCTGAGGAACAATGCTGGTATTGAGGAGGAGAGACGCATCAAACCACCGATTACAGGCGCTTCTAGAGCTCAGGCTCAAACTGCTCAGAGGAAAGTCTTCATGCTCTTCTTTTATTGCTCAGGGGAATGATACTGGAGTATCAACTTTGTTTCTACACTATTGAGAAATAAACACAGTTGAGTCAATAATAGACATATGGTATGAGTATAGAGCTAGAAAATGTGATGTTTATTTATATTTATTTTAGTCTAGTTTATTTAGTTTTATTTGTTTTAATCAATTTTATTTTAATGTATTTTTATCTAATTTTTATTATTTATCTTAATCAGTTTATTTATTTTAATCTTTATTATTAAGGGCCAAGCACCGAAGCTCCGTCAAACCGTTCTCAAATAACGTGCGAACGAATTAGATCAAGAGCATGTCAAAATGATTGTGAAGCTATATCTCCACAACGCTTCTGAGCAAACTTGGTTTGTTTCGGTGCAGTGCCATCTAGTGGTCAGGAGATATGAAAAATTGACATTTTTGCTTAACCTCTGAACGGTTTGTCTGAATGTCACAAAACTGGTCTCTTTAGATTCAGTGCAGCTTCCTTGATTTTCCCATATTGGCTATTTTAGGCATCGGCCATTTTGAGTTTTGTCGTAAAATGTTATATTTTATGAACGCATTGGCGTTGGTTTGTGTCTTCGGCACCATGCCCTGAAGTTACTCAAAAAGTTCCGGCAGCACCACCTTGTGGTCAAAAATTATAATAAATTTCAAAAGATGTTAATAGCTTTTGATTCGTTTTGCTTGTTGTAATGAAACTTAATAGATTATTAACTTAATTCCTTGGGTCATGCTGAGAATACAGATATCAATTTTGCTATAGTCGGATTAACTTCCTGTCCGCCATTTTGATTTTCTTTGAAAACCTACTTTTTCTAACTCTTCCTAAACCGTTTGTCTGATTTTCACCAAATTTGAGTCAGATCATCTTCATACCATGCCAGTAAAAATGGATTTCATATTTCATGTCAGTAGATGAAAACCGCTTTCGTACACCGCATCAACAAAGTTGAGGCATGATGCCAAAATGACTCTGAGGCTGTATCTCTACAATGCTTTGACATAGTGACACCAAACTTTGCGGGTGTCATTGTCACCTCACTCTGACCACACCACATCAATTTGGTCACAGCGCCACATATTGGTCAAAAAAGATAAATCATTAAATCATATTACTAGTCACTCTATTTATGATTATTCATCTATTTTGCCTAAAATCATCGTAATGTGTCTTTAATTGCTCATTGTTGCAGTTAGTCTGATGCTCCCGGCCAAGCTGGCATGACTTATCGTGCTTTCTTTGTGCTTGGCCTCTTAACTGATGCTTGCAGCTATATTTGTTGTTATTTGAAAGTGATGAAAGTGACGTGACATGTAGCCAAGTATGGTGTCCCATACTCTAAATTTGCGCTCTGCATTTCACCCATCCATGTGCACACACACAGCAGTGAGTATTGAACACACACACACACACACCGTGAACACACACCTGGAGCAGTGGGCAGCCATTTTTGCTGCACAAACAGATTTTGTAACTGTAAACACGGGAAATCTCGCAAAATATACATGAATAAACATGCAAACGATAGGCAGGAAGAAACTGCGATGATAGTGTTTGGAATGATTTTGACAAGAAAATTCTTTGAAAAAAGAAAGAAAAGGGTTTGGGTGAAGTCGTGGAGACGGCGGGAACACGTTATTTATGCTTCCGTCTTCTGTCAGCTCGATTTCTGATTGGATAATGTTTCGTTTCACGTGATAATCTCCAAAGCGTGCGCATATTTGTCCTCGGGGTTCCCCCCACACATCAGTTTGTTGAATATTTACGATTCGAGATCGGGGGGGTCTCCGATGCTCTTCTGAGCAGATTCAGTCACTCTTAACACATCTCACACCACAGGAAAATCTGATCAAATAATCTGTAGAACCATCGAGATAATCAGGACTTTACCTAGGATTGTCGGAAGGGGAGAAATCGGCCCAAAATCAGCACGTTTATCTTGTGGTGTGTACCCAGCATTAGGATTACAAGTCCGACTCTCAAACCATTAGGCCACAACTGCCCCCATTATTATTATAAACTTTTTTTTTATTATTATTAATTTTCACAGACGCCCTTGCACTCCCTGGGGGTCTCTGCACCCCAGTTTGAAAACCCCTGCTCTAGAGGAGACACACAGAAGATTACTGAGCTCTTTTTCTATGAGAATCATCTGCAAACGTCTCCATTCAATCTCATTGCTATATAACTGAGATATTAAAGCTCAAACTAATGTACTTTATATGTCAGTCATGTCATATTTGTGTGTGTGATTTCACATGGCTCTCTCGGACATGAGGTCAGCTCTCTGAACTCTCTATCCTCGGCTATGTGTCGCCAGAAACAACTAAAGAAAGGGCGGAGAGAGAGAGACTGGAGAGATCGTGAGAGTGACTGTTGTCACGTCTGGTGTGACAACGAGTCAAACCCACCGGGAGAACTTCACACATGCTCATTACACATCGCTTGGCTTAACGGTAAAGTAAATGCAAATGGAAATCGCTGCACAGGAAACCTCTGTGGCTGCAGTCACGTCCACAAGTGTCCTGGAATGAGATTTGGGAGGAACGGAAAACTGTGAGTGTCCGTGAGCGTGTGAGTTGGAGCACGGCTACAGATTGACCCGCAGTTTTCTGAGGATAAAGATTACTTAGAAAGACATAAAAACAAAAGGCTGAGATTTAGCGAACGCTCTTAACAAAACGTAGGGGTCACAATGTCATAAATAAACTGCATTCCAGACTCAGATCAGGCCGACTGACTTTACCATGTGATATATTATATATATATATAATATGTATTCTATATATATATATTCACACCAGATTAGAATATAACACCTGTCATACGCACCATAAACACATGCACGCATAATCCTTGCGATGCTTATTAACTGTGAAACAGCCCAACCTCAATCATATGGCAGCTATAATAATTAAAAAAATAAGTGTTAATACGTTTTTTTTTATTATGCATGAATGACAAATACAGACACAAATCAGTTTTTCAGCAGGTAAAAGCGATGTTTATTGATAAGTGTTGCATTACAAAAGCATAGTCTTGAATATGATTTATAATGCAGGTTATAATGAAGACAAAGCAGGTGCAGAGAAACAAAATTAGAGAAGCATCACTGGAATAAAATTTCATTTTCAATGATCATTTTTTCCCCCAAATTAAAGATATTTTAATGTGCAATCACTTGCAATTCACATGACGTAATCTGAGGCTCCTCCTGAGACCCTAACACATCCCAAGTCACTGTATGATGACATTACTAGATCAGGTGACGTTCTAAACCCGACGTGATTGGCTCTGTTCATTCCAAAGCACATTTGCATACAATAACAAACACGGTTGCATGTGTTTTCTGGGTTTAAACATGATTTGATCTCTGGATAGTTTTTAATCTGATTAGCTGCACAGTAACTACTATTCACTAACGGCAACAACAAGCCAAGCGCTTTTTCTAGACTTTTCTTGAGATCCTTTAACCGGCGAATCCGACCTCCTTATAGTAACCGTCGATGTCACCGATGATGCTGTCCATCACTTTCTTCAGCGCGCACTGACCGGCGTCGTCGAGACCGGCCTTCTCCGCCATCACCTTCATCAGGACTTCAGTGATCAGCTGTTGACAGAGATAGAGAGAGCACGGTTGGCGTTTCGTCTTATGAGAAACTATGTACGAGCGGATGTCTGTGTGCTTCTAAGAAAGCATGAGATCCGTAAGCTTCGTGCATCGTGGCATAAGGCATCGTGGATTGTTTCCAAAACTGATGTGTGCTGTTGTGTATTTTTAGTATCAAGATATTAGCTTGCTAACGTCATTGGCAAAATCTGCCATTTGAATTCAAGTACTATTATTTCCATAGAATTAATGAACAGCATTCAAAGTCAGTCACTTATCCCTATAATAGTTCAGCCAGCTACTATATATATATATAATTCAGTTAGTTGCTAGTTTCTGCTCCAAAATATCATTTTATTTTGTTTAATTGTTTTACAACAAAATATGTGTAAATTTTAGCAAATGTATATTACCCAAAAAAGACTTTATATATATATATATATATTATAATAAAAAAATAAAATATATATAACATTTTTATTTTATATATAATTATATATAATATATTATAATTTGTCTTAAGTCTTTTTTCTTTCTACTTCATTTCATTTTAACACATATTTAAAATATATTATATTTATTTATTATTCATTTTTATTACATATATTTGTATTTAATATAAATTATCTAATGATAAATACTAAATATTAGAGATGCATCGATACTAAATGTAAATGTCCTTATAATAGTTCAGCCAGCCACTATAATTATATATATATATATATATATATATGTGTGTGTGTGTGTGTGTGTATGTATATATATATATATATATTTATAGTTAGGTTATAGTTCAGTTAGTTGCTAGTTTCTGCTCCAAAATATTTTATTTTGTTTAATTGTTTTGCAACAAAATATGTGTAAAATTTACCAAACGTATATTACCAAAAAAAGACTTTATATATATATATATATATATATATTATAATAATAAAAATATGTTATAAAATATATATAACATTTTTATTTTATATATAATATTATAATATATAATATATAAATTATCATAATATATCTTAAGTCTTTTTTTCTACTTCATTTCATTTTAACAAATATTTAAAATATATTTATTAATTATTCATTTCTATTACATATATTTTATTATTTGTATTTAATATGAATAATCTCATTATAAATAATAAATATTAGAGATGCACCGATACTAAATTTCTCCACCGATAGCTGATTATTCAGAGTGATATCTGCAGATACCGATAGTTTAGGGTGTTCTGCCTTTTATACCTTCTTTTAAATGAATGATAATTTCATTAGAATTAATAATTAATCATTATATTTTTTTAATTATTATATTTTTTAAAGAAATGCAAATAAAAACTTTATTCTCTCCATTTCATCCACTTGTTTCAGAGTAACTGGTATCAAACTGGTTTCTTTTCTTTACACAAAGCACAAATTCAGTGCATTTTCCTGCCCTCTTTTGACTGACAGGATATATCGTCCCTGACTATCGGCTGTTTTTATTGGCCGATAGTGTGAAAATTTGCTTTAAGTACAGCAGAGGTACTAGTTGCGTTAAGATGCTGTCTGTAGTGAGTGAGTGCACTAGGTTTTGGAACAGAGCGTCCTGCGATACCCTGAAGTTGTTGAGGGCAATCTGGTGTTTTTTGGCGTGCGTGTTGGCCAGCGGTTTGAGGATGGCAGCGTGATCCCCTTTGGCCTTCAGCAGCTCGCCCAGCTTCTTCAGCACCGTCGCGCCGTGGGCCGCCACCGCCGCGTTTCCCGCCAGATCAGACTGAGCGATGCCCACAAACTTCGGGAAGAGCTTCTGCGTGTCCGGATACTCCTTAAACAAACTGAAGAGAACGAAAACATTAGCCGACTGAGCCAGGCAGACCACGTTCAGCTCTGTCTCATCGAGTCGGGAACTGACCGGGTCAGAACCTCTCCTCCGTGACCCGTGTAGTCGGCCTCCACGGCTCCCCAGCTCTTCAGAACCAGCTCATGATCGCCCATTGTCTGCACAAGCCAGAAAAACACACACCTGTCTTAAAATAACAAACCGAAGTGCTTAAGTCAACATTTCAGGCGTTTGAAATTGCATTCGCATTATTAAACAAGAGCCCATATTTAATGTGCCAGTTAGATGAGCATCACATGGTCTTTGGTTTACTTTCATCTTAAGGCATATTGTTTAATGACTTTTGTTTGCATGCACTAAACATGAGACAGTTAAAGGGAGGTTTTTAGATGATACTGTAAGTGACCTCTGAAGAACTCATGTCTGTTTTAAAATTTACACTCATGCACAGTTTGTCTTCATTTTGCATGGCTAATTGTTTGCAATTATCAGTGTAATGTAATTGTTAATGTACAGCTGAACGCCTGCAGTGATGTTCACTAAACTGCTCTCAAGTGTTTTTCCAGCGTCAGGCTCCGGTGATCCGGAGCACTCCGGTGACCTTGAGGACTCACAGTTAAACTAAACGTTCCGTAGATCCCATCATCTCTGCGCCGAAATTTATAGACTAATAAATCAGCTTTTTTACTACTTTATTTCTTTATTTCTCAAGCAAATTCTGCACTTTTAAATTCAATTTGGACTTTTTTTGTGCATGTTTTTCCTTCCTGAAGCTGGAGTTTTTTCCCTTTCAGAAAATAATTTTTTTTTTACCTAACTTTTACTTTTAAGTTTAATTTGTTTTGTTTTGTTTTTTTTTTACCAGTTTTTACTTTCCCAACAAATTCTGTCACAAACTATAATTTTACTTTTAAGTTGTTTTATCTTTTTCATTTTAAGTTTAATTTTACTATTTTACCCTGTCTCAATTCATTCTGCTTAAAAACTACAATTTTTAGTTAACTTAACTTAAATTTACCCTTCTCAAACGAATTCTTTTTAAATTCAATTTGGACTTTTATGTGCGTGTTTATCCTTTCATTGCCAAAGATTTTCTTTTTGTAAAATAGAAACTTCTGCAGTGAAATTTTTACTTTAATTAATTTTTTTTTTTTTTTACTAGTTTTCACTTTCTCAGCAAATTCTGTCACAAACTATAATTTTACTTTAATTAAGTTTAATTTTAACACTGAATCAATGAATTGTGCTTAAAAACTACAATTTAAATTTAAATTTTAAAACTTTTTAATTTAGCCTCGTCAAATAAATTCTATACTTTTTAATTCAATTTCAGGGGGTTTTCCCTTTGTAAACAAATTCTGCAGTGAAAAATAATTTTTGTTTATATTATTTTATTTTTGTAAATTAATTTACTAGTTTTCACTTTCTCAACAAATTCTGTAACAGGTTTGAGTTTAATTTCAAGTTTTATTTGACTATTTTACCTTGTCCCAATGAATTTTTCTTAAAACCTACAACATTTAAGCTTTTAATTTTAACTTTTTAAATGATACTTTACCCTTCTCAGTCAAATTCCACTACAAAAGAATAAAAAAAGTAATAGTATTATTTTAAATATCAATGCAGAACTAATAGACTTAATTGTGTTGCTTCTTATAGCATTTTATGTATTAGAATAATGACAAATGCAGTCATTTGCGTCTTAACTTTTGCACAAAGCATTAAAAAGTCCAGTCAAGCTCCTTACCGATATCAGCGTCGTCTCTGAAGAGTGTGTGACTGGTTGTGGGTTTGGAAATCTCCCCAAATAAGCTCAGATTATCAGTTTCGCCCCACATTCAACTTTTATACTGCGTCTTTGTGACATCACCACCCCTCAACTGTCAATCACACTGTCCCTCTCCTTGTCTTGAAATGTTAACCACACCCCTCTATTTGCCCCACCAGAAAATACACACACACAAACTCACACAGAGACACACACACACACTCACTCACTCACACTCACTCACTCACACACTCACACACTCACTCACTCACTCACACACACACACACACACACACTGGCTCAGAAGCCGTTTGAGATGCTCCGATTCCATCGCTGTATTACTCCACAAGCCCCAAACACCAGAACACACACATACTCACCTGTACAGCCCACTATAGTCACTTTAAAAAGTCATTTTAGGTCAATTTTCCATTAGTAGGCTACTTAGACAGCATCATCATCACTCATGAGCTCATGAGATGTCTGATTGCTTTATAGGTGTGTTTGGCTCAGGAAAAACAAGACAATGACCGACACGTGTGCAAACAAACACAGGAAAACAGCACTTAACTTCAACCTTTTTATACATAAAATCTGAACAATAAAGGAAGCACAGCCCCATCGTTCTACTGTCATTTTCCATATCTGTCCCAGCACTCAATGCAGTCACCAGACAAGTGTATTAATAGCATTTGTGGGGTCATTGTGTGTGTGTGTGTGTGTGTGTGTGTGTGTGTGTGTGTGTGTGTGTGTGTGTGTGTGTGTGTGTGTGTGTTTTTGGATAAGGGAAAAGCCTTTCCCCTCCATTCAGACCGGTTCAAAGACAGGTCAAGATCAGTGGACACTGCCAAACTATCAAAACCTGGTAGAAATGACGAGTTAACGATATTGGCATTGCCTTTGAACCCTTCCATGAGATAAAGATTGTTAAATTGTTGTGGTGAAATCACCAAAAGCAAAAGAGAGAAAGAATATGTGCTCCACTAGCCTATAAGAAAGTATTTGGCAACTCACAGAGACCTTTTAATAGTCTGAGTCTGAGAGTTTAGGGAGATTTAATGATGACCCGTGTGTTTCACTGGCACACAGTCAGAGTGGCCCACTCAATGACACCGGACAACATTGTTTCAGACTGGATTATAGCGCCATCTGGAGGGGAAAAAAATGTTAATGTGCTTCACAGGACGTCCGGCGGAGCTTGAGTTTGTAAATGGTGCATCTACTACACAAATAGCTTTTGGTCGATTTAAAGTTTAAAAATGTGGGCGGAAATTGTTGCGTAAGAAACGCAGTCTCGTTTTATGTACGTAAATACTGGGCAGGTCAACCCTAAAAAAGCCTTTGAAACCAAAACAAAAAATGTTTAAATAAACTTTTTCGTTTTCTGGCATAATAAAAGACGATTGTAAAAGCTCCAAATACATTCGTCCATAATAAGCAATGTATAATAAAATATTTTCGCCAAAACTATTTCCAGAAGTATAACATATAAATAATAAATTATGATATTTTCAAAATGTCATTTATATCTATAAAAAATTATATAATAATAAGAATGTGTTATTAGTAATTTATTTGTCAGGACTTTTATTTTGGCGGGTTGTACAGCGAAAGTGACCGAACATCGTCTCTCTTGTTATTCAAGCTTCACTGTCGAGTGGCCATTTTTATGTGTGTCCGGATCCCGGTTCTGCTCTTTTTTCTCCTAAAACCGCTTTTAACACCGAACAATAACGGGTATCACCGGCAAACGAGTCTCGAACATTAATTACACTCATCGTGAGGAAGAAAACAACAGATAAAGCGGAAGTTTTCGTCTGCTGTCCATCATGAATCCCGAATAGTAAGTTTGTGTGAAGAAAAAAAAAGCGCTGATGACACATCAAACACATGAGCGCGCACTCATCTCCTGCTTTATTAACATTCACAGAAATTGCAGTGTTAACTAAACAAAATACTAAATAAACTAAACGTTTACTTTATATATCAGGATTAATTTATAATTATTTATCACAACTATGCTCTTCTTGTTTAACCGTATTAAACAACTGGTATCGCTTCGATTTGATTTAAAAATTATTATAAATAAATATGTTTATAGAGATATGTTTTTCTGTGTGTAGTAATGATGATATATAACATAACTGTCAGGCTGTTTCTTGAGCTCTGACACACTCAACTGCCACGTCGTTATTAAACCGGTAAGTTAAAATGAAACCGTAGGAATGATTTACACAGTTTCACATCTGATCATGTTTATAAGGAGCTAAAATCATCCTCAGGCTGATTAAACTGTTTTAGAGAGTGAATCTTATACTGTGATGTTGAAATGTGATCTTGGGCCTGAACTTACTGTCGGTGTGACAGTTTTGTTTTAGGGGCTATTGGGTAATTAAATCACCTGTTACCACAGCACTCTTTCAAAGTTTGTGGTTTTAGCATGGTACAGTGATGGTAATACCATGGTACTTAATGCTGTGAATCTGGAAGCCTTTCAAGAACATGTCCAGATCTAAACCAGAAGAAAAGAAAACAGATTTTGCTTTATTTTTGCAAATGTGATTATTTTGGGGTGATGTATGACCCTGAGATGTGGTATTCCTCCGTTTATGTCCATTATTTCCCTTCTGTACCGTTGAGACATGCTGACACGTGCATGTGTTGCGTAACATAGTTCCCAGTTCCACGTCACAGATGACAGCCGACCAGGAGTGTCAGCAATTACTGATAGATGTTATTGTCCTCTGCTTTCTCTCAGTGATTACCTGTTCAAACTCCTGCTGATCGGAGACTCGGGCGTTGGGAAGTCCTGCCTTCTGCTGCGTTTTGCTGTAAGTTCTGAGATACTGCTCACACACACACACGGGTCAGATAGTGGCTCTTATTGCACAGGTGATTTGACTGTCAAAGAGCTTTATGCGAAAGGCGAAGGGTGTCATTTCTTCGGCCTGACTGGGTCGGGAGGGGCGGCACTACCTGTTTGCCTGGTTGCATGAAAACGGTTATTAATTTTGCAACTCAATTCAGTAGCTATGTTTCAATCCACCTATTTTTATGTGCATTTTGGGATAAACGCTGAATGGAAACGCCAAGATGCACATAAATGATGAAAAATGCACGTAAAAAACTTATGCAGATAATTTTTTGATCTGCTAAAAAGACATGCAATGGAAACGCATTTACTGAATAAATCCCTTGATTCACAACAAAAAACTCATGATTTGATAACTGGACTAACCAGCGGACCAATCGCATCACGGCATCTCAGATGTTGGTTTGGTGATTCTGAATCATCAGAATGATTTGGTTTAAATTCCTCCCAGAAGCATCGCACATGATTGTGTTCACAAACACCAGCATCCAAACATGACAGCGTTTTTTGTGTTTCATCTGCCGCTCTGAGACGCAAATCATTCTTGATGGAGGAAAAAAGAGCCACAGCTTCTTTCCCGATTGCAGCAACTTCCATTTTTATTACTGATATTTTGCGCCAATTTCCCAGAGGTGATTTTGTTCTCTTGAACACATGAGATTGAAACGCTTTGCAAATGTTTAATGTGATATTCCAAGTTAATTTCGCAACTTTGGATGGAAACATAGTGTGAAATTACTGCATTTTTAAGGAAACCATAAATATTGTGTGTTCTTTCCTCAGGACGACACGTACACAGAGAGCTACATCAGCACCATCGGAGTGGACTTCAAAATCCGGACGATAGAGCTGGATGGAAAGACCATCAAACTACAGATCGTAAGTGCTCACTTCAACGACTGACACAGTACAGTGCAAATCAGTGTTGTCCTGATACTGGAACTTCGATGCGATACCTTGAAAAATATCGGTATTCAATACCACAGGGAAAACTGCCATATATATACCGCCATACAGGCAGTTTGTTATTAGCTCATAATTTTTTGATGATTTGGGTCATTTTGCTCCAATAGCTTACACACAAAACAGGGTGGCTTAATTAGAAATAATTGAACTACTTTTACCAAAAAAGACAAGTAAACAGTTAGTAATAAAATAAGAACAAACAAAACAAATTTCAAACAATAGCACAAAAAAATACAATAGAATAAAGAGACAAATTAAATTAAAAAGATTTTTTAGGTGGGTCTAACAGTAGTATTCAAGTAAGAAGTACTACAGAAATTAAAGTAATCAAAAATAACACTGGATAGTTTCCATTGTAAGAATTAAATACAGAATAATGCTTACAATCAAAGTTACAAAAGTTATTCAGTCAAGAGCAGCTAGCGATTTTCTCTTTGTGTTTTAGGATCAGTTCTCTTTCAAATGAAAATTAGCCCAAGCTTTACTCACCCTCAAGCCATCCTAGGTGTATATGACTTTTTCTCTTTCTGAGGAACACAATCAGAGATATATTAATAAATATCCTGACGCATCCGAGCTTTATAATGGCAGTGAACGATACCAACGAGTATGAGCTGAAGAAAGTGTCTCCGTCTACATCCATCCATCATAAATATGTACTCCACACGGCTCCAGAGGGTTAATAAAGGCCTTCTGAAGCGAAGCGATGCATTTGTGTAAGAAAAATATCCATATTTAACAAGTTATGAAGTAAAATATCTAGCTTCCGCCAGACCGCCTTTCATATTCAAGTTACGAAGAAAGTAAATTGGTGTTATGTCAGTTAAGCGTTTTCTGCAAGCTGAATAGGGAAGGCGTAGGACGTAGCGTAAGCGCTTTGAACTTTGAGAGTTTTTCTTCGTAAGCTTCATCTTCATAGCTCAAAAAATTCCACCTTCAGATCTCAGACCTATTATAAATACTTAAATTTGTAAGAATTGGTAAACTGAATGGGATAAACGTACTAACTTTATAAAATCAATCCTGTGGTTGGTGTAAAACGTTGTCCAGTTTGAAAATTGCTGGGATCATATTACACATATACTCCAGGCTAACCCATATGTTTCTGTTAATGGGTGAAGATCCTCCTTTATGCCCTTTGTGCCAGAATCCATTATATTCAATGAAGCATATTTTGATGGGTTGTGTTTTTATTTTTCTGTTGACTTTTATGAAAAGATTTTTAATGAAGTAAGGCCTGATTTAGTTTTAGAATTTTTATCTAAGATCAGATTTAAAAATCTATTTTTTTCCCCCCTTTATATATAAAAAAAAAAATCTTGTTCTCGCTATGAATATAGCCGAGGTAGCTCGCATGGCGTTAAATCATAAACAAACAAACACTTTCTTCGTACATTAAATATGAAAGGCGGTCTTGCAGAAGCTAGATATTTTACTTCATAACTTTTTTACACAAACGCATCGATTCACTTTAGAAGGCCTTTATTAACCCTCTGGAGCCGTGTGGGGTACGTTTATGATGGATGGATGTGGATGGAGACACTTTCTTGAGCTTCATACTCGTTGGTATCATATCATAAAGCTTGTATGCGTCAGGATATTTATTAATATAACTCCGATTGTGTTCATCAGAAAAAAGAAAGTCATATACACCTAGGATGGCTTGAGGGTGAGTAAAGCTTGGGGTAATTTTGCCATGAAAGCCCTGAAAAGGAACTTAATTTGATTCTCGCAAGCTGTTTGATAGGTGGCGTGATGCGTGTGCTTTTGGTGCGCGCGCGAAACTTGTGGGAATTAGTAAAATCATGCGCAAATATAAACACTATTCAACTGGAGTGAATGAGATGAGTCAGTAAGAGGAGGCAGGTGTGTGTCAATTCGCCGTCGGAGAGAAGAGAGAAAACGTGCAGCTGATATTGGTGTATCAATACTGCAGTAAAGGAGCATTTGAACCATTTTAGATATTTCAGTATCGATACGTATCGAAATATTGATAGTTTTGACAACACTATTGCAAACTCTTCTAGTTACACAAGCTTTATTTCACACATTGTTGCATTTTTAAAATGTGCATTCATAAATTAATGCAAGTAGACATCACATTCTCAGCATTTTAATTTTATTACTGCCATAAGACACGTTCATTACACTGCTGTTCAGAAGTTTGAGATGTTTTAATGTCTTTTGAAAGAGCCCTTCTGCTCACCAAGGCTGCATTTATTTGATCAAAAATACAGTAAAAATAGTAATATTGTGAAATATTTTTACAATTTAAAATAACTGTATTATATGTGAATCTATAGTAAAATGTAATTTATTTCTGTGATCAAAGCTGAATTTTCAGCATCATTACTCCAGTCTTTAGTGTCACATGATCCTTCAGAAATCATTCTGATATGATGATTTGATGCTCAAGAAACATTTTTCTAACCGTGTGTGTTTGCTGTGTGAATAGTGGGACACAGCTGGTCAGGAGCGATTCCGGACCATCACGTCCAGCTACTACAGAGGAGCTCACGGGATCATCGTTGTTTACGATGTCACGGATCAGGTGACCAAACATTCCATTAGTATGGCCATTCAGTGCTGAGGCTGAAGCGTTTCTGTCATGTGTCAGTGCTGCTGCTGTTTGGTTTTAATGTGATGTGTTTCCTCAGGAGTCCTTCAATAACGTCAAACAGTGGCTTCAGGAGATCGATCGCTACGCTAGTGAAAACGTCAACAAACTCCTGGTGGGAAACAAGTGTGATCTGACCACTAAGAAACTTGTGGATTACACAGCGGCGAAGGTACAGGATCTGTCCCTTGAACAGAGCACTACATTCACCAGAATCACAAGTTACGACACGACTGGCTGCACGATCTCTACTGCCCACAAATCACACTTGTCCTGGTTGCAGCCTGAAAAAGACTGGCTAATTAATCATTTAAATAATTAACAATTTTTTACATTATTATTTATTATTAAATAAATAATAATTTATAAATAAAGCATTTTATGCTAAATCTTACCTGTTGGCAGCCCAAAAGACATAATTAACAATTTATTTAAAAAAAATAATAAAATAAATAAATTATTATTTATACATTTTATATATATATATATATATATATATATATACTTCCCTGTTTGCAGCCCATTAATAATTAAACATTTTTAATTATGTAAATTATTAATTATTATTAAGTAATAATAATAATGAATTATTTATAAATTACTTATTAATCATAAGCCTTTCATAGTTGCAAACTGAAATTAATAACTTAATTATTGAGTAATGAATAAATAATTGCAGTTTAAATAATTATATTATAAACTTTTTTTTTAAATAATAAATTATTATACTTCCTTTATGTTGATTCTTCACTTGTACATTTGTAAATATATTAGTTTATGATACGTAGCCTATTAATGTAACGGAAAATGGCATAACATTCATTAATGACGTTTTTAATTTACGATCATATATATATATATATATATATATATATTTATATATACACACACACATTCTATAAATTTGAATATTTAAATGTATAATAAAAACATGCATTCCCACGTTTTTTTTTTATTTTATTTTTTTCATTTAATTCCTCAGTTTAAATAAGCATACGATCGATCTGTTGTGTCTCTTTCAGGAGTTTGCGGACTCTCTCGGCATCCCGTTCCTCGAGACGAGTGCGAAGAGCTCCAGTAACGTGGAGCAGGCCTTCATGACCATGGCGGCTGAAATCAAGAAGAGAATGGGCCCCGGGGCCACCGCAGGAGGGCCAGACAAATCCAACGTCAAGATTCAGAGCACGCCGGTCAAGGCGTCCAGCGGAGGATGCTGCTGAGACCCGCTGCCTTCAAACACCCAACAACTCCATCAAGACGACAGTAACGTTACCTACCATACGCCACAGCTGAGTGAAAGAGAGAGAGTGAGTGAATGTGTGTGTGTGTGTGTGTGTGTGTGTGTGTGAGAGAGAATATTAATGAGAACCAGAGTAAGAAAGGATCAAATTAAACATTGCCTGATAATGAATCATGCATGCACGTCGCTGCATGACCAGACAAACACGTTTCCTAAATTCAGCGAGCAGCCCACAATCTGCTGGGCTAAACATCTCAAATTCTGCGCGCTCATTTAAACAAGCATCCAAAAGCACTTTTGGACAAAGAAGTCCCGTTTCCGAGGTTTTTAGAGGACCGCAACTAGATTTCGCTTTGAACTTCCTCTTCGGAACTTTGAAGGAAGCAGTGGACTGTGATGTCATAACTGACCTCTGAATAGTGGGTTCCGTTACTATGGCTCCCAGTGTGGTTGCTCCGGTGACCTCTCCTTCAACCGCTGCCTTCTCTCTGCGTTTGGTGGACCGTTGTTGTTGTTTTTTTGTTTTTCAGATTTTTTATTTTTTTTATTTGTGCTCTTCAGCATTTCAAGACAGTGGTCCTCTGAACGTGACGCTTGTTCAAACGCATTGTCATTATGTGCTAGTTGTTTGCCACCATTCTAACAGCATTATCATCCTGTGCAATTTTGTGTAATAATACTTTGGAAAACAAGAACCAAATCCTTGATGAATTGGTTCTTTCTCTTAATCAGTTTTGATGCTTACACGTATATTATGTATATTATCCTGTATATTGGACTCGACCTTTGTTTACTGACAGCACAACAGCAGCGTCACTGTCATAGAGATGCAGATTTATGTATAAATGTATCTATATAAATGCTGATCCCACTGAGTGACTGATAAACAGGAAATGACATCACAATAGTTAAAGCAACATTGCTTGTGTAATTTTTGTCTGTTTTGGGGGAGAAAAATTGTCTTTTTCTCCTGTATTTCTGTTTTCTTTTATGTCACACAATGTTTAAATAAACTATGAAGGAGAAGTTTAATAAAAATGGTTTTAACTGGAATATTCTGTAACATGTTTCATGTTTTCCGTGTGTGTGTGTGCAAGACCCTTACACTAACTAGCCAGTCTCATTGTTTCCAGTGGGTGGCGCTGGTTGGAGATTGTGAGTCATCACTGTTGTTCACATGATCTAACAGACACTACTGCTCAAAAGTTAGGGTCAATAAGATTATTTTTTTGAAAGAAATTAATACTTTTATTCGGCAAGGATGCATTAAATTGATCAAAAATAACTGTAAAGACAATTTTACAAAATATTTCTATTTTCTTTAAATAAATGCTGCTCTTTTGAACTTTATATTAATCAAAAAATCCAACAATGAAAACAGAATCAGTTTCCACAAAAATATGAACTGTTTTCAGCATTGATAATAATCATAAATGTTTCACCAAATTACCATATTAGAATGATTTCTGAAGGATCATGTGACACTGAAGACTGGAGTAAAGAGATCATCTTGCATCACAGGGTTCAATGACATTTGAAATGTTTTACAATATAGAGTTGCATGATTCTGGATCAATTAATCACGTTTTGTTTTTGTGTGTGTCACAATTCTGAATAGAAAACTAAACAAAATAACATGTAATTTACTAGACGCCCCCATGGTTGCCACTTTGTGGACAAACTAAGTACTGCAACAACAAAAAAATAATAATTAAATACACATGCGCGACCTTGTACAAAGCACGCGCGGTTACAAAATCCAGCGCTGCGCGTATAGTACTCTTCTGATGACGAAATTTGCGTCGCGCGCACTGTATGCGCCAGAGAAACAAGCGCGCCGCCATCTTTATAATATTGTCTTTGAACTTCCGTTTGTGTGGTAGCCCTGTATATTTCTATGGCATCGCTGTCAAAGAATATTTAGCTGGTGAAGTGGATTTACTTGTTGTAGAGTTAATGAAAGTTATCATGAGCATTGTAATGTTTAAAGCAGATGTCTTAACAAATGCCAGTAGACCGTGAAGATATTAACACGAGCAGTTCATTCATAAATATGTAAGATCACTGAAAATACAAACCGGATGTCAAAAGACACAAGCGCAGTGCTGAAAAGGGGCGGGGCTACATAAGGTCTATACCCTCGCTTATGCGTAAAAAGTAAAGAAAAATTTGAATCGCTCATGTGGTACTTTGATGTCATACACAGATCAGCCTGCGTAGCGCTGCTTCAAATACAACAAGCCTATTATCTAACAGTCACTTGTCGCCACCTACTGGTGTAATGATGTAATTGATACAATCATTATTTGAAGCGCCGAGTTACTTTCAAAAGGTGATTTGCTCTATTTTGATCCCTACTGTAGTGTTTATATCTGAACTGTAAACTTTTATCCCAGTACTTCTGTGATAATTAAAATGATTGTAGCACAGAAATAACGATACTGTGATGTTCAAAAGACTGTTTGTGAAGTTGTTTCAGATCTGAATGTTCGCTGTGATTTTGTCAGCTGTTTAATAGACAGGCGAATCACTCTTACAAAAATTAACCATAGTTTTATTATAGTAAACGTGTAGTAACCATGTTTTTTTGGCGGATTGTTTACCATTTGTACAACCACACATTTTGTTTTACTACAAATACCATAGTGTAGCAAAACCATGTTTAATTTGTGGTTACCATGGTTTAACTACAATAATCGTGGCTTTTTGGTTCATTTTCATAACGGCCTTGTCATTTAGAAATAAGATCACATAGGTGTTTGAATAGAGATCAAAATCTTTTAATGATTAATCATGCAGCTCTATTACAATAGAAAACTGTTTTTAAATTGTAATGATATTTCACAATATTACTGTTTTTACTGTATTATTGCTGAGCAGAAGAGATGTCTTTCAAAATTTTTTTAAAAATCGTACCGACCCGAAACTTTGGAGCAACTCCAAGTTCAGTATTTTCATGGTCATTTTTTTACAAAAAAATTGCATAAAAAAAAAGTCAGACAAGTGCACGTCTTTAATCCAATCATCCAGATCAAGAAAACTGGCAACAATGTGAAACTGAGATGTAAACATAGACAGTACCAGACAAAGGAACAGAATGAAACTCGGTTTAAACACATGAGGAATGTAATCAAACTGAACAGAAACTGGTGTGAGGGACTAATTAACAATCAAGGAAACTAATATGAGTTTAAGCAGGTAAAACAGGAATAGAACATAGTGAAACAAAACCAAAACTGAACATACATGTTACAATAGTGAGATGCAGCTCAGAAACTATCTATTCGCAGCAAAATCACAAAATGAAAGCGAAGCGGCACACTTACATGCCTGAAGTCTGACATCTGCACGCTTCCACACTCCTGCAGAAAGAGACAGCTGTCCTCCGCTGGGCCTCAGGGGTCAGAGGTCAGGGTCAAGGACAATGCAGGAGCGTGTGCGTGTGGATCGCGATCCCTCTGCTTTGTTTTGTTCCGGGTTGCTGGGAGACGAAGGGTCGCGGGTCTGACGGGGGGAGGCATGTGCGACAGCTGTTTGGAGGAGGAGAAGATGCGTGTTAAATATGAACAACACAATGTGATGAGCGACAGACTGTTTAAACAGATGATCTTGTGAAAATGATATTAATATCAAATGATGGTGCGAACTTTCTAATATCAGTGCTAGTGTGGTTTACTATTGGCTACGATCTTCTGCTTTCTATATGACTCAGTTTCAGTGTAAATCTGGGATTTTTTTCTGCTTTTGTAACGTGACAAGCGTCCCAGGATGTCTGGTGCAGGTCTGATGTGGTTTTGAAGCAGACGTGTGGTGATTCAGCTGCTCTGATGATCGACTGCTGCTTTATCTCTTCCTCTTGTTCAGGCCATCTGGAGAGTATGAACTCAGATGAGGGAGAGGATGACCTCGACGGCATTTGTCACCATGTGAAAACATGTCTGAACATTTTGACACACAAAGATTTGTGCATTTATTTGCATGGGTGTAAACCCAAAGACAACCCGTTATAAAACTGGTCATATAGGCTTCTCTGGTTTTAAATAAAGCGATCTTGGAATTGCTCAGATTGTGGTCTTTCATAGTTTAGGAGACTTATTTTCATTTAAATATTCACTTTGTCAGATGTGTCTCCTTGAACAAAGGTTTTCAAACTGGGTTTTCATCTGTAGAAATCTTTTTAACACATTATAAAAAAAAATAAGACTGAAATAAATAGATTTAAATAATAAGTTGTAGATAATTTGATAAATGTTTGCGTTGAGATGTCTGGCTATTGATTGCAGACTTTCATAAACTGGCAAATCTGAGAAGAGTTGAGATGTTTTCTGAAACTTTTCTGTATTCGATCTCCATCTAGACTCTGCTGTCTATGTGCACATAAACTTGAGTTACTATACGAAATATATTTAGCATGATTGTTTTCTGAAGTGAGCAGCGGAGAGCTCGTGCCGTGAATACTTCACATATTCGCTGATTTTCCACGGAAGCGCGGAGAGCGAGATCACGTTCATTGACATACGCAGACTGGAATGAGAGGGGAGGGGTGATATCTGTAGCATTGCTAAGTCTGATTCATTTTTGTGAACCGATTCGTTTGGGTGATTCATTTCAATGATCCCTTTAACAACGATTCTTTTACGTTTATGTAAAAAAACTGCTATTTGTTACTAATTTATTTTCTGAAATTATTGTTAACAAAAATATTTTAAAGAAAACCATTAATGTTGACGGTTATTTGTAAGCTAATGTTATTTACTTTTAAAAAAGGATAAACTTTGCGCCAATAACGATCTTGCTTGCCAGCCGTAAAATGCCTGTAGTAGTAAGCTAATAAATTAGTTTAAACAAAGACTAGATATAGAAAGACTCCTATTAGTTATGAAACTTCAACAATATGGCGGAATACATCCTGCCTTCTAAGTAAAAGAGCCAATTGATGATTGATAAAGTCATTGCGTCACAGCAGCTGCCGTTAGAAGCTCGGGTTCCCATAGAAACCTGAGACTCTTGCTTAAGACTGCACATGCGCATTGGCTCGTCTAGCTTGAAAAATAAGCTTTTTAATGCTATTTGAGCATAAGAAACAATATTTATGGGACAGTTCATGTCAGGTTTTGTTGCTGATTTGAAATATATTATTTAATTGTGATTACGCCACACAGTTTTTTTAGATTTTCAGGATTCACTCATTCACATAGATAGTACTTTGTCTTAGGTGCCCGAAATAGCTGCCCGGAGGCGTTATTGCAAATACGGCCGCCGAGTGAACAGACTTTCCTTCAAAGGGACTTTGGTTTATAGCTGTTTATTCCAGCTATTACCATTTTTAACGGTTTTTTATTGCATACGAGCAGCAAAAACCGTTTCTCGAATCGGATGTACTGAATCATTCAAGCGAATCGATTCAAATGAATGATTCGTTCATCAGTCGACATCTGCGAATCTTACGTCACTCTTGAAAACTCTGCTTGCGGGTTTCTTGAAGGCGGAATAGATTTGTCCGTCCGATGACTGGAACGAGTGACTTCACGAGCTTTACGTGAGCGCGCGCTGCAATCGCTTTAATTTACACACCGAGTACAATCGCGCGAGTCGAACGGGACCAGAGTGACACGATACGAGTCCGATGAGCAGCTTGAAGTCCTCGTTTGACCTGCATGTGGTGAGTTTATGATGTACTTTTTACTCTTACAAACCAGTTCAGTATACTCGTGATTCATTATGAAGCGGTCGAAAACATATTTAATCGTTAAGGTTATTTATCTTAAAAATATACAAAGAACAAGAAGGGTAAATAAAGGTAAAAACGTGCGTTATGTATGACTGTATGGTAGTTGTATTTACATACTTTTGGGGTTGTAATGTATTGAATGTCTCAAATGCTTTGGGTTGTCTTGAAAGTAAAACGTAGGATTTTAAAGCTCATAAATGAGTAGTAAACGGACACGAAACTCGACCCATTGTGTAGTATGTACTGCAGTTACATGGTGTGTTAATGCTATTAATCACGTTTCATATAGGCCTATTGTATTCTCGTTACTTGTTGGTTTACTTCAGAAAGTATTAGACAGCTCTGAACCTTTCGTTTTACTGTAAGCCAGCTGAGGTTTCACTTTGAGCTGATATAATGTGGGCGTGCAGCTCTAAATGTCACGGGTTCAGTTCACTGCATTCAGCACTAGAAAGAACTAAAAGTTTGCGTTAACAGTCCTGCGCGAGCTGTTGCTCCACAAGCAGCAAACTAATGAAAAGATTTGCTATAAAATTATGTATTCGTGTATTAGATTCACGTTAGGTTCGTTTGTGCATGTCTGTTCAGTGTCGTCAACTGCAAACTTCATATATATGTGCACATTATGACATCACTTCTACAGAATTATCTCGTCACTCGACAAAGAACGAAAGAGATTCAAACATAAAAGTCTGAATTTAGAGTTCTAGAATTACAGAATTTACTAAAGGTTCTAGAATCCAGTGAGTTTTTGTCTCAGTGTGACTCAGGCTCTGGCTGTTGTTCACATGAACTACACATGATTGTTTGTCATTTAGTTTGATGTTACAAACTATTAACCATAACAACCAACCAATCAGTTGATGGGAGGAAGTGATGCAACTTAAAGCAAGTGTTGTGATTTACAGTAATCACAGAGTCTAGAGAGAAGAGTCATATGTGTAGTCATGAGTTGTCTTTGATAGATGTTGAGTAAGTGGAAAGTACTGTGTATTTGGCTATTCTATAAAGAGCAATATTATTTTTCTCCTTCTTTGTTTTTATCTAAAAAAAAACAGGAACTATAGCTCTGTTTTTTTGACCAAAGGTTCATTTGAGCAAAATATTAATATTAACATATGTAATACTGTATTTTAACCACTAATTAAGTTCATTTATTAATTCATTAATTAATAAAATATTTAAAATGGTAAAAAATTATTAATATATATTGTATTACAGTCAATTTAATAATTAAGATATATTAATATATTTAACATTTACTTTTATTACGTATTTTTGTTCTTTAATTTTTAATTAAATACTGTATGCTACTATAGAAAACATTTAAATAAAAATAATATATATATATTAAAATAAATTATTTTTCATGATATATTTCCATTTTATTAATCTGTTAATTTTATTACATTTGTGTTGCTTTTTAAATAAAACAAATATTTTACAATAGAAAACATTTAAAACAAAAAAGGTTATACTTTTGTAAATATTGGCATTTTATTACATTCAGTTCATTAAATTTATAAAGATATTAATATTAAAATATTTAAATTATTACATTTTTCCTCATTACTTTAAGTAAAATGTTACTATAGATTTGAAATAAAATAAATATAATTTTTTTTAATAAATATAAATATTTTAAAGGATTAGTTGACTTTCAAATAAAATGTTCCTGATAATTTACTCACCCCATGTCATCCAAGATGTTTATGTCTTTCTTTCTTCAGTCGAAAAGAAATGGAAAACATTCCTTGATTTTTCTCCATATAGTTGACTTCAAAGGCCTCCAAACGGTTCAAGGTCAAAATTATAGTTTCAGTGCAGCTTCAAAGGGCTTTAAACGATACCAGACGAGGAAGAAGGGTCTTATCTAGTGAAACGATCGGTCATTTTTGAAAAAAATGTATATGCTTTATATAAACAAATGATCGCCCTCCAAGTGCTTCCACCAAAACCGTACTTTCGTATTCTTCAAAAAGCTTACGCTGTATGTCCTACGCCTTCCCTATTCTACTTACGGAACGAACGCAGCGGCAGTTACATTTTTTCCGTAAGTTACATACAGCGTAAGCTTTTTGAAGAATACGAAAGTACGGTTTTGGTGGAAGCACTTGGAGGGCGATCATTTGTTTATATAAAGCATATACATTTTTTTCAAAAATGACAGATCGTTTCACTAGATAAGACCCTTATTCCTCGTCTGGTATCGTTTAAAGCCCTTTGAAGCTGCACTGAAACTGACATTTGGACCTTCAACCGTTTGGAGGCCATTGAAGTCAACTATATGGAGAAAAATCCTGGAATGTTTTCATCAAAAACCTTCATTTCTTTTCGACTGAAGAAAGAAAGACATGAACATCTTGGATGACATGGGGGTGAGTAAATTATCAGGAACATTTTATTTGAAAGTCAACTAATCCTTTAAGTACATATTAATTAAAATATGGATATAAAAATATTTATGTTTTTGATACACAGACACACTTTGCTTCATTACTGCATCTTTCTCTCTTAGATACACGCTACATGTTGGGTAAAGGCCTGAAACGGAAGTTGGAGCAGGAGGAAGAGAATGGCGTAATGAAGATGGCTTCCCCTCAGGAAGTGTCGCCCACCTGCTACTGGCTTCAGCGGCAGACCGTGCTCAACCTCTCCCTGCTGAAGCTGCACAGCCAGCCGGGACACACGGACCCAGGCCTGGCCCGCAGGGTGCTCATCACAAACACGCTCAGGCACATCCAGGACGAGCTGAGAGGGGAGGAGGGGGTCCTTCTGCCCCCATCCGTTCCCAGACAGCAGCCCCCTTCATCCCCCGTTATAAAGGACAGCTTCACCGCAGCCCTGGCTGAAATCGAAGCTCTGTGTCCGACAGTGGGAATAACAGCTTTGTTTTCTACAGAGGCGACCCGCTCACTCACATCAGACCAGAACATGCCAGATATCACTAGTAGCACTGACCTGATCAATTCAAGTGAATCCAGAAATACAGATCATGATCTTTCTGAAATGCACAGCAGTGTGGACTCACCTATTGCTCTCTCTGACTCTGCCCAGTCAGCATTTAGCCACACCCCTTCATTTCTTGGTGATTTCTCATTGGACGATTTCCTGTTAACGGAAATAGACAACATCCTGTTCGACAACACCCCTTGTAGTTCATCCCTGAGCGCGACCTCAGGCACGTCGAGAGTTGTTTCCATGGTAACGGATGACCTCGTTAAGACGCTCACTGGTTACGGAAATGGTGGGACGAGCCAATCGGCTCTTCCGTCTAATCAGACTTTCAAACTGGATCTGAACGAACTGGATCATATTATGGAGGTTTTGGTTGGGTCATAATTTGACATGCAAATTATACTTTTTGTACTTCTATCAGGAAATATTATGGTGATTTTTTTTTTTTTTTTTGTATTATGGCATGTACAGCAAAAAGATTACTATGGCAATGAGTGTGTATGCATATGTTCATATATTTATTTTGATACTGTAGCAGAGGGTGCACAATGTGATGTAATATATTGCAGCCATTTTGTAATATCATTATAATGTTATAAAGTGATATTTTAATACTTTTTTTCTTGTGGAAATTTAACATGAATTACATTATTTTAGTATTTTAAATTTTTAAATAAAAGAAATTTCGAAATAAAATGTCTTTCAGTTTGTCCTTTCAAAATAAACAAGTGCTGTCAAAATTAGCGCATGCGATTATTTTTTTCAGTTTAGCACGTTAAAAAATAGCCTATTTAACGCAATTAACGCAGCATCCGTTTTTTCCATCATAATTGTTCTTATTCACGCAAATGCTTTTAAACCATTCAAGCGCCACAAGACAAACGAGAACGCGCTCTGTGAATGTTGTGTCATGTGACACACAAGACTCGCGTGCACAGAAAGACGCGCGCCATTATCGAGTTCTCTTTCGTACTTGGACAAACAATTACACACAGAACTATGACAAAATGGCCGTTTTGTCGAGTATCCTCATAAGAGCAGTCTTAAATGAGTTAAATAACGGTTAAAATGAACAAAGAGTTGTGAGAAAATGACATGCGCGTCAGATCCACGTCATGTTCGGCAGCGGCAGCTCTTAAAGCCACAGCAGCCTAATAAACCAGTTGCTGTGATAACAGAAAAAAGTGTTGCTTTAATAAGAATTAATCTATACTGTAGACTGTAAAGTGTTTAATAACTTTATTCAATTTCTGTATATTTCTGTCTTTTCTGTCGGCACAGGTAGATATGACATTTTTATAATGGGTTTATGTGAAGATTGTTTTAAGTTCACTTAAATTAAAAGTAATTTTTTTTAAAGCTTAGTTATATTGTAATGCTGAATGTCTATAATTAATGTTTTTAAAAAAATCAATTTCGTAGTGACATTAGTAGCAGTATTAGTATCAGTGATACTGGCCTTGATTCATAAAAAGATGCCATTAAGCACATATTTAAAATATACTGTACGTTTTCTACATTAATTTGGAGAGTAACTATGAAATTATTACAATATAAAAATATTAAATACTCCAATGTTTTTAATCGCGATTAATTACAAAAAAATGTGCGATTAATTCGTTGATTTTTTTAATTGACAGCACTAAAATAAACCAATAAACCATAAATACAGACATGTAACATGATTTCACACCAAAACAGCATTTTCTCTTAAATTATTTTAATTTCTTGTGTACACTTAAAGAAAATTTACACACTAGTTTGTTTGTTTTTTCAAAGAACCCAGGCATGCGCGATTGACCTCGGTACAGGCTCTTTAGAGATATCATTCATCTGTATGAGTTTTCCATAGGAATTTTCCCATAACAATTTTTACATGTTCCATAGTTTGACTGTACACAGTCCGAAGCCACAGTTAACTATGTAAGCAGTTCTTCCGTATATCTTTACAATGTGCAAAATCCTCCAGGAGACAGAATAAACAATGACACAAAAAAAAGTACTGGGAGAAAAAAAACCAAAAGATGGGAAACGCTTTGCGGATGTTTCTGGTGAACATTTCCCATCATGCACTCCTGGCGTACAGGACCACACTGTGATGGCAGACATCCTCCAAAAAGAGTCGCTTAGGATTTGGCAGATTAAATAAAACACAGATACAGCATGACCAAAAACACAATGATAACAGGGAAATGAGCAAAACGTTACAGCAGATATTGGTCCCTTATTCTCAATACAGCTATAGATTACATATATATATATATATATATATATATATATATATATATATATATATTCATTCAAGTTAATCATTCATTCAACGATTCCTTCACTACATTACAGTCCAAAGCCAGTGGTTTCAACTTACATTAAAAAATAAACAACAAAATAAGAACCAAAAAAATACAAGCAGCAAAATATTGAAGAAAAGCTGTAATTTCTATAGTTGTTGATAGACTCGTCTACAGTCTGGAAAGCAAGTTAATTGTTAAACTAAATTAGTCTTCTGTGTTCACTAATGCATGTGAAATCAAAAAAAAACTAAAACCTACAAGTAATACCAATATTGATTGTAATGGAATAGCGAAAACGATTAAAAACCTAAGGCCTTTGTAACGCAAAATCAAAAGGAAATTTTGCAGGCGGTTTGATTTCAAGTCGATATAACTATGCATTAATATATCTAAATATAAATCAGATCATTCACATCATCATTTGTGCCATTGAAGGACTTTTAAGCCAGTGTTTCATAAAAACAAACAACTGAAAACAACAATGTGCCTCTTTCTCATATACACTAACTTAACTGTAAAGGATACTCAAAAGGAAACTGTCATCCCTGATTATATACAGATTGGCTCTAATATAATAAACACAAACTCTTTTCCTAATAAAATTATCTAGTCTTTTCTTCTCTAAAGCGAACGATCGTTAGCCGATTATCTCGTACACTCTCTCTTACATAGGATGATGTATTTGAACTTAAAAACACTCAGGTAAATGACAAAAAAAGAACTAGAAAACCAAAAGGCTGAAAATAAAATCATATAACTGTCAGTATCGTGAAGACTGGAGAGCGATACACAGAGAAAGAGAGGTGAAAGGAAGTGGAAGAGAAGAACGCATCAGTCGGGCGTGGAGGAGGGCAGGAGAGGAGTCAGCGTGGAGGGAAACATGAGGACTTTAGCCTGCATGAACGACAGATCCGGCAGGCCTGCAATCACTCGCCGAGCCTCTTCGCTCAGATTCTCCTCCTTCTGCACAGGCTTTCTGCTGAGAGAGATCAGACCGATAAGAGAAATGTCACAGAAAGAGATCAGACATCATAGGAAGAGATCAGACAGATAAGAAAAATATAGAAAGAGATCAGAGGGAGACCAGACAGAGAGAAAGAGATCTGACAGATCAGAGGGAGATCAAACAGATCAGAGAAAAGAAAAATATAGAAAGAGATCAGGCAGACGAGAGAGAGAGAGAGAGAGATCAGACAGTTAGAAAGAGATCAGAGAGATATCAGACAGATAGAAAGAGATCAGAGGGAGATCAGACAGATCAGAGATAAAATATAGAAAGATCAGGCAGATCAGAGAGAGATCAGACAGATAAGAAAAATATAGAAAGAAATCCACAGATCAGAGAGAAAGATCAGACAGTTAGAAAGAGATCAGATAGATCAGAGAGAGATCAGACAGATATAAAGAAATCCACAGATCAGAGAGAGATCAGACAGTTAGAAAGAGATCAGATAGATCAGAGAGAGATCAGACAGTTAGAAAGAGATCAGATAGATCAGAGAGATCAGACAGAAAGAAATCCACAGATCAGAGAGAGATCAGACAGTTAGAAAGAGATCAGATAGATCAGAGAGATCAGACAGAAAGAAATCCACAGATCAGAGAGAAAGATCAGACAGTTAGAAAGAGATCAGATAGATCAGAGAGAGATCAGACAGATATAAAGAAATCCACAGATCAGAGAGAGATCAGACAGTTAGAAAGAGATCAGATAGATCAGAGAGATCAGACAGATATAAAGAAATCCACAGATCAGAGAGAAAGATCAGACAGTTAGAAAGAGATCAGATAGATCAGAGAGAGATCAGACAGATATAAAGAAATCCACAGATCAGAGAGAAAGATCAGACAGTTAGAAAGAGATCAGATAGATCAGAGAGATCAGACAGATATAAAGAAATCCACAGATCAGAGAGAGATCAGACAGTTAGAAAGAGATCAGATAGATCAGAGAGAGATCAGACAGATATAAAGAAATCCACAGATCAGAGAGAAAGATCAGACAGTTAGAAAGAGATCAGACAGATCAGAGAGAGATCAGACAGATATAAAGAAATCCACAGATCAGAGAGAGATCAGACAGTTAGAAAGAGATCAGATAGATCAGAGAGAGCTCAGACAGATATAAAGAAATCCACAGATCAGAGAGAGATCAGACAGATCAGAGAAATCAGGCAGATAAGACTGATCAGAATAACATCAGACACATAACTTTAGAACAGCTTTTCTACATTTGTTTTAATCATTTTTGCATTACTTTTGTGACACAACATCCTAAATTAGTAGGTACCACAATTTATAACATCCCTTTCTTGACTTAAAGGCACAATATGTAGTTTTTTATTGACCCCAAACTTTTAAACAGCTGTGTGTTCTTAATCAGTGTTTTTCTCACCTCATACACAATATGTAGGTTGCTTATTCAAAACGAAGGCATAGCTTGATGATGCCTTGATTTCGCTGATTAATGGGAGGTTAATTCAAACATTCTTGGAAACATATGGGATAATGTCAACAAAACATAACACTGTTCTAGTGGTTTTTGGATATTTTAATCAAAAAATCTTATATATTGTGCCTTCAACATTTGATCAGACTTACAAAAGTAAAAAATTGCCACACAAAGAAGTAAGATTAAAATGCAAAATCATATTTCTAAGGATAAAAACTGGATAGCAACCACTAAATTAAATAACTCTAATGCTGCACATAAAAAAAAAACCCCAGTATGTGCAGCATAAGTATGCAATATAACAATAAAGGTTTCAAACAGCTGTAATTGTTTCAGTTTTGTGTAAAAATTATCCCATGCCTACAGATAACCTGCATCATTGCAAACACTTCAGGAAGTGTGGTGTGGCTCCCCCTGGTGGCCGAGTAGCAGTAATGTGAATGAGTGAGGCTCACTGACCTGGTGGAGGTGCTGGTCTTCTCAACGGTTGACATGAGGCGAGCGAACGCATCCACGACCCTACTGCTGCTCCCGCTAACGTCTAGCTTCGCTTGGGTCAACTCGTACAGCTCCGGATCCACTCCTGCACACCATTACATGCATATCAGCACACTTTTGTGTTACATTACCACGTTTACGCATGTGAAAACGATCGTTTGAATAGATGGTTAAAGATATAGATGCAAATAGAGCAGAAATCAAGAACAAACAGACAGCACTGGTGTTAAACAGCAAACCTGGTATGGAGGTGGCCGTGCCGGAGGGCGACTCGTCCACGGGGCCAAAAAAATCGAGGTTGAGCAGAGATGAGCCTCCACTCGCTTTAGAGACAACGAGGGATGGTGAAAGAGAGGAGAAAGGTTATGGACAGAGAGAGAGAAAACAGGAAAGCAGAAGTTGGCATTTGCTCAGATCTGGATTAGTGATGAAAACTACATGACCAGTTTAGTGCTCTTTTCTGTTAGCGATTCATGAAGAGTACATGAGCATCCAACACAAACATGGAGACGGTTACTGTACAACTGTTAATCAACAGGTTAGTTTCACATTGCCAGATATTCGAGAACAAGAAAAGCTTAGTTTCTCCATTCTTCTCTGTGATGTTAGTGAGAGAAACGTCAGATCGTTGTTACCGTCCAGAGGGTTTGTAAGGCCACTGCTGCTCCAGTCAAACTGAACGGGAGGAAGAGACTCCTGATTGGAAAAAAAAAAGGAAAAAAGAGAGATTATATTTTACAAAAATTTTTCTGTTTTTTTGTTGTTGTTTTTTTTAAGTGCGGCACTTGGTTTATTATTTAATTTAGTGATTGCCGTATTACCCTTAGAAATATGTTTTTTTGTATTTTTAATCCTACTCTGTGTGACAATATTTTCACTTTTTCAATCCTGATCAAATAATAAGTCAAGAAAGGGATGCTATAAATTGTGGTAGCTATTGATTTAGGATGTTTTAGCATGTAAAAATAATAAATCTTTATAATATAGTTTACATATCGTAGTTTACATATCCACAATATCCAACTTTATATAGAGAATAATGCTGAGAGAAGCATTTCAACAGGTTGAAGGTTAGTGAAGACGCTTACCTGGGTGGTGTCTGGTGGACAGGTGTTCAACTCCGTGGCGACTGAAGGAGATTGTGCTATTGAGGCGATCATTTCAGCGGCAGAGACAGGCTTCACCGGCTCTTTCGTGGGTTCCAGCATCCCCTGCAGGCCAACAGTTGTCAAAGATGATTGATTAAACACAAATGTACTCAAGAGGATGTTTAAAATAAACCGGCATCACACACACAGTTTGCCCGCAGCTGGGCTCGACTCACCAGACTGGCAGCGTACATTGGCACAATTACAGGCTGCTTTCTTTGGCCCGTGAACAGCTGAAGAGAAAGAGACAAAAACAGAGGTCGAGAAATGGAAAAGTTAAAGAGGCCATATTATGCCCTTTTACAAAGTCTTAATTTGGGTTTTGGGCTCTACTAGAATAGGTTTTCATCTTGAATGTTCAAAAAACTCATTATTTTTCCCATATTTGACATTGTTGCAGCTCCCAGTCTGTCAGTAATGCTCTTTAGTTCCTCTCTCTATGAAGCCCCTCCTTCTGAAAAGCACAATGTGCTCTGATTGGTCGGCTGAACCAGTGTGTTGTGATTAGTCAACCGGCTTGAGTATGTTTGTGTAATGTCACACCCCTTACCATAACCGCAAGTTCAACACTCTACTAACTAACTTAACCAGGCCCCGCCCCTTTATTTGCATATGCCTTAGGCGGGAATTATTTAAATGAGGAATATTGTGATGTGTTCGTTCTCGGAAGAAAACTCCCTTTGAAATTACTTTGTAACTTTGCAGATCTTTTTCATGATCAAACACCAACATTACACACTAAAGACAGTTGAAAATGTAAAATAGCATAATAGGTCCTCTTCAAATCCCATGTTTTTCCCACAATCCGACTCACTATATTTCTGGTATCAATGCCAAGAGAGCAGAGCAGTGCTTTATTGGTGTGAGAGCCGCCCCACTGGTACCGGAGGCCATAGGCATTGTTAACGTCCTGCAGCTGCTGCCACACGTCCCGCAGTGCCCTACAAAACCCACAGGAGGAGACAGAGAGCGTTTCATTGACAACTGGAAAATAATGACTTCATTAAAGTATGTGGCACTCAGCAAACAACACTCAAAGCTCCTCACCTGCTGGTTGTCCCTCTGTCGCCGTCTTCTGGTTCTGATGTGTCTGAAGTGTGAGGTTTGAGGAAGGTGTTGAGCGAGGTCACGTCTTCCTCCACCTGAGGAGCGAGAACCAGTTCGAAACTGGCCTGGAAAATCTTCTCCAAACGGCTGAACAGTGCAGTCTTAGTACAAAACACAGAGGAAAACAACAGCTTTAACAAAGACGTTTTAAAAAAGAAAATTCAGAAAGATGGACCTGTTATTTGATTAAAAATTGGGTCAACTAAATCCAAGATTGTGAATGAGGTGAGAAAAACACTGATTAAGAACACACAGCTGTTTAAAAGTTTGGGGTCAATTTTTTTTTTTTTTTTTTTTTTTTTAAAGAAATTCAGCAGAATTGATCCAAAGTGGCAGTAATGTTACAAACATTTCAAATAAATGCTGTTCTTTTGAATTGTCTGATCACATTTCCACAAAAATATTAAACAACACAACAGTTTTCAACATTGATAATAATAAAAAATGTTTCTTCAGAATCAAAATCATCATATTATAATGATTTCTATAGGATCATGTGACACTGAAGACTGGAGTAATGATGCTGAAAATTCAGCTTTGATTACAGAAATAAATTACATTTTTAAAATATATTCAAATAGAAAACAATATTCCACAATATTACTGTTTTTACTGTATTTGTGTTTACTGTACTTTTAGTTTCAGAAAGATGGATTTATTTTAAGACCAAGTACATGGTGTTTTGCTGTTTTTAGCAAATGTTTAATTTTGACTTATAACTTGTACAGTGAAATGAATGAAATAGAGAAGTCTAAAAAGGCTTTGTTTCTGCTTAATCAGTCGTGCAGACAGAGTAAACCATCCAGCCCAGGTACATTCCTGAATCTGGTATCATTTCCTGAGCCAGTTTTCAATCCCTTTTTCAATACCAGTTTTCAATTTAGAACAACAAATTGAGGAACAGAATGGTGCAAGGTGAATATAAACCATCAAACTAGTGTTTTAGGTAATCAGACCTACCGTTGTACAACTTTTGCGCTCCTCCGCACCAGTAGGGGGCACCGTAACCTGCTGGCTTTCATGCCAGTCGTCTCCAGTCTTTTCAGTACACGATGCATCCTGTTCCTGCCCGAATGTTGCCCACGATTCCCCTTCATTCTGGCTCTGATCTGGCTCAGAGAAAGCCTGCCATTCTCCGTTATCACCAGCATCAGCCACCTGCGCGGAGCTGAAATCTGCGAAACTGTCACTTACAGGAAAGTCCGCAAACGTTGTTGCTTCCTCACCTGCCAAATCTGTTTTACTAGGTTCTTTTGATGCGTCAAAATTGCCAAATTTATCCTCTTCAACATCCACCGGGGGAATGGGGGCTGTTTCAGACTGAGCGACTTGTGTTGTGGCCCCCTGCTGGTCAAAATCAGCAAATCCAGTCGCGCTAAATGAGCTGGCGTCTCCGAAGTCGCCGAAATCCCCGAAATCCTCATCATCGTCCTCAGCCAGTTGGCTGTGATCGGCCGGAGTGGCCGTCTCCTCCAGAAGCGGAGGTGAGGGTACAGATCCCGTCGTACTAAAGTCACCGAATTCTTCGAGCGCATCTGTTGATAGTGGCCGACCGAAGGAAGTCTCTGTTTCCGTCTCAGTTTCTTCAGTCTCATTCTCTGAGCCTTTCTCATCTGATTGTTCAGCACTACATCTCTCCCCAATAGAGTCGGGCGACACCCCATCATCATCGGCCTCACTCTGAGCGACACCGTTAAGGGCTAGCGGTTGCACTGTGCTAACCACTTCAGTAGTATCCGCTTCTAGATCCCTTTGATCTAAATCCGACCCTTCATGGAAACTCCAGTTTCCGTTGCTGAGACCTTTTGAGTTTTCACAAGGGAATCCAAACCCTGTATTTCTTGAGTCCCTGCTGTCGTCCACTCTACTAGCTCCTCGTACTTCAACACTGTCGCTAATGTCATTCTGTGCCGGTTGATTTGAATGTTCCCAGTCTGTATTTGAAGGCTGGTTGTGTTCAGCATTTGAAAAAGCAGAGAAATCTGCAAAATCATCTGGACTGACATCAATTTCATTGTTTTTGTGTGGCGTAGATGGGCTTCCTCCTTGGTCTAATGTCGCAAATCCATTCGTAAGCACTTCAACGGTGCCATTGCAGTCAATGGCGTCACTGTCAGTCCGAGAGCCCGTTGCAAACTCCAAGGGTGTGATATGAGCTTGGTGCTCGGTCAACTTTTTGAGTTCCTCTACGCCAACCGTTCTGCCATTGGGCGTGCCTGACTGGCCAATGCCAGGCGTCACGCCATTAGACTTTGTAGACCCTGCGGGTTGAGGAGACAGTCCTACGATTCTTCCATTGCTCAGGAGCTCCGGCGGCGAGGTGGCGTTCAAAGCCTGAGACTGGTTGAACGAAGTGGGCGTGTCAAACTCCGAGAAGCTAGTGCTGTTCGGGACGCCGGTGAAGTCGCTGAATTCATCGTCGTCTTCCTCGACGCCGTCCTCCATCGGGGGTGGAGAGGAGGAGTACATGCGTATCACGTCAGGCTCCATGGGGCCCTGAGCAGAAACACACGGCCAAGAGCTCACGCCTGCAGCAGATTAGCAAAACAATGCACTCTAGATTAGCATCATGAATCACTGTGGCAAAACCTTTAAGTACAAAACTAATCTTACAGATCAATATTGTCCAATGAGACACAGACAAGATTTTGACAACAACTAGATCTAGACTTGTGATTGTTTGAGAAAGTTTTCTTGGCAAATGAAATGAAATGCACTAGGACTGCATGTTTAATTGAAAGCAGTGTTGTCAATAGTACCAACTTCAATACCAAATCAGTATTAAAATTTTAAAAATGAGACGCTTTAAACGCTGTTGAGCAGATTCATAAACACCTCTGATTGGCCATTGTGTTCACATGCTCAACATATATCTCTGTGATTGGATACAATGATCAATGCACGAGAGATTTGAAAGCACTCGGAAGTGTCTGAAAGCATTTTGAAAGCGGGAACGGGAGTGTTTAAAAGCATTAGGCTTTCTGCGATAGTCTGTGTTGATGGTGTAACACCAGTTCATCACTTGCCCACCACGGCACCGTCCCCCACCATAATTTTGTTTTGTTTTTTTAGTAATAATCATTTAGTTCTGTTAGAAAACAGACACTGCAATTAAAAACTGAACGCATCTGCTCAATTCAGCATGAGCCGAATGAGAGTCCCAGCACAGATCAGCAGCAGGAATCAGATTTCATTCATTACGAGAGTGAGGACCTGACTGACAAGACAATGGCAGAAGATTTTTGCAATATTCTGGATTTAAACCCAGTGCTAAAATGGAACCTGCAAAGGATTAGTTGTGTTTTTCATTAAGAATAACAACCCACCACTCAAGCAATTGCCACTCCCGAATTGGCACTAATTTGAAAGTGAAAGTAAAATACTCATGGCCGCACAGGCATTCATAACAGTGCGGACCGTTTTCAGTTCATTTCTATAGAAGCTCAACTTGAAAATGCTCGCTCTGCTCCACACCGTTAGTGCTCCACACCGTTAATTAGTGATTTAAAAGCAAGGTGCAAAAGAACCCCCCACCCCACAATCCCAGTATTACCGGTGTTGTCACACGTTGATTAACCAGTGGGAAAATTTCCTCACCGTAAACAATCCTAGAAAGCAGGCGTCTATCAGGTGACGGTCCACCGATAGACGGCTACTTTCAAAGCGCCCATGTGTATCTGTCTGATGTCTATTTACAACATGTTTTTGAAGCGTTGATCATTGTAGCCAATCACAGACATATCTGTTGAGCACATGAACACAATTGCCAATCAGATGTTTACAAATCCGCTCAACAGTGCTCAAAGCGTCACGTTTTTAAAATTTAAATTTAATAATTGATTTATTCATCTGCTCTGAGTTTGGGTCGCTTATAACGTAGATTTGGGAATGCAATATGCGCCAACCATCTTCCCCTATTTGTTGTCAACAAAAGAGAAGCTTTAAGAGCTCCTTTTTACCACCAAAATAAAAGCTTGTTTATTGTACTATTATTGTAATTTTACAGTTGTACAGTAAAATAATTATATTATTTTTCTTAATTACCTTTTTTTTTACAGTGAAATATAATAGTAAGTTCTTATTGTAATATTTAGTAATAATAGTAATCATAAATGAAATTATAAGTATTATTATTGTTGTTTTATAGTCATATATATAAATAAATATAAATAATTATATTGTAATTTTACAGCTGTACTGTAAAATATCATTATTAACATATTTTCTTAATTACTTGTAATTTATTTTACAGTGACATATAATAGTAATAGTTCTTATTTGGTTTAATATTTTTATTTAGAAATAATAGTAATCAAAATAAAAATTATAAGTATTATTATTATTGTTGTTGTTTTATAGTCAGTCATATTGATAGGTCAGTGTACTTTTGCATCCATTCGTTTTTCCTTTTTAAATGAAATAATTCCTTTTTTATTTTAACACTGATGAATAGAATTAGCAGATACAAGATAATTTTCCTTATGCAAGATAATTATTTTATTAAAAATAATATAAATGATATACAACTTGTTTTTTAATATGTAAAAATGCTCAATTTAATTTCTAGCGTTTTGCGTCACGCTGAAGTGCCCTCTAGTGCCTTTTTCCTCTGGCGTCAATAGAATGACTCGCATCAAGAGCCTAAAAAGATGACACTGATTAATTTTTAATTGTTAAATTATTATTATTACATTTATATTTTAACCTAAACATTACCATTTCTAAACCTTATAGCCTCTTGTTTAGCGCTCCAACACATTACTGAGTTCCCGCTTGTGGTCTCGATCCCATCCTTTTGCTTTTTACTCTGTTTTATATGAATAAAGGCCCAAACGTCATCTAAATTTCTGTGACTTTTTTGTCTGGCTGTTAGGTGTTTTATATTGTTTTATATCGAAAAAATTGTTTAGGATTAGGAGTTGCTTTATATGCTATAGCCTACGCTATGTCTTGCTGTTCAAATTAAAAATATACCAATGTATGTTATGATGACAAAATTATACCCCAATATGTAATTTTCATGAAGACAAAATTCCCATGCCCTTTGCCTCAGTGGAGGAAGCAATCAACAGCATCTACTACTAAGACACCGGCAACGTAAACAAAGTGGAAGGACAATATTTTTAAGTTAAGCGTGTTGCCTTCATATTCGGCCTGACCTGCTTGTCTGCATAGCTTTATTCGGACTTTTAATATCACTGTCTTAATGCATTAAGCGTTTTCTTCATAACTGTATTTTATTTTCTAGGAAAACGCTTAACGTGTTACTAATTGTGTTCATAGTGTGGGCTCATCTGCTTGTCTGTACATATGCTTTATTTATAAGGTGTGTACTAAATTTGCTCCTCCAATATCACTGTAGTACATTAAACCACATTAAGCACAGACGTTTTTCACATTAAGCGCTTAGAATGTCCCGCTTCGCTGGGCGAGTTTGCCACCAGCATTCTCTTGGACATGCGGCAGTATCGGACCCCTCGTGAGTGAGAATGGGTTGACTTTTTTTAATGGGAACAAAAGGGGAGCAGTCTCGCCCGTCACCATGTTGGGACAGGTGTTCTGCATCTGCAATGCCCGTTTCAGTTTTAAAATCAAATCATGTAATATCATGGTTTCGGGCTATCGAAAGTGTGGGAGAAACAGTAGACCTAATTTTACAAAAGGGAAATTTTTTTATTGACTTTTTAATCTGTCCATTTTTAAATTTGGTTTAAAGATGCAAAACGTAATAAACAAAAATCTGAAAAATAGTCAATATTTTATTTCATGCGCATGAAATGCGTGTATACGGTTTTATGTAAATTTTGGTATTCAACATAGCATTTAAAAATACAACAACCATTGGTTTTTTGTTTTTCTCGCCGTGGTTAAAAAAGGAAAAAGGAATTAATTAGGAGTTAATTTTCCCCCCAAATCGTGCAGCCCTATAATCCATGTAAAATGATGACGAGTTGGACAGCTTTTAATATAATTAAAGTGTCAGGATGCCCATAGGATTAGTCCAAAATGGTAATTACATTTAATTTAAAAATTGGAAAAAGTCATATGTAAATGATTTCTGACACATAAAGGAAGTCAGCGCCTTCTGCAGCGCTGCATGTTTTAAATGCAACAGTGAGAACAGCAGGGAGGTGCTGCATTTTCAGTCGCACACACTTCCTCCTTAACTAACATGAGCCTTGTGTTTCTACATCAGCGCCGTCCTATGCGCAATTACTGGTGTCTGAAAAGACAAGAAACACTTTTACTATTGCTCTACAAATGTGTTAGTGAGTATATCCCACATCATTTGTGTTTTAATACCTTAAATCATGCAGAGTGTTGAGGAGACAACCATTAATAAATCTTCTTAATCTTGATATGAATAAGATTTGTGTTAATTATGTTTATTCAAAGCACTTATAACCATTGCAATCCCACTAAACAATCGTTCCCGGTTGGCACAGCTCACTAGGATAGAGCTCAAGGGCCTATTTACAGAGACGGGTTCTTGTTGTCCAACTCAAATCAAATCAACGAGAGTAAAACCAGACAGATTGTCTTCAAATCAGACACTAATTAAGTGCTAATAGGAGAAGTGTTGATTTAAGTGGAGCAGGGGAACCAGATCAATCCAGAAAGTCATGAATAAACCAAAATAATCCAGTCATTGAATGCAATTATTTACAAAGTACAACAAAAGCACAAACCAAATAAAACAGGGCTTTAAAATGGTCTATTGTACTGGGAACTTCGTCCGAGTTTGTTTGCTCAAAGGCGGGTCAAACAATGACATGGTGTCCCTTTAAAATACAGGAAGCCAAACCACAATTCACACCACTTTAGTGACCCATGTGGAGTTTAAAGAGTTTCTCTACTCTAGCACAAATACAAAATAATGTACTATCAGGAAGCATAGACAGATTTCCAATTAAATTATTTACTAGTTATTAATTAGTTCTGGTTTATATTATTGCAAATGTGAATTAAAAAATATGTCAATCTTTAACAATTCACATTCAATGAAGAACTTCATAAATTTAAACAGACTGACATTTATACTGAACTTTTACTATAAGGATAAAGTAATTTAAAGGGACATAAATAACTGTAATCATAACTATGATTCATATTATGACACATTTCATGAACACAATGTAATAATATAACTCCTTTTGTTAAATTTTGTTGTATACTACTTGACAGAATTCAAGAAAAGACACACTTTGAGAGTAAAGTTCTAAAATATGTAATATACTATGATTTAATATGAATTAATACGCTTTTAAACACAGGAAGATCAAAATGTATGTTCACGCCCGTTTTGGTGACCCAAATATTAAGGAGTTTAACCACATATTTCTCTACTCTAACACAAATACAAGACAGTTTTACTATCAGAAGGTATCAACAGACGTCCTATTGATTTGTTTACCATTCTGGTTTATATAATTGTGAATTGAAAGAATAAAAATTCACATACAATGAAGGACATAATCATACATTTTATCAGACTGACAGAAATACTCAAATTTTCTATAAGGATAAAGCCATTTAAGGGGCACTAAATCTATAAGTGACTATAATCATAATTGAATATTTATATGATTACTGTAATGTAGTACAATAACTCTTCTGATAACATTTTATGACATTTTGTTGTATACTAAATGACAGTTTTCAAGTACATAAGACGCACACTTTAAGAGTACAGTTATTAAATCAGCAATACACAATAATTTATATAAATAAAGTGATTTTAATTTCACAGCTGTCAAGAAACACCAGGCCTACAGCACATAAACTGATACAACTTTCCATAATAACTAGGTTACATAAACCAGATGAGAGGATTGTTTTAGCCTAGACTCTATTTATCCTAGATTAAATCTGGATTAAAATGCCATTTAGTCTTTTGGACAGAATCGAAACGGTTTTGGGGATGTTTACATTACGGCTAGCAGTTAGCCGTTAGCTTGATCACAGCAGTGCAGTTACACCTGACAGCATAAAATAAGCTGTTTTACGCTGTCAAAACAAGCTGCTTCTTTATAAACAATGACAAAAGTTGCCATAAGAGTCGTGTTATTATTCTCTAGGTGATGTAGAAGCGCAAACTCAGTCAGTTAGCATGAAAACTCAATGTAGCATCAGAACCCATTGATTAACACGGGCGATGCTAGCAAACTAATATTAGCATTAGCCTCGGTGCTAACGGCTAGCTCTCGCGCAGCTGTCAGTCATCTTCTTACCTCAGGAGTCCGGAGTGATGTGTCCATCCTCACGAGCGCATCCCGCGCGCCGACGGCGAGCATCTGTAGCTCTTACATACACACACACAACAGGCTCGGTGTTTCTCTCTCTCTGTCAGTCTGTGTGTGTATGAATGTGTGTGTGTGTGTGTTTGTGTGTGTGTGTGTATCCTGCTCTCTTCCCGAGGATTACCCAGCATGCATCATGGGCTGTGGTGTGGCACTTCTGGACTCTCATGTTGATTGGATGAAGCTGATTTGGGAGATTTCAACCAAGCCCAGCACTGAATGGATGTCTAGGGCTTGCGAAGGACTTTCATCCTAAAATGTAAAAGTCAGCAATAGCCTATATTTATGTGTAAAGACCCAATTTATACTGTGACAAATTAATATTATAAATATATTATATTTATAATATATTATAAAATATTATTTGGAAATAATATTTTCTATTAAGTTACCACAATAGTAGCTACTGTACTATGTATTATTTATTTGTTTATTTTAATCTGATTTTTACATTTTTTTATTGTGATTTTTATTTATTTAATTCATGTATTTTACTTTAATTTTTATTTATTTATATCTAATTTTATTTTATACTACTTTTAATTATTTTTTAAACTTTTAACATTATTTTAATCAATCTATTTATTTATTTATTTTTTATTATTTTTGTATAAAACTGCACAAATTGCACTTTCACCAAAATAGCCAGTTTATACTGTTAAAAATTAATATTATAAATATATACAAAACATAATTTGACAAATATTTAGTTTATTTTCAGTTACATTAAGTTTCTTTCTATTCATTTATTTTAATCAATTTGTATTTATTTTATGATATATATATATATATATATATATATTTTTTTTTTTTTTTTAAAAAGGCACAAATTGCACTTTCACCAAAATAACCAATTTATACTGTTTATTATAAATATGTTTAGTTTCTATTCAATTACATTATTTTTTTTTTCAATTTATTTATTTTAATCAATTTTTATTTATTTTATGTACTTATTTAATTTATTTATTTCAATCCATTTTACTTTTATTTAAATAATTTTTATTTATTTATTTTAATCTATTTATTTAATCTTTTTTATTATTTATTTAATTTTGGAAATTTACTGTTTTGCCTAAAATCCCAGTTTATACTGTGATAAAATAATATTATGAATATGTGCAAAACATAATTTGGAAAATATTTAGTTTCTATTCAGTTACATTAAGGTTTTTTTTCTACTAACTATAGTACTATATTATGTATTTGTTTATTTTAATTTATTCTCTAAGTATTTATTTTAATGTATTATTCTTATTATTACTTTTTTATTTTTATTTTACATGCTGCATGATTTGTTTCCAGAGACCCAGTTTGAAAAGTAATATAATATAATATTAGGCAATGCTCAGCAGAATAGAATAGATGATGATCTCATATATGAAGCAGAAATAAATAGTTTGCTAATTACCATGTGGTTTCAAGGGTGTTGCCAAGTTTTTGCTGACTAGCCCAAATCAAGAGTCTTAGCAAGTATCATGGTATTACCATCTAATACTGTCACTCTAACACTGTACTCCCTCAGTAGGTTTTTCTACAGCTATCGAAGCAAGCCAGGATCATTTGGAGCAAGACCAAATAAAATACCACATTTCTATTTACTGAAAGATAAACAATAAAGAAGCGACTCTACTATAATAGACTCAGCCATCAGGAAGCAGAGCAGAGATAAGAACGCCAACAGGAAACTGAAGGCAAGAGTTTAACAGCACAATATGCAGGAAGACGACAAGCATCTTATATTTCCATGAGCTGTAAAGTTTCAAATGAAACTATTCAGACTGGATGAGAAGTAACAGGAGTGTGATACTCTAATCATATCAGTCATTTACATGTTTTAAATATCTTTCTGTATATAACAAATCATCTTTCCATCTTACCAAATCATCAAGCTCTCGGTTTATTCAAATGATCTACAACACTGTTCAACAGTGTGTACTGCCTTGCTACAAACATCACTCACAACACAATATCGCTCATTAAAAGCCTTTTATTAATTATAAAGAAGAGGTTGATGTGATACCGTGTGCTCAGTGACAATAAATACACAACAGCCGTTCAAAAGCACTGGAATGCAATGGTTTTCTCCCTGATTTTATTCTTCTGGTCTCAAGCAACAAAAGCACCTAAATGAACTTCACATCATCACGTCGTCTCATCTCTTTAACTAAACACAAAATCAGTGCTTTTAGTCCAAGTGCTTGTAAATGGAATTATCACTTACTGTAAGACATATGCAATTCTCAAATCACCTATTTAGTTTATAAACACGTGTTCAGGAAATAAATAAATAAATCTCTTTAGTGTTTCCACCTGAGTGCATGAGCTGGAGAGCAACACTGGTAGATTCAGGCAGTACGTTCATATATAGCTATTCACTGACTAATGGTTCTCCGATGAAGCTTGTTAGTTGTGCGTCAACATCTGGACTCTGTTATATCACTACTGATGACAACATTCATCTCACATTTCTAAAGTGTGCCGATATAAGAATTATGGCATCTCCATTTTATGCTGTAAAGTCAATAGGAAACCAAAACTCTTAACTTTCTGAAAACATACTCTTGGTCTTATTGTGCTTGACATGTTGGTATTTTTTTATATTTTGTGTTCATAATCTTTAATGAAAATGTTTGCTCTTCCTCTGAAAATGACATCATTTAAAGGTGCAGTAAGGGATTTCTGAGAAACGCTGTTGAAAGTGGATCGGACTGACCAATCAGGGGGCGTGTCCACTTATGATGGGGACGAGAGAGTGAGCATATCAGTAATGTAGGGCTTGTCCACACCCATTATTGTTGAGGAGAGTGAGCCAATCAGCAGTAGGGGTGTGTCCACTCATGATGGGGGAGGAGAGCAAGTGAGCCAATCAGCAGTAGGGGGCGTGTCCACAAATGACAGGGAGGAGGGAGAGACACAATCAGCAGTAGGGGGTGTGTCCACAAATGATAGGAAGGGGGGAGAGAGACAATCAGCAGTAGGGGGTGTGTCCACAAATGATAGGGGAGGAGAGAGAGACAATCAGCAGTAGGGGGTGTGTCCACAAATGATAGGGGAGGAGAGAGAGACAATCAGCAGTAGGGGGTGTGTCCACAAATGACAGGGAGGAGGGAGACAGACAATCAGCAGTAGGGGGCGTGTCCACAAATGATAGGGGAGGAGAGAGAGACAATCAGCAGTAGGGGGCGTGTCCACAAATGACAGGGAGGAGGGAGAGAGACAATCAGCAGTAGGGGGTGTGTCCACAAATGATAGGGGAGGAGAGAGAGACAATCAGCAGTAGGGGGTGTGTCCACAAATGATAGGGGAGGAGAGAGAGACAATCAGCAGTAGGGGGTGTGTCCACAAATGACAGGGAGGAGGGAGAGAGACAATCAGCAGTAGGGGGTGTGTCCACAAATGATAGGGGAGGAGAGAGAGACAATCAGCAGTAGGGGGTGTGTCCACAAATGATAGGGGAGGAGAGAGAGACAATCAGCAGTAGGGGGTGTGTCCACAAATGACAGGGAGGAGAGAGAGAGACAATCAGCAACAGGGGACATGTCTACACTCATGATCGGGAGAGTGAGCCAATCAGCAGAAGGGGGTGTGTCCGCAAATGACAGGGAGGAGGGAGAGAGACAATCAGCAACAGGGGACATGTCTACACTCATGATCGGGAGAGTGAGCCAATCAGCAGTAGGGGGTGCATCCACTCATGATGGGGGAGGAGAGAGAGTGAGCATGTCAGCAATAGGCGGGCATGTCTCCACATGATTGTGGAGAAGAGTGAGCCAATCAGCAGTAGGGGGTGCATCCACTCATGATGGGGGAGGAGAGAGAGTGAGCATGTCAGCAATAGGCGGGCATGTCTCCACATGATTGTGGAGAAGAGTGAGCCAATCAGCAGTAGGGGTGTGTCCACTCATGATGGGGGAGGAGACTGAGCCAATCAACAGTAGGGGTGTGTCCACTCATGGTGGGGGAGGAGAGTGAGGCAATCAGCAGTAGGGGTGTGTCTACACTCGACGAAGAGGGGAAAGTGAGCCAATCAGCAGTAGGGGGTGTGTCCACTCATGATGGGGGAGGAGAGTGAGCCAATCAGCAGTAGGGGGTGTGTCCACTCATGATGGGGGAGGAGAGTAAGCCAATCAGCAGTAGGGGGCATGTCTACACTCATGATGAAGAGGGGAGTGAGCCAATTAGCCAATTAAGGCCTCAAAACTGATGCTGAGGTTGCGTTGTTTCTTCTCCATATGAGAGTAACATTGGTTTTGCTGTTTCACAGAATCAAGCTTTGCTGTTGTTGTAATGTAAGCTATAATAACAGGACAGTTTTGAGTGTCATTGTTTGTCTGGAGCTGCTTTGCTGCTGGCGACTAACAACCAACTCCTGTATGTTTATTTTTTGTTCCTCCTCGTCGTTCATTCGTCATCTTCGCAAAGCATTATTTTGTTTCGCTTTAGCTATGATAAAGAGACATCCACTCTTGAATTGTGTGTTCGTTCATTTTGGGGACGGAGCAAACAAAGGAGGAGTGTGTTTGCTTCGGTTGATTTCAAATATCAACAGTGTTTCTCAGAAATCACTTACTTTAATAGTGTTAACCAGCAGCCATATATTAGTTTAGTAACGCTTAACAATAAGGTTCCATTTAACATTAAGTAACTACATTAGTTAACATGAACTAACAATTAAAAATACTTCAATTCATTTATTAATTATAATTGTATTATTGTAAAGAATTACCAGTTATACCACTTAATTTCCGAATGGCGTTTCATGTTGACTTCAGCAAAAATGCTAGTGAGAATGGTGATGCCCATAAAAATAAATGCCTCTTCACAGCTCAAAAAGAGGTTTGAAGTTCAATTCATCAGCTCTACGGATTCTATAGATGATTCTGGTGTGTCCTTCAGTATCACAGATAGTTTTCAGTGCTCTAGATAGATGGGATGATGGGGAAGCTGCTTTTATATGGAAGCACCAGACTTCAGTTCAGCTTGGTGATGGTCAGACTGCCGCTGATCTGTATGGTGTCGATGGCCGTCAGCGGCGTCACGCGATGGTAAAAGTCAAAGAGCTGATGGCCGTCCACGAGCACAAGGAAGCGCGAGTGCTCGCAATGGATCTCAACCTGTCACCAACAATCATCCCAGATAGAAAACAAAAGGCATTACATCGGGAGACTCAGCAAGATAGTAATACATGACTTCAACACACAAAAAAAGACAGCAGGCTCATTTTTAATTCAACTACATGAGAATTTCAAATCGTATGTTCGTGTTTCTGTTGTGATGCATAATCTGTAGGACCATGATTGTTTTGTGCAATAAACAAAAATTATTTTCTGCTGAATTCAGATGATGGTGATACTGACCCTGAAAGGCTGTTCTGCGATGAAGGGAAAATATGGTATTGACCTCTCCTCCTCACCCCAGCTATCAGAAACACAGGCGTTTCGCAAAATCTCCCGGTCTTCGAATCGTACACACATATCCAAAGCTACGTCTTCACAGCCGCACGTCAGACTGATGTCGAAACTGTCCGAGAGAGATCAAGAACATTCAATATTCAATATAGCAACCAAAACAACAGTATACAAGAGGTCATGCTCTCAAGAAAATGTAAATGACATTGTCTAGACACTGTGATTTTATCAGGTTTTCTGTCCAACCTCATTCCTACTTAACAAGCTGGAAGACAGACTTTGATCACTTAAGTTATACAGATAAGATCAAACACACAAACGCTGTGTCTTTCATGTGTACAAGGTGTGGTGTGTATTTTGACATAAGATACCTGTCTGGATCTGCATCCACGACGCCCATGATCGTGATTTTCTTCCCCGGTCGCAGTCCGCCGCGGATGCCGCCACAGAACGGCACGGCCTATCACGCACAGGACAGGGACATCAGACAAAACAACACGCAAGTACAAACAAAACAAAGCTTACAGAGTCGTTACCAGTTTTTGTTGCTCATCTTTTTGCGGTGACGTACACTGAGGCTCCCCGAAAGAACTGCTCAGATTTCTGTTTCTCTGCAGAGGATCAAGCACAACCAGGAAGTAAAAAACATGCAAATTACATTTATGGACACAGAATTGAACAGGTGTAAACTTTGCTGGAAAAACTGATTCATGTATGAAACTTTACCTAAAAGGTAATGATACAGAGAACATACAAATACACAAAATGCATAATATCCATGCTGATTTCTTCTATACCACAAAAGTGAATGGGGACTGGATCTGTCAAACCCCCAAAGGAAAAAAGCACCATAAAAATATCATAAAAGGACCCCGTTTGAACCTAAATCATTGTTAATTAAAAATCATCTGCATATTTAAAGTTGGCAGGTAACTATCAAGACATTAAAGAATCAATGACATTTGACATACCTGAAAACAAACTTGTGTTTAAGCACCAAATTTGTGGACAATAGTGTAGGGGTCGTATGCATTACTTTTTTTTTTTTTGTCATTTTTGGAGCTTCACAGCTCCAGTCCCCATTCACTTCCATTGTAAGAGAAGCATCAACATTCTGCTAAACAACGTTTGTGTTCCACAGAAGTACATTTTTGCAGGTTTGGAAGGACACGAGTGTAAGTAAATGATGACAGAGTTTTTATTTTCATTATTATGGGTGTATTATACCTTTAAAACGTCAATACGTACGAATTCTCTAGTCTAGTACACACCGCTGACAACTTGTTTCCGTGTGTGACGCAGGACACACAGCTTTCAGTCCTCAGAAAATCCACATCACTAATGAAAATACTCACAAGTTCCTGTCGGACTGCGCTCAACTCCGCCATCTTCCACGCAGATCCACCACGGGAAGCCCGAGCTCTCGGGTTGGGTTGGGTTCGGTACAGAAAACAGGGCACGGATGGGATTCGGGTCGGTTCTCATGTGTTTCCAGTGGAGGAACGCAGAGAAACGCGTCTGCCCAATCAGCGCGCGACCAGCAGGTTTTGCGTTGTGACGTAGGCAGGGCGTTAATCCGATCGCCTGTCTTGTAATCAGCTCTAATGACTTCAGTCTTCGTTTATCCCACTGGGACTCAGAAGAAAAATGTTTTTGGAATTTATTTTTCACCTCATTGACATGACTTAAAATATCAAGTCAGAAATAATATTTGATTGTATATTCTTGCAAAATCATGCTCTGCTTTGAAATCTCATTGAAAAATTATCTACATGTTAATTTACAAAATAAAATGTATGTTCATTAACAAACTCAAGGTATGTTAAAGGGGCAATGTGTACATTTTAGGAGGATCTATTGACAAAATGCAATATAATATACAACTATGTTTTTTTTATTTTTTTATTTATTTTATAATGAGCTGTTATGTTTTTATTACCTTAGAATGAGCCATTTCTATTTACATACACCGTGGGTCCCCTTACGTGTTAAGTCGCCATTTTGTGCCAGCATGTACAGAAGCCCTAAAGGGACAAACTGCTCTACAGAGCGCATTTGCTTGCTTGGCTACTCTCTGCTGTCTCAGACGATGACATCTTTGTCGTGTGTTGGCCATCGTAGCTTCTCTATATTGCAATTAGCAACCTCATCGCTAGATGCCGCTTAAATTTACACAATGCACCTTTAATCGGTGTTGCCAAATCCGCAGTTTTCCAGCGGAATTGGGCTATTTTAACACTGTTGCCGCGGGTTGTTTTTTTATGTCAGCGGGTTGAAGCCACCCCAAATAACATGATATTTAGCCCCTGGAAAGCAAATTTTACCAGGGGAACCCTGCTAAAAATGTGTATTTTACCCCTCAGAATGCAGTTTTTATGGGGGACCCCCACTGAAATGTGATTGGGCTAGTTGTGAGTAGCAATTGACCCGTTGCCAGGAGTTTGATTGACAGGCGTTCTAACCAACCATAACGTCGAATCCGCCATTTGAGAACATGATGTGTGGCGTGAGAGCGGCGTTGCTTGTCGGACGTAGCAACACTAACTAAAGGGGGCGGGTCTTTGCGGACAGTCAATTGGGTGGGTTTTGTTGTGAAAACCTGGCAACCCTGCCTTTAATGCAGAGTGTAGGAAAGCTATAGGATTGACATTAAGCAGCACTAAACTAAAAGTAAAACTGTATACAAGTAAAACAGTTTTTGTTTGTTTGTTTTTTGTGCGTATACCATGGTAACACCTTGAAGTAGCTAACATGTGGTACATACATGCACATTTAAAAGAAAAATCTGCAATTAAATCTCTTTAAATGTCTTTAAAACCATCAGATTCTTTGACGTCTAAATTATATAAACTTTGCTGTCTAATTGACAATTTTAGCCAAATGTAATTTGTTTCTACTTTTTTTTCGCATTAGGAAGTTGACGAGAAACATCTGATGAGACAAAGTTAATATTTGAACATAATAACCCCATAAAGTTTTTCAGGCTATGAAAGAGCAATCACTGTACCATGTGTGATGTGTTTCTAGACGTGTGGTCAGAAACATTTACTCTTTTGTGATGTATAAATACAGCAGACAAATTCCACACCCGCCATAAACTATAAGTGAGATGATGAGTAATAAATAATGTGAATTTAAAACATGTGTAGACTGGTAATTCCAGCCTACAGTTGCGCAACAGTGAAATTTGTTAATATAAACTGATTTAGAGAAAGGCCCGAGGAAATGGAAGGAAAGGGTTTTCAGACAGACTCGTTTCCACTGCTGTAAAACATTCCGCTCTGTAACTCATTTATTCTGATGAAGGACTTTGGACTGAATGAAGTAGTATTTCACACAGTGTGCTTTGAAAGGCATAGTTTGGCTGTTGTGATTTTACACATGACTGATAAGCTGTCTGTCTGAATAAAGGTAAACATATAGAGAGCAGCACACAACAGTCACCAGTCACTGCATTGTGTTGTGAATGTAAACACAGCAGGTGGCAGTACAGAGCCATTCTTTAGTTTCTGCCTTTACTTGAATACTTACTAAAGCATCTATCTGTCTGTCTTTCTGTCTCTGTCTGTCTTTCTGTCTATCTGTCTGTCTTTCTGTCTGTCTATCTGTCTTTCTTTCTGTCTGTCTATCTATCTGTCTTTCTGTCTGACTTTCTGTCTGTCTGTCTTTCTGTCTGTCTTTCTGTCTGTCTGTCTATCTATCTATCTGTCTGTCTATCTGTCTGTCTATCTGTCTTTCTTTCTGTCTATCTGTCTTTCTGTCTATCTGTCTATCTGTCTGTCTGTCTGTCTGTCTTTCTGTCTGTCTGTCAAGTCAAGTCAAGTCACCTTTATTTATATAGCGCTTTTTACAATGTAGATTGTGTCAAAGCAGCTTAACATTGATAACTGGTACATTATTTTGGCTGCACAGCAGCTCTTAAAGAATAGTGTCAATGCAGGTAGATCAAAGCACTGTTGAATATCAAATATCAATTGTCAAGTGTCCCCAACTAAGCAAGCCAAAGGCAACAGCGGCAAGGAACCCAAACTCCAACAGGTGACATCAGGTGGCAAACAGGTGGCAAACAGGTGTTAAAATGGAGAAAAAAAAACCTTGGGAGAAACCAGGCTTAGTCGGGGGGCCAGTTCTCCTCTGGCAAACAGTGCTTTGTTACGACTCAGGTTGCTATCATAAGTCAGATAGGATCGCAACATTCAAAGTATTTAATTCAGTTCTATCCAGTTGAGGATCGTATTCATCACACCGGTATGGACGGTTGTTGAGGAGATGCGCCACTGGTTGTCATGTTGATGAGGCCTTCATAGTGGATGCGTTGTGGTCGTGTCAAGGCGCAGGTCCTCGATCTCACCTGGATACGGCCCGGATCCGGCTGACTACGGTAAACCTCGGGATAAACAGAAAGACTAATATTAGCGTAGATGCCATTCTTCTTCTGATGTAACGAGTACATCTGGTGTTATAGGAAGTGTTCCCGGTTCCGGCTGACCTAATTTATGCAGCCTAATAATCCTTTAACGGATTTGAAAATATAAATTGATAATGTGTTATGTGTATGCCAGGTTAAAGAGATGCGTTTTTAGTCTAGATTTAAACTGACAGAGTGTGTCTGCTTCCCGAACAATGCTAGGAAGATTGTTCCAGAGTTTAGGTGCCAAATAGGAGAAGGATCTACCACCTGCAGTTGATTTTGATATTCTAGGTATTATCAACTGGCCTGAATTTTGAGATCGCAATAGACGCGAAGGACTATAATGCGTTAAGAGCTCGCTCAGGTACTGGGGAGCTAAACCATTTAGTGCTTTGTAAGTAATTAGCAAGATTTTAAAATCTATACGATGTTTAACAGGAAGCCAATGCAGTGTTGACAGAACCGGGCTGATATGGTCATACTTCCTAGTTCTAGTAAGAGCACTAGCTGCTGCATTTTGTACGAGCTGTAGTTTATTTATCAGGCGAGCAGAACAACCACCCAGTAGAGCGTTACAGTAATCTAGCCTTGAGGTCATGAACGCATGAACTAACTGTTCTGCAT